>JARVJO010000431.1:11823645-11842098 GCA_031762555.1 Cynodonichthys magdalenae | reverse complement strand
ATGTAAAAAAAACTAGAATACTATAAGCTGAATTTGATGATCTGACGTTATTGATATGTTTGATGTATTTTCAAGTCTCTGTCAGTCAAATTAGGCACCTGTACTGCTGCTTTTATTTTTTATGGGTGATTAAAAACAAAATAAACATTTTATTTTTAATCTTGAATCTTTCACCACCGAATTCAGGAGTTCATGTTTAACAGGAATAACTGTGAAATGAAAATTTGGACTAAAACATTTACGGCCCTTTCTAACCTGTTATGATGATCAACAGCATTAGATGGCGTTATATAGCTATATACTTGCATTTGAATTGTTTGGTGTTGAAAACTAAATTTTGCTCAATAGTTCACGTGTAATAATTGTATGCATTTTCATTTTATTTACCAGCTCCAAAGCCTGGTTATAGTCTTCTATTATTCTTTTGCTAAACCTGAGCACATCCTGCCCTCTAGTGGAAGCTAAATGCAGCACCTGTCTCCAAACTAGAATCTGATTCACTGCACTGACATTGAGCTTCACAATCTTTACTAAAGTAGCAAATGCTTCAAAGAACTGAAGACGTGCAAATCATCCACCTTATATACCAGAGCTTATCATCGTATGAGGGGAAAATACAGGAGTTACAGCCATGTCAATCCATGTTTTCTACAATCTTATACAATATTGAGATGTTTTAATGAACAGTGCATGCAATCATAATCAATTAAAAAAATAAAACTTAAGAGTAATTATTTTTCAAACAGTTAAAATTTATTGAAGTGTTAAAAAATTGGAATCCTGTACTACCCCCCCCCCCCGCCACACACACACACGTTTAAATACAATAAAGCAAGCAAAGCACTTGATTCAAGCACAATATCCCAGCAGAGAGACTTTCTGAGCAGCAATATTTAGCTGAATCACATGAATTTAGCAGAGCATTTAGGATCTACATAGATCTAAAAGATTATTTTGGCAGCTCAACAACAGCAGAGACATTTACAGTGTTTGTATTTGAGACTGGATAAAGCAGGAAGCCGGAGAAGGTGCTGTCATCCTCGGTGCTGGAATAAACTCCATTCCAGTCTCTCAGTGTCTCCAGCCACACTTGGTCCCCCTCACTCAGCTGCAGCAGCACAAAGTTGGATGCCTGATCAATGTCCTGACCATAAAGGGAATCTCGCGTCCTCGTCTTCCGTACCCCGTTGACCACCAAGGCGGCACGCAAAGGCCTGTTGCGCACAGTTATGTGATAAGTGAGCACGTAGACCCCTGAGTATGTGATGTTGAACTTGTGAACCGTTGGGTCCCAGTGGCCCTCCCCATTGTAGAAGACCTTATCAAACTTCACAGGCAGGCCGGGTGGGGGGAATGACCTGCTGGGGAACAAACCCACGCTAAAAGCAGAGCGAGCCTGTTCCAAACTCTCACCTGGAAAGCCTTTAGGCCCCCGAGGGCCACGCGCACCTTTTGCTCCCCTTTCTCCCCTCATACCTGCCAAACCCCTTAGACCTGGTGGCCCTCTCACACCAGCATCCCCCTTCACACCTGAAGGTCCCCTTTCTCCCTTTGCGCCATCGGTTCCATTGGATCCTGGAGGGCCCATATCCCCTTGTGGACCAGGGAGCCCACGGTCACCCACATCCCCTTTCTCTCCTTTTGGACCCAAGAAACATTCCCCTGTAAATCCCTGTTCACCTTTCTGACCCTTTGTCCCAATTACCCCTGGGGGGCCAATGGGCCCAATGCTACCCTTAGTCCCATTCATACCAGGCTGTCCTTTTTCTCCTGGGTCCCCTTTCATCCCACTGAAGCCACGTTCACCTTTGTCTCCTTTAGGGCCCAGATCACCTATGTACAGTAGAAAGTTATGAACAAAAAGAGCAAAATTTGTCAACAGAATGTTCTTTACTTTTTAAAATATTATCAGATGCCTTCTGTTTTTTCATGAGATGTGTTTGTGTGATTTAATGGGACTATCAACTCTAATTTTTATGAAAAAACATTTGGAAAAACTTGCGTACCCTTTTCTCCAGATTTCCCTGGAATCCCTGGGACTCCAGGTGGACTCACAGGGCCTTGATCACCTTTTTCACCTGTTGAGTTGGGACAAAACGTAAATAACAGAAATATGCAGAGAAAGTTTGGCGCAGAATAGAATCTTACAACAAAAAAACAAAAGAGCAACTCTAAAGCAGAAACACTAAAAATGTCTGCTTCTTGTTAGTTTGCACTGTACCTTTGCTGCCATTGGGTCCCCTTGCTCCTGGTAATCCAGCTGATCCTGGAGATCCAATTTCTCCCTTTTCTCCTGGTGACCCTGACAAAGCAAGAAATTAAGGTGAATTGAATTAGTTTTTACCTCCCATATCATATTTTTTCCCAACAATGCCATTCTGTCTTACCAGGAAGGCCCCTTTCTCCAGGTGGTCCCTGTGGCCCTCTTTCTCCAGCGGGCCCCACTGGACCTTTTTCTGGTGGACAGCACTCACAAAAGTTGAAGAAGCATTCATTGTAGTCAAGGGAATAGTTTCCAGGGTGGTGTGGGCTTATTGCACCTGGGTAAATATCATTTGGGAACGGGTCGCCCTGGTAGACGCTGCTGTTTGTTGGGGACAAAGTGTACGCATCCATCAGAAGATCTGTAGTTTCTTCTGTGTACAGGCTGTTAGAAGGGGATGATGGGGTTGTGTTGACAATGTGTCCAAACTTTCTACTTCCTCCTACTTCACTGCTTTCAGCTTGTTGGGGCTTGTCAGTGCGCTGAGGTTTTGGCCAATGTGTGGTTTTGGCATCAGAGGCTAGGACAACCGTCAGGGTCATAAGGAGAAGGGTCGGGATGATGAGATCAGAGGACAGCATACTTAAGGTACAATAATCTGAAGGAAGGTTGAAGGCAAAGAATTGGGCTTTTACGTTTTGCAGTAGGGTGCAATGAAGATGTATCACCTGCTGAAAATAAATGGTGTGCCATGAACAGGACAGATTAAATCCATAGAAAGTTGAGCAGATAGAATCTTGTTTTTAGCTAAAACAAACAGATTTTTTTTCTGAGAAGCTGCAACAATTGATTATATTACCAGAATTTAAAGAATAAAAGACAGATTGATGTAAATAATGTAGCTCTATGTTTTTTAAAATCAAAATTTTGCTCTTTAGAAAAGTTCATTTGTGTTAGAAAAAAAAGCAACAAGTGTTTTACCTTCTGATGCCAGTGGTGTTGATTCTTCACTCCATCCCATCCAAGTGGAGTGCTGTTCACAACCGTCTTTTTATTCCCCTTATAGCCCAACTT
The DNA here is from genome assembly GCA_031762555.1 of Cynodonichthys magdalenae. NCBI lineage: Eukaryota > Metazoa > Chordata > Actinopteri > Cyprinodontiformes > Rivulidae > Cynodonichthys > Cynodonichthys magdalenae. The sequence continues at coordinate 11,838,821 of JARVJO010000431.1, read as the reverse complement.
AAGTACCTTGAAACCAATGAAAGAACAAAGGAGGGAAAACACCGGGGGTTAATATGAGGTAGGTGGGCTGGCAAAAACAGATTGTGTGACTCTTGAGGGATATGGAATAAAGCAGATTGCCTACAAAGAAACACTTTCTTCTTTGTCTGTCGTTTAAATTAACAGTATATACTACTAAAATATCCCTTATACATAAAATTAGCTTTTTCATAAGCAAGAAAAAATAATGTTACAATGACAGATATGCTAAAGCCACATTCAGTTTATAAAAACAAACACATTGTTAGGAATGAATAATGTCCACTTTCAAAGTTGCACAGTATGAATGGTACAAATCACACCATTTGGCTGCACCTCAAAGCAGAAAAATGAATCACAATACACCCAGTGGGAGAAAGCTCAATGTCCTCAAACAGGTGGTCTAGCAACACTGATCCAACCATTTACCTCCTTGATCTCACACACTGAAAGAGCACAGTAAACCCAATATGGAAACCTAGTATCAATGAAGTAAGCTCACATGTCTCAGAGGCTGTTTCCTGGCATCACACATGCACACACAAACACATATGTCTGGCTCTTTAACATGTTAGTTACCTATTTAGTGCAGGTAGAAGAAACATTTCAAAGCTGACTTTTATGGCTATTGCAAATTATTTTTCCAGAACTTTCTCCTCTCACAATTTTGCTTATGTGAACATTTTCATACTTATTCTGGCAATAATGGTAACTAACTAATTTGAGTAATGGAAAATTAGTAACACGAATCATTTCCTTCATAATAATTGGATGCCTATTGAACACTCACTCAGATCACTTGAATAAAGCTTATTCAAAAACAACAATTGAACAATTATAATAAAAGCACATGGAATTATTTTGGGAAGACTTTGGTTAGTAGCTGTGTTATTGGTGGTAGTTTGGATTTAAGATTAGATTTATTCCATTTTTAGTCATGTTGGATTTTCTGTGTTTTGGGATCCGTTTGTTCTGTTATTAAAGTTGTTATTTGATCAATTTTTGAATCCTCTTTTGTGCCACCAACTTCTCCTTCAGCTAGTATTTTTCCAGTCAGCCTGACACGCCCATCTATACCTGTTCCCTGTTTCAGCCATACATGCACTCACTCCTTTTTTACAACCCCATAAGCTCTCAGTCTATACTCTAGAAACAGTGGAGCATTGCACACTTTTACATGCCATCTTCCAACTATCCATCCATCTACTTGTCAAAGAGGCAGGTCACAGGGTTAGCAGCCTGAGTAATAAGCCCAGATATCTCTTTTTTCTCTCATCTCTTTCCTGATTTGAAAAATCAAAACATTACAAAACAAAAAAAAATCAGTTAGAGATAAAATTTGTGCATCTTAAGACTCTTGCAGCTTTAGCACAATATTAACAGCTGTGTATGACTGTAGCTAGATACTTGAATATTTTCCAACTTGCTACTGCTTTGATAATTTTAGCTTTTAGCTTCTGTTTTGCTTGTTTTAGCTTTTAACTAGGTTTGTTGGTCCTAGCTGTCGTTTTGATCATTTTAGCTTTTGTTTTGCTAATTTCAGTTTTAAGCAAAAGATTTACTAATTTTGGCATATATCTCCTGTTTTGTTAGTTTATCTTTATGGTACTGTTTTCTGATCTTTGCTTTATTTTGGTAACTTTAGCCTTAAACTACAATTACACTATTTCAACCTCTTAGATTTTGTTTAGCTTATTTTGCCATTTCTTTGTTAATTTTAGCTTTTATCTATACTGTTTTGCTAGCATTTAGCTATTGTTTTGCAGTGTTACTTTTTAGCCACTTTTTGCTAATCTTAGCTTCTGTTTTGACATTTTTACTTTTTAGCAACAGTTTTGCAAATGTTTGCCTTAAGATTCTGTTTTGCTAATTTATTTTTCACTGTTGCTTTGCTAATTTTAACTTCTATGCTGCTGTTTTTAGCATTTAGCTTTGTTAGTTTTGTTGGCTTTTGTTCTGCTCTTTTTATTATTGGCAGTTTAGTTTCAGCTTCTGTAACATTTTTCGGCAAAATCAGTCAGTATACTTAGCATTCACGCTTCAATTTTGCTGAAAATTTTTATATTATATCATATTATATTTGCAGATATAATTTTGTTGATGGGTTCACATTTCACTAACCTGCTGGATGACGTCATGATTTAATTCCGCAGTCGCAGCCATTGGTCCTGCGTTTACCTCGAGTTTGCAGCTGCGCACTCCTGTCAGCACCTACACAATAGACCTGGGGTCAAGTTGCACACCAAACAACACACTTCCACTACAGACTTTCAAAATAAAAGCATAACCATAAAAAGAGGGCATCTTTCGCTCTCGCGGTTTTGCTTTATTAGGTCTAACATGTCTTACTTCCGATCTTGCCCTCATTGTCTCCTAGAGGGTTTGACGCATGAACAATGAAAGCGTGTGTGTGCGTGTGTGGAAAAATATGATCTTGATGCGGACGCTAAATAGACACATAGACGAAAAGGGGTCAGCAGCGGTGAAGGAGGACAGCGCAAAGTCGCAGCGACTCTCCTCCACCCCGGTGACTCCTTTGTGTCTCCTGACCCTGAGGACCGCTCATTCTATGATGGGCTGTGGAAGCTCGGCTCAGCCCCCGGATCAACTCTCCCGCAGCTGTTCAGAGATCCGCAGATAGGACCAAGACATCGGACAGAGACGCGGACACGGTGGCCCGTGCTTGCCCTGCGCTCCTCACCTAAAACGAAGCAGTGCGTAAATGCGCTCGGAGAAGGTAGAAAAAGCAGCACCGGGAGGATCATTTAAAATATTTGCATCCCCTCATCTTGATAGTGAATCGATTTTTAAAATTCATCATTGTCCCGCAAAGCGAATGGAGTGAAGTGTGCTTAAAAAAAAAAAAAAAAGAGAGAAAGAAAGAAAAAAGGGAGGAGAGTCAAGACTGCAGTTTGGTTGCGTGTGATGATAGGAGACACAATGACGCTCTTGTCTCTTCTGGGTCGGATCATGCGTTATTTTCTCCTCAGGCCGGAGACGTTGTTCCTGCTCTGCATCAGTCTGGCGCTGTGGAGTTACTTCTTCCACACCGACGAGGTGAAGACCATCGTCAAGTCCAGCAGGGATGCCGTGAAGATGGTGAAGGGGAAAGTGGCGGAGATGATGCAGAACGACCGCCTCGGAGGCCTCAGCGTCCTGGATGCGGAGTTCTCCAAGACGTGGGAGTTCAAGAGCAACAACGTGGCCGTGTACTCCATCCAGGGCAGGAGAGACCACATGGAGGACCGGTTCGAGGTGCTCACCGACATCACCAACAAAAGCCACCCGTCCATATTCGCGATCTTCGACGGGCACGGTGGAGAGGTAGGCTGGAACAGAGCCAGACTGTAACGCAGGGCCCCCCTTTTTAGTTTCACTGCATTTGGTTTGACTGCAGTCAGTCCTGCTGCTTTAGGAGGGCTCACTCAGCAAATTAGCTCAGAGACAGAAACAGTCTTTGGACAGGTTCAAACATATAAGAACAAACAAAAATATAGCTACAAAATTGAGATCACCGTTTTCAAACAATGCACCTATTCTCTTCTGTTTACACCTCCACAATCCCTCTGCCATTCAGAGTTGACTTGAGGTCCTTAACAAAGAGCGATGTGTGTGTGCTTTGTTCTTCTTCCAGGGGTCAGTGGTTTCTCATGGGTGCCTGAGGACTCGTCATGGACACCATCTGTTCCTCAGAGGCTGTTTATGACCTGTCTGAATGATAAGGATTAATTACATGATTTCAGTTTAACCTCTTCAGTTTTATTTTTACTTTATCATGAACAAAAATAAGCTCAAGTTTTAAACTCACAAAGTTATGCAGACAACTAGATAATTGGCTTTATAGCATTTCTTGTTGATTTTTATTTAATTGTCCTCCTGCTTAGGAAAAATGAAGAGAATTTGTGCTTCATTGCTTAATTTTGAACCATAAAAAATTTGTATTTTATGAAGACAGAACACTGATAACCAGTCTTCCATTCCAGAAACTTCCATTATCATTATTTGTTTTATTTACACACTGAGCACCAGTAGTTAGTCTTGACTGCATCACATGATACGTTTATCACAAAACATCCTCTGCACTATAACACCTCATGTGGTTACAAAGTAGATGAGATATCCACAGAACAAGGTACCTTCATAAACTTATTTTACAGACTAAAACAAATATACTGATAAAAATTTGGGGAAAAAAATGTTTTTGTTCCCCATTTGTGGTGCCACCTAGATGGACGGCACCCTTAGTATATATGCCACAGGCCAGCCCTGGTGGGTACAAAAAGCATTTACTAACTTATGCCATTTCAGAAGTTGAAATGTCAGAAAATAGTTGTTTAAACTGTGTATTTCTGCTAGAACATGACATAGTTACTGAATCTGTTCACAGACTATGTGCTTTTTCTGTAAATCATGCACACCCCCTCCACCACACACATAGAAACACACACACCCTGGTTGTGAGTATTGTGGGGTTCGGTTAAAGACCGTTGTGGTTTGAGGACGGTGCCGGAATTCCTCTTGCTGCTCTTCCTCCCGAACCACAGCAACCAATGCGCTATTTTTACTTTTGTTTGTTTCAGAGAGTTCATAAACTCAGGTTTGGGTTGTCAGGTTTTTTTCAGCATGACTGTGTAGTTTGGCATGGAGATCTTATTCAGCAGTCCTTCACTTTAAGTATTACCTTCATGGTTTTTAAGATGTGAGAGAATATAGACAAGGACTGCTCTTTTTTAACTTTTAGCTTCAAGTTTCCTATCGAATATCTGCAAATATTTATTTTAAGAAGTGTGATAAGTGGGAGAACGTGTCAGCATGCAATTGAAATGATTTAAATTTAAAAAAAGGTCCTTTCTTCCTAACGTTTACAGCCTCCCTGGAACCGCTGTCCTTTTTTCCTGTTAAATTTGCCTGTCTTCACAAGCATTCACTCCCTTTTTGCTTGTCTGTTCCTTTACTTTTCTATATTTGTCTGCTTATCTGACATTAGCAAACATTGTGGCACTGTTTAACATCGTGGACCGGGTCACTCTGACATCTGCTGCAGCTTTATTAATGTCGTTAGACTTCATCCTGAAATGAAACACCCTGTGTCAGGAAGAGCGCAATCTACTTTTCTGGAAACAGCCCAGAGAGCAAACGTAAAGTAATCCACTGGTAGACGAGGTGTGAGGAATCTGTCAAAGTGATTCACTGCACTTAATAAGGCTGAATGGTGGAAATAGTTTCTTCTGTGTTTTTTACAGCACAGTTATGGAGACAAAATGTAAACAGATACAAAACAATGCATATTTATTAAATGGAGTAATGCTGTAAATCCAAATAAGGACAAATGAAACAGGGTGTATTTCAGTGCAATGCAGCCTGGTCATGAACGTCTGCCAAACATTTTGCAGATACCTCAGACTTCTTAGGCACTACGCCACTGAAAAACAAGAATCAGCACAAATTTGTCTCTGTTAAAATGACATTTGAAGTTGCTTTGCTCTGTAGGATTTAATCAATAATTGAAAGAGGCAGAAGGATGCTTTTGTTTTAATTTCTTTCAGTAAAGTGAGTTGGGTTTTTTTATAAATATTTTTTCTTGTTCCATTCAGTAAAGTGAGTAAAATATTTGAGTTAGTTAAGAACTGTAAACAGTGTTCAAGTATTTTTTTTCCAGGACACAGAATTGGGAGGAATCCAGAGGGAAGTCAGGAAAAAAAAAACATAGATAAGACATTTTTGTCATTTTTGTTCATTCTCTTGCAGATTTTCTCTATCTCATTTTTCACAGTCATTTGCAGTTCCATATACTTAATGAAAAACAGTTTGAATAAAATTATAGTTGTTTTTTCATCTGACATGCCTTTACTAGTGAACTCATTAATTGTGTTGAGGAGAAAATGCATTTTTAGGTTTGATTAAAATGTTGCACAAAATGCTTTGTGATAATTTGCTGTTTTTCTTTTGTTGCATAATGCTTAATTATAAGATCATATCATCACAGAGCTTATAAATGTTAATCAAATATTTTCTATTCAGTATTGGGTTAAACTACATTTGTTTGATTGAAGTAGTGTAATGAATAAGGAAAGAAGCAAATAAATGAAGACTGGAGGAGGAGATGGACAATTATAAGGCTGTTCAATAATTCAGCATTCATTTGGTGTGAAACTAAAAACAGCTTTTCTTTTCATTAAAGCTACATTACACCATATTTATTTGTGTTTCGGTTCTGTCACATTCACTTAAAATCTGTGATTTAATGAATGAACACACCACACAACCAGTTTACCTTAAGTAACATCAGTATTTAAAGTTTGTATTTTCGAATTTGGGGAAACCATAATTTAATTTTCAGTAGTATTTTTCAAAAATAAGCACTAATTAAAATTATTATTGTATTTACATAAATCCTGAAAGACAGTTCAAATGTTTTTTTTTAACAAATAAGACAAAGTAAAAAGACCAAAGTTGCAGTTCATTATTATTTTTGTGCAACATAGTTGTGGTAGCATCATGGTTTGGGCCCGTTTTGATTTCGGGCAGTATGGCTCACATCTGACTGAAAACTATCCTCTGAAATATATTAAGATCTAATAACTTGTGCTTAAAAGCTGTTTTAAAGAACTGTTTTCAAAAGTTGTATGCTACACATGAATCTACTAACAGCTGAAGTTGACTTCTTTTACTAGGAGGAAGTTGTGGTACAATGTAGCATAATATAAAAATCATGCAAATTTGTTTTAGTTTCCACATCACTGGGTAAAGGTATGACACATCTGAACTTATTTAGTAGCATCAGTGCCAAAAACAGCTTTACCTCTGCTGTTTTTTTTTTTTTTTCATTTGTCTAATGTTTTTTTCTTTGATGGTTTGACTTCCTCCCCACCCCAGGCTGCAGCTGACTATGCCAAGGCCCACCTGCCCGAGTCTCTGAAGCAGCAGCTGCAGGTCTTTGAGAGAGAGAAGAGAGACAGCGCTGTCTCGTACGCTAGCATCCTCGAGCAGCGCGTCCTGACTGTGGACCGCGAGATGCTGGACAAGCTCTCTGCCAACCACGACGAAGCAGGTTAGGAGCGGGGGAGGAAGTAAACACACTAACAGGAGCATTTGGAGAAAGGAGGCCACTTTAAATATTTAAGGCGAAGCTGAATGTGTGCTTTGTGAACCTAGAAAAGGTGTCCACTATAATATCTTTCACTACCTCAAAACACAATTTATTACAAAAATCTGTTTATTTCTTATTAAAGACTAAAAGGTTTGGCTAAATTATATTAGCGGGGGGAGCACCAGAATGTACATATTATGTTTTAATTTGTGTGTGTGTGTGTTTAAAAATCACCAAAACAAGAGTTTGAATAGTTAAAACTGTATACCTCAGTTCTTCTGTTTTCTTTTTTCAAATAAAAGTTTGTAACTCTTCATTTTATCGCTTCATTGAAATATGAAAATAAAGTTTGAATGTGTCTTTGGGAGAAGTGAGGAGCAGCGAGGGATTGGGGGTGGGGCTCAGCTTGGCTTGGAAGTAAAAAAGGGGGACTTTGAGGAAAATAGTTTGGTAACCACTGATATTTCGTTAAAGCGACTGCTTGTAAATGATTCATTTTCCATTTGGCAGCTTCACTAGTACACTATTTATTTCTTATGTAAAGAAATCTACAATTTGATGCCAGAAACAGACTCGAGGAAACCTATAGAGGAGAGTTTGCCTGAGAGTTGCATCATTTGTTTTCTCTTTGATTACACTTTTATTGTTTAAGATCAGCAGAAACAAAATCTTGCTGTATTGCAGGAGCAGTTTGTGTTGACTCAACAGCCTGCAGCTTTTCATGGTGCACTTTTTATTTTCAGTAGGAGATAGATCTGGATTGCAAGCAGAATAAACTCTGTTCCTTTGAAGTATGCTGTTGTTAGAGCTGTAGAATGAGGCCAAACTGTCTCCTGCTCAAATAACCACAGGCTTGCCAGGAGGACATCTCCTTGGTTGTAGGACATGTCTCTTGCATGCACTGTCATTCATCACAACTGATAATGAGATATTTTATCTTTGGCATGTAAGTTTCAACGTCTTTTTTTTTTTAAAGAAAACCAATTATAAAATAATCTGACACCAGAACATCATCTGCCCATCAAACTTGTGTTAAAGAAAACATTGTCTGCACAGAAATGGCTCCATTCTTGTGTAATGTACATTCAAGCATCCTTTCTGTCTACCGTTTTTTTACATCACTAAACAATGTGTGTTTTGATGGGTGTTGAAAACTGAGGAAAGCTATTTATTTCAATGTATTTTTAAACTATAAATCATGTCCTAATCAGTAAATAATAAGCGTTGATGATTGAAGTAAACAAAGTAGATTTCTGTATAATTTAATTTAAAAAAATGTTCTCAGGTACAACCTGCCTGGTGGCCCTGCTGTCGGACAGAGAGCTTACAGTGGCCAATGTCGGAGACTCCCGGGGGGTGTTGTGTGACAAAGACGGGAACGCCGTTGCACTCTCACATGACCACAAACCGTATCAGCTCAAAGAGCGCAAGAGGATCAAGCGGGCAGGTAATCGCTGAGATCAGCAGCACTGAAAGGCAGCCGCACCTTGCACCTGCACCACTTATCTTAGGGTTTTGAAGTTGTTTGGCTGCCATCTAATGGTGAAATCTGGAACAGCTTCTTTCTCCAGAAATACTCTACTGGTGTACACTAATAGATTTAGCTTTGATTATGACATGCATTCAATAATCTATTGCTTTGATAATGTTATCCAATGTTAGAATCGATATTTCCATCCGTAGTTGCATGATCTGTTTTGGTTTTTGTTGGTGATAGGAGAATTTGACTACTATAAAAACAGGGAAAAACCAGGGAAAAGATCTAGACTCTGTTCGGTTAATTCAAGTGATAAAAAACCTAATGATTAATTGTTGCTGATCAAGTTTTCTATGCTTATAACAATAGATCATATCATTGTCCTATGACCAGATTAGATTTTTTTTAAAGCCTCTTTTTGTGTTTTCTCTTATTGTAGGAGGATTCATTAGTTTTAATGGATCTTGGAGAGTTCAGGGAATCCTCGCTATGTCCCGGTCTCTGGGAGATTACCCACTGAAGAACCTCAACGTTGTCATCCCCGACCCCGACATAATGACCTTTGACCTGGACAAGCTGCAGCCAGAGTTCATGATACTGGCGTCCGACGGCCTGTGGGACGCCTTCAGCAACGAGGAGGCGGTGCGATTTGTGCGCGAGCGTCTGGACGAGCCTCACTTTGGTGCCAAAAGCATCGTCCTCCAGTCTTTCTACCGCGGGTGCCCCGACAACATCACAGTCATGGTGGTGAAGTTTAAAAGCGGGGCTGGGGGGAGCGGCAAGGCGTAAGTCAGGGTTGAGTGCATATACTGAGGATTGAACTAAAGATAGGTGCACACACACACAAGCATATACACTCATACATGGTAACAAGTGTAAAAAAGGACATTTGATTGAGTAAATGATATAAAAAAAAAAAAAGCTGCAGAGGAAAGCTTGCAGATTTTTTTTCTCTTAACCAGCACGCGTCAGACTGTGATTACTGTACTACTGTTTAAACTACATGCAACAGACTGATACAGGTAGTCTGAATACGTTTTTTTTTTTTTTTCATTTTTAGAGGAGGCTACAAGTTGTGCCTGCACAAGAACTACTGTGCAATTACAGATAGGTGCTGAAAATGCAACTGCAAAAATCCCCTTCTCAGCTTGCTGCATTTTTGATGATGCACTGAACAACTGGACACTTTCGATCAGGAATAATTTGTAAGGCTCCAGCAGATCTCTGATTAACTTGAAATGATCCTGTACCTAAAATCTTAACTTTCTTAGCATGAACCACTCACCCCTTGTATACTTGAATGGCACCTGTCAAGTGTTGATACTGTAGTTCCAGCTGTCATTCAGCTTCAATTCCTCCTGGATCTGATGGGATTTTAAACACAAGCTGTCACCACAGTGTTAATGAGGAGTCAGTCAAAGAGAGTTACAGCTTCTACTGTTCTTATTTTACTTTAGGTAACATGTGTTTTAAAAACAGTCTTCCAAAATGTATATGTAATTGAAGGTCTAACATTCTTTAAAAAAAAATGCATGTCGCCCACTGCCTTTAATGATAGTTTTAGATTAAAGTCATCTACTAACACACCACTTTTTAGCTCAATGTCTGTAAAATCCCTTAACTGCAGCTGTTTTTATTTATAATGTTTGATTAAATATGGAAAACATCTTCAATAGATCATTTTGTAGTTAAAAATTGTTACAAATGCATGAAGTGGGCTGAGCTCACACATTTATTGGGAAAACTCTGAGGTTGCTATTGAAACACCATTGAAACTGAACTAATTCAACCAGTAAATTTACGTTTTTCGACAGACTCGTTTCAGAAATATTTAGGCTATGAATCTGCTTTTTGAGCTTGTTGAATTTGCACAATTCCAATGGTGTTTTCATAATGTCATTATCTAATTTCCATCTGGGATAATTAAAGTATTTTTTGAACTGAATTGAATAGCAACTACAGTGTTTTCTTGGTTGACCTGTGACCCAGAAGAGTTAGGCCCCACCACTTGTCACCAAGAAATAAGTTAATCAGTTATATCTGTACAGCTAATATTTATTTTCTGAAAGTTTCATATAAATCTGCCCAGTGATTAAAAATATTTTGCTAACAGACAGTCTAGCTGGCAAACATAAAGTGTACAACTTTCTGAGTAGGCTATATGACGCTCAGCTACTACCACATCAAATTTTACCTCAATATCTGTAAAACTGACTGAGCTAAAGCCATTTTGTGTTGGTTGATGTTGATTTTCTGTGGCGGCCATCTTGCATTGGGTTGACTACTAAAGGTAATGTATTGTAGATGTACATCCAGTGATTACATGTTAGTAGTTTCATTAAAATCCATCATGTGATTCATGAGATATGTTGCTAAAGCTACAAACAAACACACAGACAGACAAAAACATTATCACTTTATGGCATGAGTTAAAGTAGCTCAGTGTTATTTTAATCTAAAATGCAAAAAAATAAAAAATAAAAAAGATTCCATTTATGAAATGGCTGTTGATTTGCGAGCATTTGAACGATTGGTTCTCGTTAATGTGGCTGCAGCTAATGTTCCTGGAACCGATAAACTGCATTAGGAGCTCAGATCATCAGTGCAAATGGGTTTCTCTCTGAATGCTTTTTTTTTTTTCATTCATCGTGGTTTGAGGGGTCTTCATGAATTTGTTTCTTAAATCACTCATCATAAAACAACTTTTTATTTGACTTTTTCTTTTGGAGCTAAGACTTTTTGAAGCCACATTTCAAGTATGCAGAAAGGGGTGATACTCAAACTGAATTTCGAAGGTTAAAAAGCCAAGTCAAGACACAAACAATGTGTGCACATTGAGACAAGCTACTGACAAAAAAAAAACACAAAAATGCTCATTAAATTTGAATGGTAATTTTTACATATCAACCAATAATACATTGTAAGTAATGCAATATGCTTTTAATGTATGTAAAACCTGATTTATATCCTGAAATGCACCTCTATTTAATTTATCAGCGCTAAACTGAACTGTTCCCTCAAAGTGAGTGTTTTTCCTCCATCAGTAGCGAGGCATGTGTTTTGAGTTCCCCATGATAAAGAGGAAAGGATTTACAATGTTTGTCACAGGACACTGAAGGCTCTGACCTGGAAAGTACACAAGTCGGAAGGATGACTCATCATGGACTCCACTCTGCAGAATGCTTGTGCTCAGAAATCTGATCTGCTCATGAAGCAATACGACTGACATCATGGACCGCAGCAGCAAATCAGAGAAAGTTCCAGTAAACCACACTTTGATTTACTACTGATCATTCAGCTCCTCTACCACTTTGTGTCAAGACTTCTCATCAGCTCTGAGCAACGGTGACATTTTGTTTGGAATTATGTAACAGTTTACCTAATGCCTTATTTATTCTTGAGTTTTGGGATGTCTCTGGCAGAATGCCAAATCAATATATTGTATGTTTGGATTCTGTCCTTCTGTACATGAGCAGGAGTTTACAATAAAAATGCAGTTTTTACTGTGAGAACTAGTCCATTATTAATGACGAATGAGTCAAGTGGGAAAAAGTGGGAAATTATTAAAGTATCACTCATCACTGAAAGACAAGGATGAATGAATGAAATATACAGTATATAATATATAAGAAATATAATTCTTATAAAAAATTTGAAGCTTTTTTGAGCTGTAGTATATTTTCCCTGTGTGTATGAATGTATTATCATGATAAATATGATAAACCAAAGCATATCTTTGGAACTACTCATGATATCAGGATGATCCTGGTATCAAAGTGTAGCTTAAAATCTAAGATTTTGAAAATTTATTTAAGTCATTTTGACCAAATTTGATTACCAGTATCTTCGGTTTGATACAATAGGCCACATATACGTGTTGTTTTAAAATGTAGGAAAGCTGACAAGAAGAGGATAAAAAAAGTAGTGTGATGTCTAACAAACGACAGTGAAAGTTAGGTTTGTAAGACGTAAGGCCTTAAGATTCAATTTAAATTGATGATTTATGGGTGACCGTTTAGTGGCTCAGCAAAAACAGCAACTATAATAATAAAATTTAAAAACATTCTTTGAGACTGGTCAGGTACTGAGTTAAAAATAAATAAACTTTGAAAAGTATTCATAAACTCAGAAAAGCTAGTGAGTAATACCATATTAAAAGATTACAATAAAGACTGATTCTTTCAAAATATAGACATATAAAGAAATGAAGGGTGACTAAGTCTTTTGCACAGTATGCACTTTATTTATCCTATTACTTTTTAATATATTTCATAAAACTATTTTGATAACTAATATACAGGCAAACCAATTTGAATGTTTTACATTTATTCACATTAAATCATGTTTTATTTTCAATTATATTGCTGTCTTAAGATGCCTTGCTCATGAGCACAACAAATGGAAACAGAAAGAAGCTGTAAACATGTCATTATTGTCACCTCTTAAGGAATTCAAACCAGGTGTGTTCTTCTGAGCCACAATAAGCTGCTTGCTGTGAATCATTCTGTTCAGCACCGAAGGGTCACAAAGACTGAGGTGATGTGACCAAAGGGTGGAAACAGTCCATATTACCGGCTCAGAAATAGCTTCTTCTCCATATCATCCCTGCAAAACAACTCCATCCTGCTGCACAAGTCGAATCTACCCCTCCTCCTCCTCTCTCCACAAAGCTATTCATGGTCAGGGACGGCGTGCAGCAGGTGGGGAGGCTCAGAATAGCAGAAACTTGATCTGAATCTGATGTCTCTCACCAGGGTCCTCTGATGACCCAACAAGCAAAACATGTCACCCTTCAGTCTTACAGGAAGGCTGCACCTTATTGATCTCAGGGACATATAAGTGAGAAGACAAGAAACACTTGACAAACTAGAGAAAACTTTGCTTCATTTTGGATCTTTGAGGAATCATACACAGGATGGGACAGCATGGCTCCAGATCCTCAGTGGAAGCTCGCGTAATTTTCCAACGCGCAGCTTCGGAGGACATGGGTCCGACAACAGATCCATGCTCTACCCCGACTTCGGTTGTCCACTTTCAGAAGAGGGTGACCCCACCAGCCAGCTGTACTTATCCTTCCACACGGGCCTCACAGAAAACAGCACCCCACTCTTGGCCTCAAGGTCGCCGTGAGGCTGGGGGACTCGTGTACGTGATGGATAACCCAACCGGTGGAGTGTGGGTGAAAGCAAGGGAAGAATGGACCAGAACTTGACAGGGGGAGTTGGGACAAACATTTTACCTCCCCTGTAAAATCCCATTGGAATTAACCAGAAGAATCAGTCAAGCTGTGACCGGATCCTTTCTGTGACCCTCACCTGGCATCTTCAGAGCTGCTGGTGCCATTATTTTGGGTTTGCTCGGCTCTTGTGCAAGGAGCTGGAGTGGATTGTGAGAGTGAGGAGCTGACCAGGCAGATCATTACAGCTGATCGATTGTAACTCTGTGAAATATTCATACGTCCAGGGTCAGACTGAGAGGAGCACGCTGAAAGTCACACAATGAGCACACAATACTAACTTTTGGTTTGCCTCATTGTGCTGGGATTGTCAAGGCATAATACACACACACACACACACGTGTGTTTTAAGTTAGTGTGATAGAGAGGAGCTTGTTTTGGATAAATCACTTTGATTTAATGAGTTTCAATAAAAACTCTACGGACCTTTATTTATTTATTTATTCTTCTCCTCACCTTTTATCGTTGTTTTTTTAAATGCTGATTTTCAATGGCATTATGACAGTTTTTTATACTGTTGTATTTATTTAATAATTTATTTATATGTATATATTTTTTTACTGATGCAATTGTGTCATATCTTGGGAGTCAGATACCCATTTGTTTAAGATGTCAAAGAAAAATATATTTCTCTCTTTTTTTGTTGATGAAAACAAGATATGAAAAAACTTGAAATGTCTGAGATTGGCTAACCTGATACTTCTTACTTGAAGACAGAGTTGTTTTAGAGAAAATGTTTTTATAAACAGGATTTCTTTCTTTTCTTCTCGCTCTCTCTCTTTTTGCATGAAATCCTGACAATCCACTCAAAACATGTCTTGATTGTGACTAATAAAAAATGGCCAACAATCTTAACAATGTTTTTAACATTACTGCTGTCATTATATTTAATTAAAGGACGAACATTATAAGCACTTTGTTTGTATTATTTCATTATTAAATATTCTATGAACAACTAGCCGATTTTTAAGAAACTTGCAAGTAATCACTGGATGTAAGCCATTGATGAACCAATTCAAGATGATCACCACTGCCAACAAACCCTAATCTCAGAATTGGCTATAACCAAATGAATTTTACAAACAGTGATGTAAATTTTGTATACTTGAGAGACATTCCCAATTCATATTCTGACCAGTAACATTTTAAGCAAGATTTGTGTTGTTGGAATCAACTCAGTCTGTCTGTTAGCATAAACTATTGGACAAATGTTAATGAAATGGTCAAGAAATAGTTGTTGAATGTGCATTTATAGCTAAATGGTAAATGGTAAATGGGCTGAACTTATATAGCGCTTTATAAGTCCTTCCGGACCCCCAAAGCGCTTTACACTACAGTCACTCACCCAGTCACAC
>JARVJO010000431.1:11748105-11762501 GCA_031762555.1 Cynodonichthys magdalenae | reverse complement strand
CGCAGTAGCTTCTTGAATCCTCTTTCATATTTACAGAAAGAAAAAGAAAAGAAAACAGCTGCCACTTTAATATGACATAAAAATAAAACAGATCTGCATGTTTATCCCTGCAATATAACCTGGCAGTGATGAGACCAATACTGAACAATGGAAAGTTTGTGAGGCAAGCTAAACAAAAAGTAGAAAAAAAAGAATGAAAGAAAGAAAATGACAAAGAAACACGTGTAATGCAGCATGTAAGAGTCTCACGTGAACAACAAAGACAAACCAACAAAAACTAGAAAGTGAGTCAAAGCGAGCTGAGACATTATGAAAGATTAAATCGTTTTTTGCTTTTTTTTGTAATGTCATAATTTAAGTGTCACAACAATACCAATACTGTTTTAACTCTAAAGCAGCCAGCAAAGGGGACAGAAGACAGAAACAATAAAATATAATAAAATATCTCCCTTTGCATTCTATAATTCCCTTTTAAAATGAACATAAAACATTGTATGCCACTTCTGACAAAAAGAGCACCACCCACATTAGAGCTTAAATAACTGCAGGAGAAAAAAACAAAAAACAATCACAGCTCCTTCAAGTAGTTTCAAACTGCAGAAGGCATTGGGACAACCTGGTGCAGATTTATCAGGCGTCACGCCACCAGTACGATGGCTAAACGATCGCAAACAATAAAAAATCCATCTGCTACTGCTTTTAGACAAATGCTTCGTGTCTGGTTGAGACAAACACTTATTAACAACAAAGTGAGAATATAATACTGAGCTTTAAATGCTGTGATTGTGACAGATGTGAGGGGGACATACTGAAGGCACGGTGGCTACTGCTGTTAGGAAAACAGTTTGTTTACAGTGCACACTGGGGGAGGGGGTGCATACTTATACGGCTGATGCAGTGTCTCACAGCATAACACTGTGAAAGATATTAGTTCACCTTAAAAAAATTAGGGGGTGGGGGTACTGCACTTTTTAAGGCAATAATAGTTTTGAAGTGTAGCAGCAATAAAGTAACAATACAAACAAAAATAAAACACTGACCATGTATGTTCAAAAACCTAATAACATCTCACGTTTTTTTGCGAAAACATAGAAACATTTCTTATTCTATACAGTGTGTGGCGGAGTAACGAAAAAAGAAAAAGAACATCAGCCACCCCACATAAAAACAATCTTTTACATTTTACACAAGAGTATACCCAAGTTATACAGTACTCTTTTAAATAGCTTCCCTCTTTTTTAGTATTAAAATATATACTCATAAATTTATATAATTATTAAAACAAGTATTGTTTTTATGTCCTTGATGAAAATCCTCTGTTTTTTTTTGTATAAGTTTATGTACAGTTGAGAGTTCAAGGCATAACGTGATGCTTTGTGGACATCAAGGTACTCTGGGGACCAGGGACCCAATGTGAGAGAACACAGTGTGGGAGGGAGTCTAGCAGTCTTTGGATGCCTGGATCCACGGCCCACCTGCAGCACACAATACACACAGAGAAATTAGCAAAAGGAAACTGTGCGAAAGTTCACTGCTTGTCTTCACGTGCTTTTTATTTTTAAGAGAGAAAATTCAGGTGCAGAGCTTAACTCACCTTGTGTCTTGCCAAGTTCTGCCAGGCCCTGTGTCGTCTCCAGGTCCTGGAGCTCTAAAGAGTCTCTTTTACATGAAGAATATTTTGTTTTGTCACAAGTCCTTTTAGCAGCGTCAAAACAGTCCAACTCGCTGTCCGTGTCAAAACCTTCATGCATGTAGCCTTGGTACGCCGCCCCCGGTAAGGTCGGATGCACAGCTACCGTCACGGAGGCCGTGGCTGTAACCATGGTAACAGGTCCCCCAATGGAGCCTTGTTGTGTTGCAGAGTTGCTATGACTATAGTTAGGCCCTTTAGTCCTGTTTGGCTGAGGCCCTCTGCTGTTCTGCAGCCTGGGGCCGCTTTGAGAAGTCCTCCCAGGAAAGTGAACTCGGTCGTTGGGTAAATGCTGCGCGGGCAGAGCTGCCAGTCTCTGCTGCTCCTGCTTGTTTCCATCCCAGCAGGTAACCTGGGAGCCAAGAGATGATTGTGCATTGTGAGCAGATTCACAGAGCGGCTCGACCTTCCCGCCAGACACATTTTCTCTGAATGGCTTCACCACCTAGAATGGATAGGTTCAAATGTGACTTTTATAGAAAAAAACAAAGACTTTGAGAAAAAATGAAAAGTTGATTGTGAGGATTTATGGGATGTACCGTGAGTTTGGGGAAGCTGGGGTTTTTGCTGGCTTCCAGCAGTATATGAGACGTTGCAGGAGGAACGCCGATGTGCGGTGCCTGGTACACACTGCGATCGCAGTACTTATAATCCTCCTCTCCAATCCCTGATGTTGTTGTCAGCTCAGAGTAGTACTCCGAGTCAGACGACTCCGAGAAGGCTTGGCGGCGAGGTGACTGTGGGTTGTGGTGGCCCGTGTAGTAGCCGTGGTGGGTCATTGGTGGAGGCAGCGGAGGCTCTGGGGAAGGCGTCGGCAGGCAGCTGGCGTTGTCAACGGGGGTGACTTCAGCTGGAGGGCCCGCCATGGAGAGAAGGACTGGCAGAAGAACTAAGCCGTTCAACATCCCCAAAACAGTCAAAATGGCCAGCACAGCAAAGAAATACCTGAAAGATGCAATGATATGAAACACTAGTTCAGAGAAAAATACCAAAAAAAAGCTATTTTTACTCAATCTTACGTCTTTTGCATATTAAGCGTACAGATGTACTATTTATATGTAGCATTTTATCAAACTTATCAGTTTTTTGTTCTTTCCTTTCATGCAAGACCGCACGAAGGATGTTTTATATGAACATGAACATTAAAGAAGACATGCACGTACAAGCCTACAAACATAAATTGTGTATGAGGAAGAGAAATAGCCCAAGGGAAGAAAGCAGGGAAAGCCCGATACTTGTGTATCAAAAGCAGGGGAAGCAGGGTTGGGGGTGGGGTCCGCGTTAATCTGACTCCCCACTCAACTTAAACATGCTTTTATGCCTGCAGCGCTGCAGCTACAAGACTTTCTCTCACAGTTTTTTTTTCTTCTTCTTTTTATTCACGCTGTATGCATGTGTGCATGGGTTTTTGTGTGTGTGTGTCTCTCGGTTGAGCTCTGAGGAGGCCAGGGGTGGAGGCAGGCCACAAGAAAGAGCTCCCCGAGAAAATTAGAGAGAACTCCACTTAAACACTAACAGAAAGCACAGAGAGAGACAGGGAGATGCTAACCACCAGCCAGACTTTAAGAGGTAAAAGCAAAAAGTGGTCTGAAAAAAAAAAAAAAAGATGATATTGGTATGCAACGTGTGTGTGTTTGGGGGGGCGGGGGTGAGCCAGGGCAGGGATAATAGCTGAGGGGTCTTATGGAAACAAACACGCTTCTCCTTGAATGGACTGTTACAGTAATTATTACTATCACTCTATTGGTAAAGATAAAAAAAAAGTTCAAGGTAAAACGTATTCACAAGCAAACCCTGAGCACACAAATAGGCAATTATTGCTTTTATGGAATCCCACTGTTCACCTTTTCTTGAACACGATGAAGAAAAAAAGGGTGAGGAAGAAAGACGCAAAGAGATGTTGGTGGGACCTCCAACAGGGTCTCACTATTAGGAATTTTGTTGTTTATTTAAACTGTAATCTTTTCCAGTCATTGACAGGCCTGAAGATTTGTGTGTGTATGTGTGTCTGCATGCCTATACATACATGTGTTTCTTTTTGTGTCTCTTCATGTGCATGCACACTCCATCAGTGTGTGTGTGAAACGTCTCTGAGCCGTTTTGAATCAGGCCTGCTGTTTATTCACAGCGTTACAAGGCCAGGAGATGTTTACCACAGCATATTTATCCTACTCCCCAGCTAGCCAGCATTGGATCTCTACGTTTACCCGACTACAGCTACAGCTAAACAAGACCTCCAACAGAGACCGGGCCCCTCTGTCTCACCCCGTCCTCTGACGCACAACAGCCAAGATGCAATAAAACTGTTTTGTAACTCCATTATGGACGATCAAACGTTTTGTTTTCTGACTTGACTTCTACGCATCTACTATTCTGTGGAGGATTCTTTTATTAGCCACTGATCAAGCCCTTTACAAGAACCACCCTCACAGTACTTCTCCTCCATTTCCCCTTTTCTGCTTCTGTCTCCATTTGTTCACAAAAACATTGCTTTTTATGTCATGGAGGCCTGTGAGCTCAAGGTTGTGGTTTTGGGTATAGGCCGAGACCGCATTCAGCTTAAAAACATGGAGCTTTTTCTCTCTCTCTTTTTTTTTTCTTTTCCCCCATTATAACCATAAAGTGGGAGAAAACACACATGAGAGTGCACATATGCAAGATTTACACACATTTCCATCGAGGAGAGACAGAGAGGGGAATGCTGTCTGTTGGTGGGCTGCAGACCAAATGACTGGCTGACCAGTTCAAAATTAGCTCCACTTTTTTTTTATTAAGGCTGAGAAAATGCCAAACGGATGATAGGAATTTTTACAGATTCCTGTGTTTGTGTGAGAGCGAGATGTAGAGAGACACCACCCAGTGGGCCACAGAACACTTCCATGTTTACAAGCAGCTGCTACACACCACTGATGTTTTCCCCATTTGTTGCACTCTAAGGATGTGCGCACCCTCTGAGTGGCAGAACCAGCTGCGTATAGTTGTCACCGGTTGTGCATAAACAGAGGCGGAACATTGCCACCTGCATACAGCCCAGATCCCCCACCAGGCTTTCTTTTGCACCCGAACGAAGCTAAACAACAAACACACAAAGAGCGAGAGAGAGATCACATCTCACCTCATGATGAAGTCAAACTCAGACCCTGCCAGCATGAGAACACCCAGCAATGTAGAAATGGCTCCATCGACCACTGGGGCGAACATGTGCTCCAGCGCCACCGCTGAGCGCTTGTTTCTGTTGCCAATCGCTGTCAGGAAGCCCTGTGGCAGCGAGGGGAAAAAAGGAAAGAGAAATAAGTTGGAAATCTTTCCGATCACACAGAATGTGTTTGCGGTGAGACATGGCAGGCTTGGATTATTACTACGCTTCACTAAGAGATGAAATAAAAAGACCAAATCTGCAATCGCCCACACTTTACTGCAAAGGTACACAGATAAAAACAACAGGCTCCATAGAAAATTTTCTATTTATCTGCTGATCTCTATTTCTAACTTTAACCAACACGTGGGCTATAGCTTTAAGTCTTACCAATGCAATGTGAACGGTAAACTCCACTCCGATGCCCACCGAGGCAATCAGGATGACCACAGGAATGGCACTGAGCTTGATGCCAATCAGGCCCATGATGCCAAACAACTCTACAGTCATCATGGCCAAGATAAACACCTGAAACACACACAAGGAAATTAAATGTTACGAACACCTTGAGAAGGAAAAACGGAGCTTTAGGGCAGCCTTTAAATATAAATACGTGGAATTGACAAAAAAGCATTCAGCTATACAATTTAATACAATGGATATGTCAGTTTTAATGAGTCTTTTGACAATCTGTGTCCCCTGTGTCTAAGATCTCAACCATGTCAATTCAATTCCTCCCTCCTCAGGCTACTAGGTTCACACTTTCCTCTCTGTCCTCCTTTGCCCATTTTCTCATCTTCCTTTCTTGAGGTGGTGGATCAAATGATAGACAGTATATAAGACAACAATGTGTGGGCACACTTTCACCACCCCCATTTTCATTTTAAACATATATATGATCATCTGCTTGTAGATTTAGTTATTTTGGGGTTTGTTTGATAGATAACAGCCTGCTTATTCTCCATCTTTTTAATGCAACAGTCGCCAACTCTTGATAAAAAACGTTTTGTGCTATCAAAAATCCCAATGCAAACAAATAAAACCAATTTTATAACGTAATTAGGAGAGATTTATTTCAGGTCCAATTAAGTTTTTGGTTTCTAAGTTGAGGCATTCGGGAGGTCAAAATTTGATTTGTTTCTTTTTGTATTGTTTTCTAAGGCTGGTCGAACCTAAATTGGAATTACATTATTTCTGTTTGTGTTTTTGAAAAGGGGCCATTTATAGTGTTTTTTTCCTTGTTATATTAAAACAGAAGGAAGCTAAATAAAGTGCAAAACGTAAAACAAAAATGGAAAATGATAGAACATAGAAGTGATTGGAAAAGTTGAAAATGAGAACTGTAGGGTAGTGGGGGTTTTGACTTACGATGATGCCAGCAGTCCAGGGGTTGAGCAGCAGAATCGCACAAACCAGGAAGGTGCAGGCAAGGACCACACTGATCGCCAGCAGAAACCAGTGTCTGAGACCGATGTACTGCTCCCAGAACAAGAAGGGGTATCCGTTTGGGTAGTTGAGCACACCCTTACGACTAAACTCGTCGCAGATGGCACGCACACTCTCAATGGCCTCCACAAAATCGCTGGCCTGCCGAAGGTCATTCAGGTAGAAGGGGAACTGAGCAAACTCCAGAGGTTCTGCAGCTGGGACTGCAAACAGAAAAAGAAAAATGGTTCATGCAGGAATACATGTTCAGATTCATCCACTCGGGATATGTCCAAGATAAAAACAACTTACTGCGCAGATTTTCTCCTGTAGTGTCGTATTTGTCATGAATCCACTCTCTGGGGTGAGGGTAGAAGTTGGCCTGGGACGCAGCATAGCCCAGGGGGTCATTACTGACCCATACTGTCAGGTAAATGTAAAACACCTCTGGGGGGATCAAACCCTCTGCATCCACCAGCTGACGGGTGGTTAGCTAGAGAAGAACGATTCAAAAAGGACAATTAGGTTTTAAAAAGCCAACAAATATCTGACAACAGTGATATCTGTTTATTAGTTTTACAAAAAAGTTGTTTTAATCTTTCCAAAACAGGTTTCAAACATACCTGGCTGTAGTTAAAAGGGTCCTTCTTGGAGCCGGTCTGAATGAGGAGCTTATACGCCAGAGCTCCATCCTCTGTACCATTCCTATAGCTGTCAGCAGTGATCCTGCCTGCCTGCCAGTCAGCATCAAAAGCAACCTGAAGACCTATGTGTGAGGTAAAACACACAAAAAGGAAGAATTATTGCAGCTCTTATTTATAAATGTCTCAATTTCTATTCCCATAAAAATATAAAGGTTTTCCAGACATCTGTTCACACACTCAGTGATGTTGAAAATGCAGAGTATCATGTTTCCTTCTTCTTTTTTTTCTCCCCCTCCTTTTTAGTTGGCCCCGATTGACCGGTTAACTATTACTTCCTCTTGACTGAGCCTTTGACACATTATAACCTAAGGACACATGCATGTGCACACACACACGGAGAGATAACCCATGACCTCAACCTATCTACTACGACACCCCTGAGCCCAGATGGAGGGCGAAAAACAGCATGAGTGAACTTTCACTCACCCCTTTGTGCATTCTCAGCCCCAAACCCTCGGCTCATTGCTGTTTTTAGTAAAAACTTTGCTAGCCCACTCAATGAGACTCTTTTAGAGTTTTTAAAATACCCATCAAGGACAAAATTAGTTTTTTTCATTACTCTCTTAAAAATAATACTACTGTCCCCGAGTT
The DNA here is from genome assembly GCA_031762555.1 of Cynodonichthys magdalenae. Taxonomy (NCBI): domain Eukaryota; kingdom Metazoa; phylum Chordata; class Actinopteri; order Cyprinodontiformes; family Rivulidae; genus Cynodonichthys; species Cynodonichthys magdalenae. The sequence goes on along the minus strand of JARVJO010000431.1, from coordinate 11,754,955 downwards.
GTTTACTGAATATTTTTTTACCTTTGAGCCAGTCCTGGAAGTAGTGCAGCCACATGCGGGGCAGTTTGTTGTCGCTGCCTCTGACCACGTATCTAACAGAGTTGAAAGCGTTGTGCAGCTGAATCAGCAGCCGCTGCGATCGAGCGTAGTCAAATCCGTCCATGGTGACCAGGTACATGTTGTAGAAGGAAAAGTACTTAAACTGGGCGTCAATGAAGTCATACTCCTTGGTGTCGCGTGGCACGATATCGGTCAGGTAAAGACCATCGTGTACCATGGTGGTCCCGTACAGGCTGAGACCCAGAAGGCTCAAGAAGAGGACAACCACAATGACTTTGCTCTTGGGTTTGAGGAGGAGGGGGGCGTATTTTTCTCTGGCAAAACTGGACAGGTTCCAGTGCAGGAAAGGCAGCGGGACACACTTCTTCCCTGATTTGGAGTCCTCCACCTGGGCTAAGAGGTCCCTCGTGGAGCTGGAGGTAGGAGTAAAGAGCTGGGAGCCATAGGGGTCGGGCACCGAGGTGGTGGTAGGGGAAGGTGAGACGGCTAAATGGAAAAAATGCCAATGGGAAAAAGAAATTGTTATATTTATTCAACTTGTATTTAATACACTAACATGATGATAATCAGAGGGCTCATTGATACCTTGAGGCTGGGAGGTGGGGCAGACAATGATGGAGGTAGGGCTGGTGGAGATCTGTGAAGTCGGTGGCAGGATTGTAACAATATGCTGTCCTGCGGCGTCACACTGCGTGAACGCTTGCACCGTCGTGGTGATTTGGGTGCTGGTGGTGATTGTGGAGCCAGCGGCGTACTGGTGCGGATGCGCCGACCCCGTTGTGGGCGTGTGAGGCTGCTCGTTGGCGTCTGACAACTCGTGGGGCGAGAGGTGGATGACGCGGTCGGAGCAGGGGCTGTACAGGCAGCAGAGGATGTCCAAACGCTTGTCCTCACGCCGATGGAGGTCCAGACTGAGGATGGCGGGGAAGATGAGCAGCACCATGGCAAAGTTGAACACAACCACTATGGCCGCCTAGGGAGAGAAATGCAATGAAAGAGAGAGAAAGAGACAGAGAAAAAAATTAAAAACATGAAATACAAAGTGAGAAGAGACAGAGAGCAGTGTGTGAAATTACAGACACACAGTCCCAGCTGGGAAAACTCAGAACTTTTTATTTTTCAGGGTCTGAGAACACAGCCCACTAAGTAAAGAAAAGCCCTGCTGTAAATCAACAGCCAGGAATACTACGTGAGCCAGGAGGGATGAAAACGACAGCAAGAAAAAAACAAAACAAAGAGGGTGTGTATATATATATATATATATATATATATATATATATAAGTGTGTGTGCATGTGTTTAGCGAGTGAGAGATGGACAGATATGTTGGGTCTAAGCATAACCATCACCCTTCACCAGTACTTCTACCACCCCTCCTATATACCCCAGCCCCTGAAGCTGACATTCTATTATGTGGTTTCCAGTGTGTGTGTACATCTGTGTGAGTGTTTGTGTGTTTCAGACCACCCACAGTTTAGTCACAGATCAGAGAAAACCGCTTTGACGGGCCAGTGATATACTGATCTACTCCTCCCTCCTTCTCCTTCTCTCTTTCTGTCTGCTTCTCTAGGTCTGCTCACTGCTCACTATCCTCGGAGTATTCCTCATTACACACACACATACACACACACACATGCAAAGACATGCATCCAGGAAGAAAAAAGTTAGTTGGCCCTCTAGGTGCAGTGGCAATAAAACAGGGAACAAAGACTTTTTCTTGCTCTGAATAAATGTCACCTCTTTTAAGTTATCTCTTTCATTTGCAAAAGAGCCTCAGGCCTCACGGTGTGCGATTGTGTGCTTGTTGTGCTTATGTCTTTGCGCAGGCGTATGAGGGTTTGTGCCCCCCCCTCCCCCCCTCCCCCCTAGCGCGCCCCTCAAAAACAAGAAAAAAAAAGACACATACCTGCAATGAAAACGCTCGCAAGGCAGGAATGGGCACAAGGGCCGCCATGAAAAATGCAATCATGTTGTTGATGGAGGTGAGAGCCACGCTGGTGCCAGTGCGACGCAAACAATCTCCTGTTCGCTCCTTTGTACAAAAATTTACAAAGAACACAGAAACAAGTCAGAGGAGAAGAGAGGGGGAAGCACACAAGAGGGGAGAGGTTAGAATCGTTTTTTTAAAGTACCTTAAAAGGGATATTACTTCCTGTTTCTGTGAAGGAATGAGCCAACAGAAACATGTCATCCACTCCAATCCCTAGTGCCAGGAAGGGAAGCACCTGGGATGTGAGACACACAGGGTCAGAATGAGCATTTGAAGTAAGTTAACATCAAATTTGGGATCTTAAATCAAAGGATTAACCCACTTCTCTTAGGGTCAAACCATCTTTGAAACCATATAAAACCTGCACTTTTCTCTGTCTTGTACCTGTGTGGTTGCAGCATTGAAGGAGAGTCCAAGGAGGGAGCAAAGACCGAGGCCTGCAGCCACTGACAGGGCCACCAACAGCACCCCTGCAAGTCCAACAGCCCCCTGGGACTTGGCACAGTCCCATCTGAGCATCGTTACACAGGCATAGGCCAGCTAGAAAGAAGAAATTTGCAAGTATTTTTAGAAAAAAACTTGAAGACACTTTGTGCACTCCTGTTATTTAATGATACCAGAATGAGTTAATCACCATGAGCAGGTATCCACCAGCCACCCTGATGGCACTGACATCAGAGAAGGATTTCATAATGTCATTGAGGGTTGTGGTGGAGAAAGCGTGGATGGACTGACTTGAGTTAGCTGGGACACTCTGGTGAACCACCTGTAAAAAAGAAAACAAGTTAGCAACAAAGAATTGCATTGTTCATGAAGCCTACAAGGAGAATACACTTTTTTAAAAATTGTTAGACAAAGTGAGCAACTAAAAGCAACTTAAACATGTCCAGAATTACAAATCCTACTCCAGCTACCTCATATTTTAAAAAGAAAGCCTATGTCCCTTGGAAACATACTTTCATCTGAAAGTGAGTGTGGATGTGCAAATGTGTTTTTACATGTGGCAGCATGTGTGTGTGTATGACAACTGAGGAGTAATGAGCACAGATGCCAGAGGTTGTGAGGTCAAAGGTGAAAAGGATGGGATCACATGGTTCAGGCGGCTAATCTGCGCCACAAACGACACAAAGTTTTCCCCCTCAAAAATAATAAAAAATAAATAAAATTTACATCTAGGCTATTTTTTGCTGTCTTACTCATATCTGCTCTCATTCTTTAATGTGTCATGAGGGGGTGGGGGTGGGGTCTCGTGTCTCTGTCAGTTTACGTTTGGAGTTTGTTACCGCCCCCCACCCCCAACACCCATTTTCCACATGCCCCCTCAGTTTCTTGCCTCCCTCCTTTACCCTCACAGTGGTGGGTGTCAGCTATCACGGCAACAGCTTGTTCCTATAACTAGGGCTCTGACAGAGAGAGATGATTGCCCTACCGCACACACACACACACACACACATACACACACAAACCTGGTGCCCTGTTCTGCCCTGCGATTCACTTTACAAGGGAGCTGAAGACTGATGGAATTCAAACACTGCAGAGTTAGTCCTAGAGTGTGTATGTGTGAACGTATGTGTATAAATGCAGAGAAAAGCTACAGGGAAAAATATGCTACACATCTCTAATTATGTCCATTTTAGCTCTTTAAAATGTGTAATGAATATAATGCATTAAACTGGCACGTGTTCGCACCTCCACAAATTTCCTCTGCCATGACTCGAGGATAGCGGTAGCCTTTTCTTCATTCCAGTTGATGTCATGGATCTCATAGTCGTCTTTAAAGTGCTCGTACAGCTGTTTGGGACTCATCAACAGGAACATGGATTGGAGAGCCTCCGCACTGCAAAATATACCAACCAGCTTAGGACAAATCACGTAGGTTAAACCTTCTCATCCGAGTCTTATTTGTCTCATAACTCAAACAGTAAAAGTGGATCCAACACCTTACACTGCTTTGTAATGCCTGTAAATGGTTAAAAGATGATATTTTCCAGGAAATGTCTGCTGGTCTAATTTCCAGTGCAAACAACAAAAATCAGGTGTTATCTAGTCTGCCTAATGGTCTCTAGGCTGCGATCACAGATGTCCTCAAGTATTTTTGGCACAGGCACAGCATGCAGATCCGCAGCACTGAAAGCCCGAAATGTGAAAGAAATTATTGTAAATCACGCCGAGGAGTAAGTGTGACTCACACAGATGAAACTAGAATCCTCTTTCATTCAAGTCTCAAGTCTTGAGCTTGAGTGGGTCTTGATCTGGCCTCTGACCCAATCCTGTCACTTCATTTGTACCGACCGTGTTTTTCAAATCCACTTGATGACAGTAAAAAAAAAAAAAATGGCATGACTTCCTACGATCATCTAATAAAGAGATTTGCACGAGCTCGACAGATAAACATGTTTTTCTCCTTGTTCTTTGGTTCCTCTGTGCAACCAATGCCTAGTAGGGGTGGGAGGCTTTATGTGGCTGTCAATCATCTTTAATTAGCCTATCCAAGAGTGGGGTCATTCGGGAAACCGATCTCTCCCAGTTCGATGCATTCCTAGCATGTGTCTGCAGAGTTCATGGGGGTTAAACACAGATTCAGCAACAGATTGTCTGTGCTCGGCTGATGAAAATCACATCTTACTTTTAACCTCAGACAATGCAAATTTGTAATGCAGTTCCTGCGCTTTTCTTTTTTTTTTCTTTTTAGATATGCACACCTCAGCAGAGTATCCTGGGTGCTTTTGACCCGCCCTCCCAGGATGAGCTCTTCCTGCCAGTGCATGAACTTCCGGCTGAAACCATGGCAACCACCCTGGAGACGCCCAGCAATGTCAGGACTCTGAATGGATAAATAGTCAGAAAATGTTAGTTATTTTTTTCTGGTGAGAGCTACTCTACTACATCTTGTTCACAAAATAACCAAAGTTGCATTTATATGAATTTACCTCCTCCTTTTCCTTATTGGGTGCACTGAGAGGGCAGTCGGTGTCTGACGGGTCAAGACAGGGCCTGTTCATGTAAGCATGTCCCACCTGAGAAATCAAAAATCTCAGAATCTAAGAACATCTATATTGATAAGAAACAATGTCTTTCAGATAATTAAGTCTGTAAATAAATACATTTCGGTGCTTTACCTGGGCTTTGTCCAACATCTCCTTAAACCCTTCCAGGGAAGTGAACTGGCTCAACTCCTCCATCAGTTTGACAGGATCTAAATTCATCCACTGGATATCTGGCATACCCCTGCAGAGCAAACACATATTTGTGGTCATAATCAGCACAAAGCAGTTAAGGCATAAAAGAAGATGAAACTCTAAACTTTCTTATCTGATCTTAACTCGTTTCCTGCTAATCTTTCCTGTGAACAAAATCGATCAGGTTGTTTTTTCTTTCTGCTGCACAGGCCTTCTCAGGAGGCCAGCTGCAGATACAGGATAAAATAGCGTTTATTATCCTGTTTCACGCTGCCACAATGCCCAGGGAAAAGACAGGGTGGCTGCCTGCTCACTTTCATTCCTCAGTGCCCTGCACTGAGTCATAACAATTACCTCTGCCTCCCAAACATCTTGATAAGGACCGATGGGAGGGAGGGAGAGGAAAAATTAATGTAGGGATGAGGAGAGCGAGACACTGGGAGCAGTTAAACTTTGTTGATGGATGATAATGGACACATGACTTAATTTAAAGTATAATGTGTGTAGTTACATTGTTTTAGGTTTTCAGAATGTTGATTTTTGATTTAGATCATACATGATATTTTTGATTGCTGCTACATAAAATGAGCTTAAATAACAGCCACACTTTGTCACTGAATATTTATTTTAAAGTATTAGAAAGTGATTATTTACTGTTTTGTCTTAGACGTCTAAAAAACGGGAAAAAATACAAAAGTGTCTTAGATGGAGGCTCAGTCCTCCTTCAGTGGCTTATGAAGAGAGCTCCTCTCCTTTTCACACATACCAGGCTCCTTTTTTTGCTGCTGGCTGCAAAGACACTCCTTTATCAGCTAGTTTTTGCTTGACTGAACGAGGCCTGGGTCCTTTTGTTTTTTTCATAGATTGGCCCTTTTTTGTTCTCCTAAGTTTATTCTCTCTGCCACCCTCGCTCCTCTCTCTTTCCTCTCTAATCTGTCTCCTTCAAATTTCCTTTTCCTACCCACTTGTTGCATTTTTTTAGCACCTTAAACAAGTCCTCTTAACTGACGCTGCTGTCATCCACTAGTATTCTTTAGCGGCGCATAAAAAAACAATTAACGAACAGCTAATAAATTACAACAAATGTTGAAAATTTTAAATGGGTTACAGGAACACTTGGCTGATGTGTGAATCATCAAAGACCCCCTTCTCCTGTCTTCAGAGCTTTCACACAAGCCAACTGGGAGATGCTGAGGATGGGAAACTGGAGTTTGTTTCTGTATGTGCTGGCTTGTCATGCAACATGGCGCAGCCAGCTCAGACAGATACATAAACAAATGATTTTGTTGCACAAAAACATCTGCTATGATCTAAACTATCTTTTCTAAAGTAAGCACTCGATTGAAATATCACTTCTGACAACAAAAAAGGAATCCCTTTCAGTGACTCTATTTCTCAAGAGAACTTTGTTCCGCAAAAAAAAGAGAGGTAGAAAAAAAAAAAACTTGAATCTGCGAATACGCCCAGACTCCACTGTTAGCTGTCTTGTAGCCTCTCTCTGTCCTTCTCGGGGGACTTGAGGCTTGAATACGGCCTATTTTATTTGTTGGACAACTTGGGAGCTGGGAGCCCAGGGCATTACCATGAGAATGCCGAGTGTTAGCCGTGAGCTGACAAAGCCG
>JARVJO010000431.1:11731380-11748005 GCA_031762555.1 Cynodonichthys magdalenae | reverse complement strand
ACCACCACCTCACCCCCCCCCCCCCCCCTCTCTGGGGCCCCTGCACTGATGGACACTCACTCGTAAACTGAAAGAATGCTTACCATTGTCTGACCCAAAGGGCTCCCCTGCCACCACCACCACTGCCACCGCCTCCCCGCCCTCTGTTCTACCAACCCACCACCCGGTTGCTGCAGCAGCCATCTCCTCTCCCTCGTTTGCTGCATCTCTCCCTAACCTTCTTCCTTTGAATTTCCCTGTCAGGACCCCCACCACCAACCACCTCCTCCAGCCCCGCTCCTCGGACCCTAAAAGAACTCTATTACTGACCGCCGCTGTCAGTCACAGCACCCACTGACAGACCACTGAAAGCCCAACTGTATGTCTCCATCCAGCCAAACGTTGTGGACCTCTCAAAAGGCCCTAGCGGGACAGAGACGGAGGCAATCGCAGCGCAAAGCGAGCACAAGCCTTCTATGAAGCGTCGGAAACGTTGCAAAGGAGGTTTATGTTGGATCGAAAAAATTCCAGGACTTACGGTAAATAGGCAGAACCTCCTTGTAGTTTGGCCCCTTCCCAGAAGCAGTCCAATGGGGTGATTATCATACAGGGGAAAAGCTTGTCAATCATCTGGGATCAGGCACAGAAAGCAGGACTGATTAAACCCGACAAATCAGTGAGAAATGTGCACTTAAAGGAAAAAAAAGTAGTTAAATTGTTGACGTACCCTTTCAATCATGACATTTTCTATGATAGGCACTCCTGACTTGTAGCATATTTTATTAAGATCCCACGATCTAAAAGGGTAAAAAAAAGTGATTTAAATTGCAACTTAGTGTCAAAAGTCACAATGTTCAAAAAAATGGTTCACTTACTTTCCAAACAGAGACACCTGCACCCTGCTGGCTGACAGGGCGGCTTCCATGTGAACCAACAAAGCCTCCTGGGTAAGAATATTAGTGCCTTCTTCTTTGGGGGTCTGGATAAGCATCTGTGAGGTAAATACAGACTCCTCTCCTTGCTTCTCCTTGGTGTAGCGAAGTTCTGTGCTTACCCGACTGCCAGCTAGAAATCAACAAAGAGGGAAGAAATGAGCATAGAAGGTTTTTATTTTGATCAACAAAAAGATACATTTTTTGTTTTTTTTTAGTCTTTTGCAATGTAAGATTCCAACATACATACTGCATGCACACACATGCTTGCACAAGAACACATGCATATATTGACCAACGCCCTTGGCCTTCGCCAGTGTTGGTTTTGAAGGCACTTCACACAAGGCAGTGTCTGGCCAAGAGAAATGACTAATATGGCTTCTCATTGGCTGCTTCTGTGAAACAGATGTGCCCTGTTAGTTAGCAAAACCAGCTTTCTGATGCCCCAAAACCCTCTACTGTATACTGCTCCAGGCAGCAGATATGGACACATTCTGAGCTCATGGAAAAGGATTGCTTTTCTGTGTTTTATGTTTAACTTTGACACTGTTTAGATGAAAAAGTCCAGAATGAAACTATACAGAAGAGTCGAAGAGGAGTCTTTCATAGGCTTTTAATAAAAACACAAGAAGAACATATTTGAGAGCTTAAAGAAATATAGATTTCAGTGGTTCTGATGAGCAGGAAAGAGCTAGATAGAGGATTAAAACATGGGGAACGAGAGACAGAGCTATGCTGTGCAGTGTGGTGGACCCCAGCCCCCTAATTATAGGAGGTTGCCCTGAAAAGAGTTTGCCAGCCGGGGGGATCTGTGCCTGTGCCAAGTGGACATGAAACATGCCGCGTTGGATCACAGAGAGCCTGTCTGCCCCTCTTGCTGTCCCGCTACATGACAACCCCAAAGAGAGAAAGAGAAAGCAGGGAGGGGGAGAACAGAAGAACACCGCAAAGTTTGAAAACAAGAGCTACCACCAGTCTAAACCAAACTCTCATCCCTGTTTTACCCAACTAGCCTGTGATGAGCTCTGTTCTGGCTTTTACCTCATTTTGATCATCGATATCATCCTTCTCAGCCCAACTTCACTGGTTTCTCTTTCCATTTGTTTCACTTTTCTCTTATTTTTCTTTTCTTTCTGTCTTTCCCTCACGTTCCCTGCACCTCCCCCCAGCCTGGAACAGGCTGCTATAATTGATGGGGAGAAAAGAAAAAACAAACTACTCAGCCTTTGCCGCTAAAGTGTGAGATCAGGTTAGAACTCTGAGCCTTGGAGAAACAGTCCAGCGTTTCTACACTTCACTTTCAAGGCTTTAATTACATTCGCAGGGCTTTGAAAATATCAGGCTGACTTGGTCTTCAGTTTTGTATGCTGAGATTAGTGCATCCTGAAAACAAAATACTCCTAAAATGGGATAAACATGTAAAACCCCAAGCTTTTTTAATTAATGTTGTCATTAAGCTTTCATTGGGAGGAGAATTGCTTTTGAAAACATTTATACAAGAAATATCATGTAAGTTTATTGAATTTGGTGTGGTAAGGAAGATGGTTTTGAAGCTCTGAAGCACATTTTGACTTAATAAATAATTTTTACACTATCTAAACTTTAAAAGAAGAAAAAAAAAGAAACATCACACAGGGTGTAAAGCAGCAATTACATGTTCAGCACACCATGACTCCATTTAGCTTTAGTCCAACACATTTCCAATCAAAAACGACCCTATCAAAATGGGAGCTTTTCCGTTTGCGGACCTTTCTGACATCTGTTAAACCTTTTTTGACATTTCGTATGTTAACCTCTGCAGTGCAGGGTTTTGATCCCAACAGGAACTGGGTGGCTTGGAGAGACTCTGGCTCTGTAATTACAGGCCTCCTGAAGTAAATTATAGCTATTTGTGTCTCGTTCCTCCCATCTGGACCACACAGGCAGCCGGTCGTCTCTCTCTACTCTCTTTCTCGCCTTCACTCCTCGGCCCCTGGTCCGGCCCCAACCACCCAACTCTGCAGAGCTCCACAGAAACACGGCCCGCCGCTGCTCCGCTATGCTAACCTCACTCTTTTTCCACCTCTGCTTGTTTCTTTTATCCTTTTCTTCCTTCTTTTCCTCATTTTTTTCCCTGACTGTCTGTTTCTCACTCGTTTTTTTTTTTTTTTCACTATACCCCATTCTCTCCCCCCTTTCACTCAGCCTGTGTTTCAAACAGCCTTAAAGAGACAGCTCAGAAATGTTCCCACCCTGGGAAGAAAGCTTCTTTTGAGTATGAAAACAGAGGTTATATCACACCAGCAGCTGGTGGTTTTATTACATGCGCTCACTAAAAACCCTGAAATATTTTTCTATGTTGATTACAAATTAATTGATAAGCAGAAATGACCAAAGTGATGGATACATCTACAACTCTGAGGGGGTTTTGTCCAGAATTCTGACAAAATTTATCATGTAAATTGGACTTTTTTAAGTGCAACTTGTTAGTCACTACAGCATCTATGAATACTAGGGAAGTGAACAAAAATAAGTCATGACAAGGTTTCATGGCATTGTATCTTCAAATGTAATATTTGTATTATTGTACATCTTCCTGATCTTGCATGTATGTCTGAATACACTAGTGGACCCCATCTCCACCAGCCTCAGACCTTTCCTGCCCACCTGAACCTCCCATCCTTAATAACAAAACGCCCAGAAATACTTTACTCAGGGGGGAAATGTGACCTTATCAAACCTGACAACAAACCGAGTCCACCTTCATGTGTGTTTGAATCTATTCAGTTCTGTTTTCATGGTGTCTTACAGGCCTGGTTCTAGTTCCAGGCCATGCTAGGTCTGACTAGGCCACCTTCAAACTTTAGTGTGGTAGATTAGCTGGATTAGGGGGCCTCTGAAAGGCCCCACGCTGCTACAGAGGAAGACCCAAAACGAAGGGAGATGGAAGTGTATGCTTTTACTTGCCATTTTTTTCAGCTTATTTACACAGTGTGTCAACATGAGGAGGAAAGTACACCTGAATTTAACACAAAACTCAAGTTAAAAAGAAATGAAATGAGAGTTAGTCCCTTGATCTTGTAACATGTCTCTTGAAACATAACCCTAGCCCAAACTTTAACCAATCATATTACAAAACCCATTTTAGTTTATTTTTTTTAAGTTGACTGACCAGAATTAAATCCTTTATGTTCTAAAAGTGCCCTGCTCTATGGCATCCCCCAGCCAGGACACAGCCTAAAGCAGGCTGCTCCCAGCAGATGGGCCTTTCCTCCATACAATCCTCCAGTCCAGCTCCAGACTGAACGCAGACGCTTTTGTCATTCAACACTTCAATTTCTTTCAAATGTTTCCCAACAAACAGCAGAATAAGAAAAGGGTCTTTTTCACAAATGGACCTAAACTTTCCCAGCTTGTAAAACAATGCCAAGGCCAGGCGTGGGAGGGTAAGGATGGGGGGGGGCACGAAAAGAGAAGCTGGCATGTTGCTGTCTTACCTATAGAAATGCACTGTATCTCTTCATGAATCACCATTATTTAGGAGGATAATCCCATTCGGTGCAATAACAAGAAAAAAACATCATCAATTTCAGTCTGATTAAATTCTGTGGGTCCAGTCTAAACACCTATCCTGCAGTCACAACTGTATGAAGAGCAAAAGCAAGATGAAAAATCAGTTTCACTTACACTCTATTCAGATGTGCCAGTGGTGTTAGCCACCACACATAAATTTCCACCACGGTTGGCATTTAGGCACTTTCTATTTCCATATGTATAGGCTTGCCTCTGCTAATTATGCTAATCATGGGCAGTGTTGGCCACTGTGAAAAATAGTCACATTAGACACTCCACTGACCGCTAATACTGCTTAATGTGTGGTTGAAACATACATTCATCCCTGCCTGAAAAGCAAAATTTTTCCACGTTGCTGGTCGCATTCAGATGAGAAATGAATTTATTGAGCCCAAGAAGGATTTCTTTTTTTTTTTCTCCTCCTCTTCTTCCCTTCCAAGCACCAAGAAAATGTTCAGTCTCCGTCTCTCTCTCTCTTTACTTTTTTTTTGTATTTTCATGGTGTAAAGACAGATGCAAATGGTGCAAACTCTGAGGTGACTGGTGTTGCTTTATTTCACCCGGAGCAGAGACAAAAAGGTTGCTCTTCACTGAGGGGGGAGCAAGGGTGCCACACTATACTGATAGAGATTTTATTATCCTGTTTTTTTTTTTTTTGGTTTGCTTTGTCGCCTTTTTAAGAATATCACATTCAGTGTAGCCAAGACACATCAAGACAACAGTCCAAGTTTTGGAACAAAAAAATAAAAGCATCAAGGAATAATTTTTTAGATAACAAACTAATAAATATAACAAGGTTTGGTGTGAAATTGACCTTTTACAAATAAATGAAGCGCTCTCTTTGCGTTTCATGTGCAGCAAAAGCAAAATCCATGTCTGTTACATGCTTATTGCTGCTCATTGTGTGTTTATTTGTGTGTGAGGGTGTCCTGATCTGTATGTTGATGTGTGTTGTGGGGTGGGGGGATGCTGAGAAAAAGGATGGAATGAAGTAGTGTTGAATTGAAGGATGGAAGGAAAGGGGGTGAAATAAACATTTAGAAGTGACCCAAGTTGACTCTGGTCTTGTTTGTTCTCTCTACCAGTGAGGTCCCGGGCCCTGAACGCTGGGAGTTTATTTATCTAGCTGGGGCACCGCCGCGCACTATTCACCTCCAATAATGCCTCATAGAGCTCCCTTTCTCTGTCTGAACTGGGCTGCTGTGTGCACTCCAATGAATTATAGCATTTACCTGCTGCACCGCTCTGAGGTTTGTTTAGAGAAACTGCTCCAAACTCCGAAATGCCCACGTGTGCATTCAGTCATTTGCGTAAACTCAGAGGTGTTTTTTTTTTTTCTTTCTCAACCTGCGTGTCTCTTATTTTTCTTCTTTTAATCAATTTAGTTCTTGATCTTCTCATATCCTGTCTAATTTCACTGCAAGCTAAAGCAGAACTTCAGTCACGAGTTCTGCTATCTACCTCCCCCACTTTTCTACACATTTTTATGGGACATGTGGTGCGACTGCTAGGCCATGTATTGCTGCATTCGTATTTGGACAGCTTGAGTCTGTGTATATGTCTGTCATGCCTCACCCAAACCCTGCTAAGAAAGATGAGTTTAGTTGATGTCAGAGTAAACACAACTTTTTCTTTTTTTTACATACAGACCATTTTTTTCACCTCTGCAAGCAAGCTTTTTTCAAGTGGTGCATTGTGAAGGTAGCCACTGACACACACAAAAAAGGGATAATCAGGTCCTGGTAAACTTCTGAGCTAAAGAAAACAAACTCTTGTAAAAACACACTGCACTTTGTCGGGAAGTGAAGAAATGCAGGAGACAGTCTCACACTTGATGTTTGTTCATGTGAGGCAGGAAAAATACCAGAAAAAAAGGGTGCTCAAGAGCCATAAACCTTCTACCCTGTTCCTGCCCCAACCCCCCAATTGTCTCCTCTCATCCCTGTCTTCTTCCTCAACCTCTTTTATGATCTTTCTTTTTTGCTTGTGAACAATACAGAGTTCAGGTCTCAAAATAACCTCAGATGGAATAATATAAAGTGTGTTAAACTATGAGGATTAAAGGAATACGATTGCACTTGTGTGATCCATAAACGGATTGATGGGTCATGTCTGCCACAGAAACATGTCTTAACCCCCATTGCAGACTAAATACCCTGATGCAGTTGCATTCTGCATCACAGGTGTGACAAATCCTTCATCTTCAACAAGTTGCATGTCCACACCGCAGGTGGATGCGAATCCTTAAGTTGAGCCAGCTGATGCCGATAAATGTAAGAAGATGAGAATATATCGGACGGCCCTTCGAGTTTTCTCTCCATCTACTCTTTCTAGAAACAAGCTTCTCTGATTCACAGAGTTTCTGTCCTGGAGAATGAAAGGAATCAATTAAAAGTGCCACGGTGGCCTGACTTCACAGAGCAGGCAGACACACAGGTGGAAACATAAACACAGGCAGACAGACAGGAACGTTTAGGCAGGCAGGCAGGCAGACGGCCGGGCGAGCTGAACACAGACGGAGGTGACAAAGATGACGAGTGTGTGTACGTGTGTGCGAGTGTGAAAACTCTAGGGGCAGGTTCTCGTATGAATATATGATAGGAAGCATATGCTCCTTAACACCTTGCAGGCAGAGTGTTAACACATACGGTGTCAATTCACAGTTATTTTACTCTGAGCAATCTTAGAATAAAATAGAAGTATAGATGTTTGCAACAAATATGTTTTTTTTTTCATTTACAATACATGATTTAAGCAACACGAAACACATTTTGAGTCCCTTCAATTGAAATCTTAGTTGCACGCTGGTTATTCGTCTGTTCTGGCTCATGTGCAACAGTGCATGAGTGTGTGTTGCTCCCCGTTTGTGTGTGAGAGAGAGGGAAACAGAGAGAACTAACCTCTCCTTGTTACCGAACCACTTTACTCTCCATTGAGGCCCTAGCAGCTTTGTCAATGGGCTATTGGTGGAAACAAGGCAGGCAGAAACTTTAGAAACATGGCCACAGCCTCTTAAAGGCACAGCGTTCCCTTTCAGCCCCCCCCCCCCCCCTTTCAGTTCAAATCTCTGAATCCCACAGCAAAACAACTGGCACACAAACATCTAAACATCTCTTTTAAAAGACTACTCGGCCAATTAGCTCAAGAGGTAATCCCACTAACCAGATGGAAACCAAAGGGAAAGGCAACAGTTACTGTTTTGATTTCTTGTTCGTGCTTGAAATTCTGCGTTTTTCCTCCCATCTCATATAATATTTTTTAGTGGCTGCACTCTACTCAGAAATGTTTTTTGTTTTTTTAAAGTGCGGCTGGATGGGGGGGCTGGTTCAAATTCCTGTGCAAGTGAAGCGTACGGCCTCCCAATACTTCTCCCGACACCGGCAGTGTGGGACTCCTGCGACACCTCCGCGCAGGTCCTGCGGGAGCCGCCTGTTCCTGTCCTCTGGTGACATGGTGGGCTTTAAAACCCTATAGAGTCTGTTTATATTCACCAACTGCTGTGGCGCTTTTAGAGCATGCAAAACAGGTGGGTAAACTTCAGCTGCATTCACTTATATGTATTTTTTTTTTCTTCTGCTGGTGAGGAGGAGAGAAGGAGGAAAGGGAGGGAGGAGAGGGGTGGGGGGTTTAGGGAGGTGGTGCCTGCTTGCCTCTTGTTGAATGGAATCCAAGAATAGTTAGGGACCACACAGGGAGCTCGAGGGGGGAGGGGTCCGAGCCCTCAAAGATGGCTAACCATTCACACAGTCCATCTGCTGCAGGGATCAGGCCCGGCACAGAAAGCCTGAGGGTTTAAAAGGAATTTGGCCAGTGTGAAAAACTAAATAAAGCTGCCTTCGCCTCTGAATGTGTGCAGATAACTTGAAAAAAAAAAAAGAGTGCAGAGGGAAGGAGCAGGCGAGCGCGGCGACATTTATAAAGAGGCCATACTGTAAACAAGAAAAAGTGTTTCTGCTTGACAGAAGAGCAGAACGCAGTTTAAGGGGAAAGAAGTGTCAAATATGTGATTGTGTTTCTCAGATAAAGCTCTACTCGGGGAAAAAAAAAATCCCATCCACAAAGCACAGGCAGGAACTGTGTGCTCATTAAACCACTTCAAACAAACTCTTGCAAAGCCTCAACTTTGCTGTTGCTCTTTCAAAAAAAAAATAATAATCTAGCCAGACAATCCAATGCATCAGACTCTGAACACCTAGTACCTCTCACGGCACTAATATGACACAAATCTTGTCATCCAGCATCTTCCCATCAACACATTATTATCTTGAAAGAACTATTTCTGTTCGAAATCTTAAAGCCCACACACCAGATGATCAAATGACAACATAACCAATGTGAAGACGCAGTGATTCCAGTGCTGCTTCACACAAACACAGCTGAACACAAACCATAGTAAATGAGTGATGTCTTGAACTCACCTTCAACCCACAGCTGCTCGATGTTTGTTTCAATGGCTGCAACTCGGAGTCCCACAGACAGAGCCCCAAACACTAAGAGTCCGATAAAGAGGACCTTCCCACAGTGCCTCTGGATGTGGCAGCCCAGAGAGAACAGGAAGGCCTGGAACCTCGCCCGGATCCACAGAGGAGCTTTCTGACCTACCGCCTTTCCCTGGATTTCACACAGGAGGGAGGGCGAGAAAAAAAAGGGTATTATTATAGGAATACTACATAATGCATCACATCACTGTTTGTGCATCTCGATTCTCAAGCTTCAACTGCGTAGCACGGTGACAACCCAAAGAGTTTGACAGGACATGATTTAAGAGCCTATGACAACAAAACTGTGACAAACATAAAATGTTCTTTATAAAAAGCACAAGTCCACTCCAGTGACAGCTCATATTTCAGATTTAAATTTTCATTTCTGTGCCTGTAGTTTCAATATGAATGTAAGCAGAGATCATTTACTTTTAATATGTTGACAATCAGAGGCTAATCAGGCAAAAGAGTCAACATACTGAAGATGTATCTAGTTATAAAAGATAGTGTTACAGACAAGGCGTCACTAAACTAGACCCTTCAGTATAAAGATACACAAATAAGTGAGGTTTCTGCATGTGCATGAGATAAAAGTATGTCTGCTTTAAAGAAAGAGTTGTGTCTTATGAAAACTATGTTGTGTTGTCTTTTAGCATTCCACCTTTTTAACTTTAAATGTCCCAATCTCTGCCTGTGTGTGAAACCTTAAAAGTTCCCCCCAAAATGTCACTGCTGCAGAGAACGTTGCTCTGCTGTTGTGGTCTCCCCTCAGCAGTCCTGAAACACGTCCAAAGCATCCGGGCGGTCCAAAGATGCTTTGTCAGATCAAACTCAATCAGTGAATTCCTTCACAGGACCCACCGCATTTCCAAACAGACCCCGAGCGCAGTGCCGTGCGCTCTCCGCTGGCTGCACGTACAGAAAAAACACGCACAAGACAGCACGGCTGGGAGTGCAGGGAAGAACACACAACCTCACCACTAAACTTTATATCAGCGAGGGAAGAAAAAATTGAATGAGAAGCTCATGTCCATTCAAACACACACAGCGATGTTAAAGCTGTTGTTAGGATCGTTTCCAGAAGCCTATCAAACAGGATAGAACATTTATTTTCTCATTTGCTCAAATTCCTGCTTCTTTCATGGAGCTCTGGTGGTCCTTAACCCACGTTTTTGTTTTATTTTTATTTTGAAGTTGTTAGTCTAACACAGTCCGGTCAGAACTAGAAAACCCTTAGAATTAAGAGTTTCCCTGCTTGAGTGACAACAACCCTCTTGGTAAAAATAAATGACCAAAAATAAATAAATAAGCATCACCTTTGAGATCTGTTTAAGTGCGAAAGCAGCGTGGCAGTAGCTGGGTCTCCGGAGAAGGTCTGGGTTCTCAGGCGGCTGGGAGCGCGCATAACTCGGGGGTAAGTCTCCAAAGACGCCGCCGGTGGCCCCCGGGACCCCGCGGTCCGAGGCCATAGTCCACGGAGGGGATGAGCTGGGGCCGATGCGACACAGAGGAATCGATGCGAGTTCAGGGAAAGCGACGGCAATAATCCAACATAGAAGCGGAGCGCATCCAGCAGCAGCCGCTGCACCGCCGGCGACGGAAACCTCGCTCTTCTACTCGTCCACGGAGGAGCCAAACAAGTCGCGAAACTCCATCCCAACATTATGCGCCCAAATCCGTGTGGATCCTTCAGTCTTCATTCGTCCCGAGAGTATAGGGGGGAAACTCAAAGAGGAGCTGTAGCAGCAGCAGTAGTAGTAGTAATAGTAGTAGTAGTAGTTGTTGTTGTGGTAAATAGTAGCCTGTGAGAGAGAGAGAGAGAGAGTCGGAGCTGTCCGCGTCTAGTCTAACTTCGATCCCGCGGCGGTAACATTTGGAGAAGTTCGCCTCTCGGCAAATCCTGAAAAGGGAGGTTTGATGGAAAAGTGCTCCGGCTCCCATTGGCCAAGGAAGTGGCAAATTACTTTGCAAACATCGCCTATTATTAGCTGCTAAGCAACAGCTCACCAAAGTGGAGAGAGAGGAGAGGGTGGGTGGGTTGGAGGGAGGAGGGGGAGGGGGGGACCACCCAGGCTGCTGCTGCCTGGGCATGGAGGGAGGGAGGGAGTGGAGGAGGGGGAGAGGAACTCTTTCAATAAACTTTGCGTGGACGCTCGCACACACGCGCTCATGCGCGCGCGTTCGTGCACAACACTACCGCAACCTCCACACTCCCCCTTTTTTTCCACACCCCCAGTTGGTCTCCAGTTTCTCCCACATCTTATTGATGTAACAACAACACGCGAACTGTTTTTTATCTTTTTATTTTTAATGCTCCAACCCGAAAGAGAAGAGCAGGTAATTCAGTTCTGTTTAAGAATGTAAATGTAATTCCTCTTCTGATTTTTTTTTCTTGTTTTGCCTTTTTTTTTAAAACACTTTTCATATCCCTCCAGAGTAGAGACTATCTTTACATCTAAGGCCATCTGGAAAGGTTACAAACTTTTTGATGTTGATTGAGAAAAAGTTGTTTAAGTCACTGTTTAGATGAGAATGCAAAAAAATAAATAAACTTGCTGTAGTTGTCATGCCAGGTCACTAGATGGCGCTGTGATTTTTGTATTTCAACAACACACGCAATCAGACACTGCAGTCGTGAGTTGAGCATAATTATTTACGAAGTGGGCATTACACATACATTTATTTGTCTGGACCATGGATGACAATAGTTTGCAGTAGCACGTAATCTGAAAAGAGTCAGGAAAATGTCAACTAGAAATCTTGTCAAAGAAAAATATCCACATTTAGAATAATTGTTTTGAGCAACACTTTATTTGCCAATCTTAGTGTTGTTACTGATTTACTCACCAAAACACACAACCCTCGTCGTCGGTATGTGTAATTTCACCTGCATTGTTTTTTCTTGAAACAATGCCAAATGTCTCTAAAAACTTTCACTCTGAGACCTGTTTTTAAAAAGTTTTGGTGTCAGAGTAATCAATCTCACATGGCTGAGATGCAACAGAAAAGTTACTGTTTTGCTTTAAAATGCCATTGTATAAACAGGACCTAAAAGAGCCAGCTTTCCTTCGAAACAAAGTTTGTTCAGAGCCACAAAATGTACTTAGCCCAATGTATATTTGAGGTGCAAAATAACAGGAAAGGGCAGGACTTTAAACTTGTACTGGAAGCACCCAGCAGTCTTGTCCTGGCTTCAGGTTCAGGTTCAGTGACTACATATTCTTGTCTGTGGTCTCTGTTAGTGAAAATTCCTCAGCAGGGAAAACCATTTTAAAAATCAAGACGTGTGTAAAAAAAATAAGTAAATCAGTGAGTTAGGAAAGAGTCTAAAGTTCTTTAATATTGTTCTTGACTTTCTACATTGTACAAAATGTATAAAAACTAGCCTACAAACAGGGTGGCAACTGGGGTGACAAGTTATTTTATTTTTCCAGTGGCAGCTGCCACTCTGTGCCACCCCCTTAGAACCACCACTGCTCATGAGGCTGAAAGCTTTTAAAAATTGGTTGATAGGTTTTCTTACACCCTGCAAAACAAAACACTATGTAAAAACAGCAGAAAAATATACATGCAAAATGGTATGGAGGAGAATGATGGACCTGAAATATATTTTCTACCTATACATCTTTTATTGTCAACACCTTTGTGCTGCCTGATTGAGTGTAACAGCCTTATCTCTGTGAAACCCATTGGAAAGTTTCCACATCTTGCCATGCATGATTTCATGGGTTCAAAAAACAGTTCACTTAAGGTTAAAGCCTGAATAAAAAAAAAGAAAAGTACAAGCAGAAAAAAAATGCACCAGAAGATTCCTAAACTAGACTTAATGCTAATATGAGCCCCCATTGGCCCCACTCATGGCTGTATGGGGGTGAAGAACAAACACCAACCTGTGCTGCTGTGTGGAGAATTTGTCAGGTGGCCGGTGATAATCCGGGGCCCTCAGGGTGACTGTAAAACAATCTGAAGCTGAGGTCAATCAACCTAAACCAAAGCGACGGTGCTACAGGCTCGTGGGGTTTGCGGTACAATCAATGTCACAGTTTGTTGCTGATAAGTTACGTCCATCATCACTGTTGACATGAAGTCTGCAAGAAGAGCAAAAGAGTTTGAAGTCATCACTTGTCTATGGAGTCCGTGCATCATAAGAGAACTGAAAAAACACCAAGGAGTTACAACCAGTTCACCCTTTTTCTTCTTATGCAACTTAATGCAGTAAGCAAACAATAAATAATACTGTATTCAATAAAAAGAGCACTTTTTGCAACGTTTGAGAATTTAAACCACAAAACATAAGACATCCTTTGCCTGAAATATAGTTTTAGGGGGATTCAATATTGTTTATGTAGTTCTTTATATAGTCCATAACCTCTAGGCTAAAATGTTACATTTAGGTTTAAACAAACTCTAATTAAATTTAATTTTAACCCAGTTTAGAAATATACTTAAAATGTGACTTAATTTAGACTTCTGGATATAAACAAATGTGAACATGTTGTTTTTGCGTGAAGATACCATCTCCATAACGAAAGCACTAAACTGTAATATTTGCAGTTACAGAGTTGATTAGAAGTATTGGTTGCCCAATACTGCTAGCTAAAAAAGTTCACAAACAAATACCTCTAAAATTAGTGTATTATTGTAACAGACTATACTTTGTAATGTTTAAAACTAAACTAGATCCAAACATGTTAGCTCAGAAATGGACGGAAATAAAGGATACCACTTTTTTTTTTCTTGCATGGTCTAAACTTAGCCAAAAAAAAAGGAAATTTGTGTTTGTTTATTTCTGTGATGTAACAATGCTTCTTGGCAGTAAATCTTATTTTGTTGGAAAGCCTGGTAATTCCCCTTTTAAATGGGGCCACATTTGTAAGGAACATGTATTTGTGGGATGAGCAGTAGAGCTGAGTGTGTGGGTTGTGCACAGGGAAAAAAAGCCAGATCTTCCCTGTCATTGCCAAACAGCTTATTTTGCTGTTGTTAGTGCACTTGTTTTGAGCTTCTGGTACCCCCAGGTGCTGCCAATCAGGTGCTCCCTATAAGATTTATTACCAACAAGCATTGTTACAACAAAGAAATAATCTACCAAACACAATTTTACTTACCTTTTGTGCTAAGTCTACATATACAAAATAAAAACCAACGAAATCCTTTTTGTAAAGCTGCTGTTATTGATAGAAGCTGATTCAGTAGATCTGAACTGTTTGGTCTAATTTAATCTGTGTGATATAATTGTTCACTTTTCATCTGTCACCCCACCAAAACACTGCAGTTCACACTCTAAGATCAATCCACTCGTCTCACGCTCGCTCTGATTATTGAAGGAGCCCAGACAGGCCTGCTTCTCCGGCTTCCCCGCTTTGCTGGAACTGGTTCTATTGGACTGGACTGGGCTGGGTCAGGTTGGGCGGTATAGGGAAACAAGCAGCTGGAAATGGGAGCTAACATGGAATGTGAGGAATTGGGCTGTGCGGTAAGGGGGCCCCTTCAAGCCCTAACAAACTCAGGGAGGTCCGAGGCCTGGTCCGGAGGCCTTGGATAAATAAACCACAGGCGATGACCATGCGCTGAGCAGATATCTACCATTACACATCCCCAGCCTCCAAACACAAAGCCCTGATGCCTCCTTCACCTTTCCACATCTTTTGTCCCACATGTTCTCTTTCCCCTCAAACTTCCTGTTTATCCCGCTCCCCTGCTTCATCTCACCCATACTGATTCCCTTTTACATCTAATTTTTCCTCAACACCTTCGTCTCTGTTCCATTATTACATCTCTACCCAGTGATGTCACCCATCCAGCTACCGTGCCTGAACTGCTGCCTGTCGTGGGTTCTGTATGGGCTGAAGGCAGAGTTACGGAACCAGTTTGGCTCTCAGCCTTCAACATAGCAGCCATGTCACCAAGTGTTTAAAACCTAGAAGGTGTTTATTTTTTCATACAGAAGCAGTGCGACTGCTCATGACTGCATTTCTTCTTTGCCTCGCAGAAGAAAGAAGTCGAGGAGAACATTTTACATGAAAGGAACTCAGCCAAGACAGAAAAGAACAACAAAGGAGGTCAAAAAATGTAAAAAACTACATATATTGTATCTATACTGTATATATATATATATATGATATAGCATTCCTTAAGGGAATGCCTATCATCTGCTGCCTTTCGTGCAAATATTTTAGACTATGGTTGTCTCATGATGAGAAAGGATGCAGTGTTTTAGTCAAAGTTTGAAAAAACAAAACATAATTTTATGAAATATAGCAAGATATTGCGCTCAAAGTATTAATTCTAAATGACTCAGCTACTACCACTTCAAAGCTCAATACCTGTAAAACTGACAGAGGTAAAGTCATTTTGCGTTGGGTAGTTTTGATTATCTGTGCTGGTCATTTTGAATTGAACTGATCAGCTGTAGACATACATCCAGTTACTATATACTAGAGTTTTATTAAAATCTGTTAAGTGTTTCATGATATATTTTGCTAACAGACAGGGTTGACTCCAACAGTTAGTGGTGGAATTTTAAACAAATATGTCTTGCAGTGAGTGCCACTTGAAGTATATTTCTACTAATTCAAACACAAAATCTGTAAAACTGGCCATTTTTGTGTTTTTTAAAGTCAGATGATGAATTGTGTAGAATCCACAATTTTTTGTTGATAATTATTACCTGGGTTTCATTAAAATCAGTGCAATGATTCATGATATTTTTTGCTAGAACTCTAAATTGTTTATGGCAAAAATGTGCAATATGTTTGCAATATGCATTGAGACTTAGTCTCAGCTACTACCATCCAAACTCTTTTGTTAATATATGTCAAATTTATTGAGTTACAGCCATTTTTGTTGATTTTTGTTTACCTGTGGTAGCCTTTTTGAATAAGTTAAATAGTTGAAGAGGCATATCCAGTGATTACTTTCTTAAAGTTTTATGAAAATCCATCATGAGCCATTTTGCTAATACTAGGCAAACAAACAAACATGCACACATGGCTTTTTGAATCGAAACAAGACCCTAAATGAGTTACTAAAAATAACCCATATATAATCTATTTATGTTAGAGAGCTATCCAACTGTGTTCATTTCATTTTGAAAAAAAAATCTATATATAGGACAAGCTGTTAAGTTAGGGATTTTATTTGAGGGTTTAGAGTTTATTTGATATCTGCTACTCCGATAAAGGCATTTTTTATGATTACACTATGAAAAAGTCAAAATAAACAAAAAAACTTGTATTTTCTGTAAAAATCTTTGATACAAAGCTTAAAACCACAGACTAATTTGATCTTTAGATATCATTAAAAAAGGCAAAAAGTTGCTCAGTGGCAGGAGGCGTCGTCCCGCACTGAGAACGCCTTCAGGAGTCAGAGCCGAGTCAAATCTGCCACCCACAGTCTCACACAAGATTAATTATGATAATGCATTTCTTTACCCCTTTGTCATCGTAATGAATGGTTGCCTTTCTGGGCCAAAACACACAGAACACAGAAAGAGACAGAGAAACACACTTTTCTTTAAGTCTTTGTTTGTGTGGTTGTATTTGAGGTATTGTCAGATGCAACTAGCAGGTGGCAATGCAAACTCAGACCTGCGGATTGACAAAAAAAAACAGAAGAAAGCACAGGACATCTCAAGCACAATAAGTCCATATATATATATATATATATATCTCTATATATA
>JARVJO010000431.1:11712766-11731280 GCA_031762555.1 Cynodonichthys magdalenae | reverse complement strand
TATATATATATATATATATATATATATATATATATATATACATACATACATACATGTCTGGGAGCAAACACAGCTGAAACGTAAGGCTTCAAAAAGGTGTGCTTTTGAGATTTGAAAGTAGAAAAAAGAATGAAAACTTATCAATTTGAGACATCTTTTTCAAATATTACATTCAAATGTTATCCCTTTGCATGAAAATTAGATATTTCAATGTCACAAAAACAAAATTTCAGACTTATTACAAATGACCATAAATCAAAATAAAACAATAAGCTGGATTGTAATGGGATGAAGATACAATAAAACTTAAAATAAAGATAAAGCATTTACTGTATAATGAAAAAGTGCTAATTTTGACATATTTGAAATATTCGTTGTTGCAGTTCAACAGGCCAACTTAAGTGAGGAAAAACGGGTGTCAAACGGGTATATTTTTGTGTTTTACTCCAATTTGACTTCAAAAGGCTCAATCAAGCAATGACTCAGTGTTAAGTTAATTAGCAAAGAGAGTTTGTGAAAAGAGCGTGCGTGTGTGTTCAGACATTTATGTTTGTGTGAGTTTAGTGATGCTGATGGTTGGAGGTGGGGACATGCTCACATCTTGAAAGGTAGTGTGTGCGGAGAGAAATAAAAAAAAGAGGGAGGGAGGAAATTCATTTGTGGCCGAAGAACACAGAAGACAAATTGAGGAAGTGTTGTGCTAATGTGTAGGGGTCAGCAGCAAACACACACACACACATTTCTGACTGACTACCACTTGGGTGGCCTACTTTGCTCTGTGTGTGAGTGTCTCCTGCTCACCCACAATCAGCCCTGGAGCAATAAAGCCACCCATCCACTCCGCCAAACCCCCCACCCAGAACTCAGACCCCACCCGACACCTCTCTGTGCATCTGTGTACATCTGTGTGTCGTGCATTTCGTCTCTTTCATCCGTCCAGTCCGTTTAACTCACACTGTGGTTCTTTATTTCATATTTTCACACTCAGGAGCGATACTTCCTCCTCTGGCTCAACATAAAGGAGCTCAGCAGTTTTTTCTTGCTTTATCACTTAATTCATCTTGTAAAACCCATTTAATTCCACACGGACTGAAAATCTCACATATGCCTTCTCCAGATCTTGGCGGAGCCCTAACCATTTTCTGTGTTTTCTATGTGCTTTTTAAGCTACTAATCAACCTGTATGTTTTAAGGCACACGTGAGAACTGAGAAGCTGTCAGTTTAACATACAGAAATGTCACATTTAACCTGAGCACCATCAACCATTGACAATCTTTTGAAACTATACCCTGCTCAGTTTACAGCCATTATTCAGAAATCTGTCAGTCTTCATATATTTACGATTTCATTGTGCTAACACCCACAACAAGTGCATACTTTGTTATAAATAATGCTTTCAGGACAAATTAAATTCTAAGTTTATGTTTTGGTACACCAAATGAACAGCTGCAAAAGCTCCAAAGAACAATTTGTGATCCAAAATGCTTTTGTTTTTCTGCACATCACAACTCTTCTCACTGCTGCTTTTATTTGAGAGGCATAATTTATATATACATTAAAAAAAAAACACAATTACAACAAAGATGCAGAAACGAAGACCACCAGACTCACAAGGGTAAGGTCTTAAATCTTACTCTTCATCGTCAAAGAAGCACATTTGTGTATGAATCTGCATACAGGGTTGCTAGAGATGGTGTTTTTGCAACATTAAAATGATCATTCAAACAGGTGAGTCTGAACACACACACACAGGAGCGGACATGTGTATGCGCTTAAAGGCAGGCTCAGATATGGGTGGAGTTGCACTGAAGGAACTCTGTGGTCTTTGTACAAATATACAAACTTCTGCCTAAACACAAGCAGCTGCTAGATATCACAGTGTGGTTGGAGACAGGGGTCAGAGTTCATATATTGCTAAAAAAGATCAACACAGTTGAGTAAAAGAGCACAAAGTGAACCTTAATTGCTGATTTTATGACTTCACAGCTACAGGTAACAAATGTTTTTTTTTTTCTCTCTCTGACATGTTCAGACTTTGTTAGCATTTCAGTAATAGGCTAGATGTTACAAAACCTGAAAAATTCTATGTATAAATATATCACCTGATGATCATCGTATGTTGAGAAATGATAGTTGCTGTCATTTTGGTCAAAATTTGAAGATAACCATACAAAATCTCATCTGAGATGTCACATTCAGGGCTTTTGTTGTGAATGACTATCAGCTACTACCACACCAAACCTTATTGGCATTTTTGTTTTAAGTAATGTTGATAGCTGTAGCGTCTAAGTCGATCTGGATCAACTCAGAAGTAAATCAGTAGTAGATGCACATTCACTAGTTATTTCTTTTGAATTTCATTAAAACCCATCAGTTGTACATATGATTACTTTTGGCTAATTTTTGTTGAGCGGTTCAAGAAACATCTTGGTATCAGACACAAGAACACATCATTCACCTTCACTTTTTGTTAGCATGTACTAACAAGAACACTTGAATACTGTCACATTTATTTGTAGAAATGCTTCATGTGAATGAAGTGGATAACGTGAGTGAAACTAAACATAAAGCACAATAGTACATTTAAAACACACACACACATATATATACACACACAGTATTCAACAGCCATTTCAACTGCATATGATTCTGTGATCGAACCTCAAGTTCAAATTATGCTTTTCTGATTTTAAAGTTATTGTATTCAGAACCTAAAAGTCCAAGTGTTGGCATCTCCAATTGTTTTATTTCTTTTCGTCAATAGAAGCTGCACGTAGAACATACTGTGTATATTTTACTCTCATTTTCTTGACATCAAAAGCCTTTTTAAATGTGCCACCTGATGCATTTGGATATTTGCTCTTGAAAACTATTTAGTCAAATAAAATCCAGAACAAAGAGGGATGAAATCAGTATCTTATTTTATTCAAGTAATAAAACCATACTTACTTTTGAACTAAAATAAATACGAAGCAATAACCTGTAATAATTGGCATTAATTAAAAGAAGAGTTTTTGAAGTCGAGTACAGAAGAAAGATGCATCCACATTCCTCTCATACACATGCATCACATAATCAGGCCACAAGAGACTCTTTAAATGACTCAAGCAAGCCCACAGACACAACAGGAAAAAAAAAAAAATCACATACACACAATGTCTTCCCACAGACATCCCTGTCAGCATCTGTTTCCTACATGACTAAGAAACTTCAAACCTGTAATTTAAGAAAGAACTCCACCATTGGAATGCAATAAATTTTGTGACAGCAGAGAGAAGAAAGTGGACGACGTAAAGAAAAAGAAAGAAAAGCATCAGACGTGAGTCAGTTTCCTCCTCTGCTGCATTTGTGTGTGTGTCAGGGCAGGGTGTCTGTGTTAACTGATACAAGATCAAGCTGGGTGGTCCAGGGCCTACACATACACCGTTTTTGTGTACAAATAAACTTAACCGCCCCCCCATGCCATTGTAACCACTCCTCCTACTGCTTTCTCCCTCCGTCTCTGGTCATCACAGCTGCACAGCGTGCATGTGTAAACACCTACACACACAAGCGCACACACTCAAAAAAGTGTATGAGCTCGTGCTCCTCCCCTCTGGAACACTGTAACTGAGTACTGCTATTAGGAGACGGTAATGGTCTGATAATAGCTGGTGTGGTGACACGATTGCTAAGATCTGCTCAGCGCCATCAGTCAAAAGGTGTTTGGAGAAAATACAGAAACGAAACTTAATTTGCAAAAACAGAAACACAATTAATGAACAAAAAAATACAAACACAAATTTTCAAGATTTAAAGCCGGTTTGTCTTTATTAAAAAGACAAAAAAAACAAAACTACGAGAGTAGAACAATAAAGCAGCGTCCAGGCTTCTGACTGGTCAGTCAAGTTGGGGTATAAATTGTTATATCATTTCTCTGCTCTCAGGTCAGTTACTGAGGTGATGTTTTCTCCTTCATGAAAAAGCTAGATCTCCATCAGCTGATCTGTTCCAACGATGACCTCGTTCGTCCGCTCAGCTGTTAAAGAAAGAAACTGGTTTAAATTGATGTGAATAAAATAATAAAATAAAATAATTGATTTTTAACTTTTAAAACAGGTCATATCATCTCAATGTCACAAGCTTCCAGAGGTATATAAAGTACTTGAAAAAAATAACTAATTAAAAACCTAAACAGAAAATGACTGGTAAACATTAATGTCACTGATAAGAAAGGTACATAAGTAAAATGCATATTTCTTCATATTTCAATCTGGTCATATTTCAATTTCTAGGTGTTGACTTTTAAAGCACACAAGTAAAAGATTACTTTTTATGTTTCAAATCTAAAAAAATAAAAGTAAAAGTTAGAACTTGGCAAAATTACAGATCCTCAAAGACATTATTTAAGTACTGTAACAAAGTAAATGTATTTCTGCAAATTTCAATGTGTGATGCTTTATGACTTGATCTGAGTGTGTTCAACTGCAACATCACAACCACGTGAGTTGTGCTAAATCTGTAACTCAAGATGAAAGAGTGTGTTTTGCACGTTGACAGGGTTAAGAAACAATTATACAAATTAAGGGTCAAACAGTAGGTAAGCAACATTTCAGAATCCTGTAATGAAATCAAGTGGAGTTTCTTGATAGCTTGCAAATGATACATCAAGATTTTTTGTTAAGCTTCGTTTACATATCAAATCTTCAGAATCATTGAGAATTTACAAAAAATATCTAAATATGGAAACAGGAACTGGTACTGGTCTGACACCGCATATTTATTTAAGAGGCCCAATTTCTTTTTTTATATTTAAATCCTGATTGAACTTTATTTTAATGTACTTTCATTTGTTCACATTCTCCTTCATTTTCTGTTCGAGTCTGTTAAAAAATTACCCTAGAATTCAAGATTTAGCTTTTTAATTTGCTTTGAAGAAGTCAGCTTTAGAGGTACATTAAATTACTTGTCTAAGAGTTTCATTAAAATCTGTCTACAGGTTCATGGGATATTTTACTAACACAAACACACAAGCAAAACCATTATCGCCAAGAACATTGGGCTATAATTTGAATGTGCAGTGTAAACTTTGATCCAGAATACAACACACTCCAACGGCTAACCCTTACAAAATAATTATTTGTTTTGACTTTTAGATAAAAACATGTTCAGCTTTCTTAATCAACTCTCCTAACCCAGAGTCAGCCCAGCACAAAGAGCATAGCCACAATTTCTTCTCATAACCCTCCATCACCAAGGTACCAGCACTGATCCAAAGTAAACGGTGGCAGAGAGCTAAGTTCCATCCACACAGACCGGTTTTAGTGTGAAGGAATCTGTTGCTCAGAATGAGCTTAGCACTGTTGTGTGAAGAGGAGGACAAATGAAGCATGGGACAGCAGGGGAAGGAAGACAAGATGAGGAGTGAAAAGCAAGAAAAGAAAGGAAGCCAGATGAACTCTCAGAAACCAGTGCTTGTGTCGGCATTAACACCAAATTTCCTCCACGCAGGCTGTGATACCAGGCTAAGTGTGAAGACAAAATGTCGAAACAAATGCTGAACTCTAACATCCAGCCAAACGCAGATCGGTGTGATTTTATTGTGAACAGATTGCTCTCAGCATGGACATCTTCAACGCACAGTGGGAAGACTGAAAGAATGAAAAGAGTAGCTTTTCTTTATAGTTACTGTAAAAAATGGACATCAAAGCGCGCTGGAAGGAGGTATTCATTTTTTACACATCAACACCCGATGGACCAATATGAATGCAACGTGTGTGTCTGTTTGTCTCAGGCTGTCAGGGTGGTCTTTGGCTGTGAACAGCCTCAGCAGTGGGGTGGGTGGCTAATGTCTTTAGCAGCCTATGGTCAGTCAGCTACATTGGCAACAAGGAGCAATTTTGTGTTTATTCAAACTATTTAATGTGAATACAATGTAAGACGATGAGAGAAAGGCTTTCCATTTAATATCAGGTTACATATAATAATCAGGAACAGGAAGAATGAATTACTGCAAACCACTGAACAGTGGATTTTATTTTTAATAAACTTTTAAAATGTAATTTTACTTTTGTATTGACTTATTAGAAAAAAAATAAATTGTTTTAATAGAGAGCAAACTGATGATTTTATGACATCTATTCTTGTGTTCTGTCAAAGCTTTCAACTACAGTATTTAATTATTTTAACATTTTGTGCTTATTTGTCTTGTGTTTCTATGTGAACAAAATAAATTGTAAATATTTGAATAAATTTGACTTTTCACAACCATGAAATACGAAACCCTATCCTTACTAAAGAGATTGTTTTAAGATATATTTTTATAACATTATGATCTAAAACAAACATAGTACACTCTAAATTCAGTATTTGTATTTTATAAAATTATGTAGGGACAAAAAAAAAAGAAACAAAACCTACAATCTATTAGATAAATGGAAGCTGGAGTTTTGCTTGACTACAGTTTTTGTGCAACAACTGTGTGGCTTCAATCCACGTTTTTTAAGCTTAAGATCACATAGCAAATTTTCAACAATAAACAAATAAGAATGTTAATGCAAGATAAGCTTTGTTGCAGACCAATGACACGCCTTGCACTCGCTCCAAAGAGGTCTCAACTGTTTCATTTTAATATGCTTTTATCTCAAATTCAAACCGTTGTTGCCCGGAGCTCCCTGCTGTTCACTCAATTAGGCTCCTCAGTCCGGTAGCCAAGCTTGCTCCCTATTTCTTACATGTTTGAGGATTTGTGTGTGTGGGTGTGTGTGTTTGTGTGTGTGGATGTGGCTGCAGGCTGCTTGCTGTTGAATTCCGGGTGGTCCTGTTCTGGCCCTGCTCTCTAACCTCTCCATCAATGTAACACACATATAGACACAGCCATACACATACACAACACTGGCTTTGGGGATAAGAAGCACTTTGAAAATCGGACAAATCAGACTTTAGATTGAAGAAACATTTCTTGGTGGCTTTTAATGCTTGGCACCTACAAACAGATACCACACACATAAATTAACACCTTATTTGAGTCAGCCACAGAGAAAAAGTGGGATTAGCAATAAAACAACAAAACTTGGCTCTAATAGGTAGCATTTATCTGAAATATTGTATTGAACATTTTGCAATCGAAGCCGTTAATTGTTATTTTGTACAGTTTACATTACAATTCTAGCATCATTTTCACCTAAAATATGATGCTATATTCTTGTCAATTTTACTGGGAAAAGTGCAGAAACTTGAGTTATTTTCTTTTTAACTTTATAACCTTTTTATCTTGAAGTAAACTGGTCAACTTGTAAACATTAAAATTATTCTAAACTTTCATAAAACAACACACCAACAGTCCTTTATATGATGTGTGATGTGATTTTAATATTTACTAGTAAACTTGAAAACTGGGTAACTATTTGTAACTATTTGATCCTCGTAACATAATCTTCACAAATAACACAAAAAGCCAGCAGACTGCACCGAATTTTCACTTCATCACAGTCTCCCATGCTGAGCAGCACACCGGCAGCAGTGGAGAGGAAAAACTCCCCCTTAACAGGGAGAAACCTCCAGCAGAACGAGGCTCAGGACAGGCGGACATCTGCCTCACATATCACATATTAGGAGTTTTTTAAAGTTAGATGTTTAGATTAATCTCACCTTCTGATTCGATTCTTTGTCCATTTCCCACCAAACAGTATTTGAGGTCTGCTCCTCTGCCGATAATTGCATTACTGCAGATCACACTACCCTGGATGTTACATCTGGAAATGAAAGACACAAGTTCTGTGAATTGAGGTGTTTGTTGGATTTGTACATATTTGTGGCTACTTGACATTACATTTCTGCCTTAAGAGATAATAATTTATGCACAGAAGGGAGCCAACATCAATAATCTAGCATAATTGTAGGTGGAAAAAACAAAAACCAGAGGAAGCAGTGCTTGATAAAAAAAAAAAAAAAAAAAAACAATACCAACTTTAAAATAGACTAAACATTTTCGAAGGTAAATCCACTTATATATTTCTCTTACGTGGCAACTGCAAGGAGGTGAGTCAGTGACCCATTAATGTTGAAAACATTATTTTTTCAACTCAGCTGCATGTTGTCTGAGCTCATGAACGCACAGGCACATACACACAGCGGAGAAACTCCAACCGCAGCCTTCCATCCACAGCTGGCTGCTCACAGCGCAAACAGAGTGGACAGAGAGCCACAGCAGAGCTCATACTTTTCCCTCCACATCAAGGATCCTCAAACCTGCTATAAAAACTCTAAAATATCCAATCAGCTGAACTTAATGACATGTCATTAGCATATATGTTAGGCAATAATAACAGCGACCTGGTTTGTGAGTGCCTCGTGTGTGTGCGTGTGTGTGTGTTAAGGTCTTGTTGAATCCTCAGCTGGCAGTGCCAACCCACCGTGCATGCAGCATTCAGCCAAACCATCACCATAAAATTCTTGGAGACAGACACAGATGGTCTTCTGTGTCCAGCGCTGACTAACCATAAAGGGCGTGTATGTGCAAGTGTGTGTGTGAGATAGTGAATGTGTGTGTTTCAGTAGCTCTGGAAGCCCAGTGGAGAACACAGGTGGGTCTTGCCCAGGCAGTGACGCACACACACTTGGCCCTAGGTACCTCACACACATATGAGTTTGTGTTGGTCTATTTTATTCAAGTGGTTATGCCAGTGGGTGTGTGTGCGTGTCTGTGTGTGTGTGTGTGTGTGTTTAAGTGACTACCTAGGAGGTGGTGGTGGTAGTTGGTGATGGGAGATTACAAGATTCAGAGTTTTGTAACATTAGAGAGAAAGAGAGACCACCAAAGAAGCTTCGAATCTGAAACACCACTAATTACTAACACCAGGGCTCCTCCTTGTCATGACCCCCACATCCTCCCTCCCCATTACACAAACACACACACATACACAAACACATATACACATCGACCCCCACCTCCTGTGCCAACCCCCCTATAAAGTTGACCCCTACTATCCCCCTTCCCAAACACGCAGTGCTTTGTCAACAAGCTCTGGTCAGCTCCAAACAAAGAAACCAGAAATGTGAGGGGTTTTTGCGACATGCCTAGGGTCTGCTAATCCCCTCATACTGGCTCTTTCTTTCTTTCCTTCTTTCTCCTTCCTTCTTATGTCCTCAAAGCAAGAAAAGAAAGAATTGCAATTTCTTTCTTGCGTGCTAGCTCGCTTTCCCTTCGCTTCTTTCTTCCCTTCTCCCGTCTCTCTCATTCTTTCATGGCTTTGTGCGTGCACCTACACGGGTATGATGAGGGTGGCTGGCTGGGGTCCCTGAGAGGATTAAGAAAAGATGGCAAGGGACAGAAAGGGAGGCAGCAATGGTGTTGTGGCCTTGATGAAAAGAAAAGGAGGAGTAAGAAATTGAGATAAAAGAAAGGGAGCCTATGAATGAGTGCATTAAAATCTGGACTCGAGGCCAAGATGAGTCTCTTTCCACCAAGATTTTTGGCTAAGAGACTAAACAAATCAATCTACATGCTAATTTTACTGTAGCCACTGTTGCTCCCTGTACAAGTTCTCTTGAGCCCAGTCTTCATTGTCTACAAATATTCATCACGCCACAACAGTACTCAGAGTTGGCGGTTTTTAATGCCACAAAAAAATATGACGTCGATTACTTGCAATTTCTTTTTTCCACAGATAGGTTGGAGACTATTTTAGTCCTTTAATGTGGTATTTCAACTCTGAAAGAATTTGAACATACCCATTTAAACATCTGATTTGCAAAAAGATAAAAAGGTTGCAGATTCTTAAACATTTAGGCCAATTCTTTGAAGGTTTGGTGGTTGGAAATTTTGCCAAAATATTCCCTTTTTTTTAACAAACAACTATAAACAAACAAAAGGCAATTTTAAAAGGTCAGATTCAAGTTGTAAAATAGTTAAACAGGAAAACAAATTCATATGTGAGGATGTAATCACAGATGTGTGAAGTCACAAAGCCAAACTCCTTCAAACCGAATGGGATAAAAACGTGGATATTGAAACATTAAAGGATAAGCTTTAAAATAAAAATAACAATTTTAACTTCCAAGAATAAATCTCACATATGCCACTAATAGATGCTTTGTTCACACAGCGATTCCTATTTGACCTAAGGGAGCACAAAAAGACAAAACCTGCAACACCTCCTTCCAATAAACACACACACAAACGAGCATCTGTCTTACACACATGAACACACACTATTTGGGTTAGAGCATCAAGAACGTTTGTAAAAATAATGAGAAAGTGTACCAAAGCTTCTGTTATAGAAAAGTAAAATTAACATCAAAAGAAGAAACATTTCATGCTTTGATGATAGTTTAGATAAATAGCCCTGAATTTAAAGACCCAAAAGAAAAGAAAACTTGGGAAAAAAATTGTAAATTTGTTTTAAAATATTTTCTTATAAACAACCGCTACCCCTATTTCAGAATAAAAGAAAAAAATGCAGGAAAAAAATTTCAAAAAAATGCTTTTATGTTTTTTATTCTTTTAAAAGGACTTGAAAGTACATGTTCTCAACAAGTCTGTGCATGTGTGTTTACAGATGTGTGTGTTCTCACCCTTCCTCAATTGTAACCCCATGCATGACGATGGAGTTGGTGACTTTGACCTTCTCCTTCACGGTGGTGGAGTTCCCGATAGTGGATCTTTTTATGGAAGTCTTATCTGCTATCTGGCACAGAGCTCCGATCATAATGTCTGATCCCATCTGTGAGCAGAACCCAAACACTAACACAATCCAGAAATACACACATTCTACACAATAAACAGAGTGACATGGAAAATAATTTTGACTTGGAAAAATATTAAATCTCATTTTTTCAAAACCGCTATTTGAAAAAAGAATTTAAAAAAGAAAAGATCTGATGTGTGGATTGGATGTACCTGACATTTTTCAGAAATGACAGCAGATGGATGAACTGCTGGCTCCTCAATCAGCTTTGGAGCCTAGTTATGAGAAAACAGCAAAAAAGTGATACAGGATACTTAAAATGGAATAGTATAAAAACAATTTGTCTAATGCAAAAACAATAAATAATAAAATGCTCGCAGATCATTAGGGTAAACTTGTTTCCTTTCGTGGACATCTTTGAGTAAAGGAGCTAAGTCTTTACCCTGGGGAAAAAAAAAAGATGGCGTGCAAGAAAATGTCTGCACTTATAAAATCCTGCTTGACTTTATATACAGAAAACATTTTGAACTTGTAAAATAAAGGAACCCTGATTGTGAGGACACATGTCAGTGAAGCAGGCATACTGTCATGACTCACCAGCCGATTTGCTTCTATGTAAGCAGCGAGAGTGTTAACACGGTAGCACAGGCCCTGGTCCATAATGTGAAGATAGCAGCGCAGCTTCCCCCCATGGTAAGCCTCACTCATGTCACCATGGTGATCGTTCCAACAGGAGCGCTCCTGGGCCAGCTGGAGGAGAGACTCATCCCGTGATGAGATAAGGAGCTCTTAGAAGAGCCAAGAAAAAAAAGACACAAAGTTAAATGTTTTTTCTATTTGATGTCATCAAGCTATAGGTGCAAAACAGAATAGATTTCCAACAATATGGAATCCAAACAACTCAGTCTGTTAAGTGTTGGATTTCACAATATTTTGATGTACTTTGGTAGATAATGTCAGAACAAATATTAACCATGGTTTGTAGAGCCGTCATTCTTTTTCTGGGTTTGATCCTCTGACTCGTCTTTCATTTTCTGACTGTTAGCCGTCTTTGAAAACTGCTTGCGCACCAAATATGGCACCAGCTCACCACGAATTGATGAAAAGGACCTAAGAAAAAGAGAAATGAAGAGATTTAAAAAAAAATTGAATCCTATGTTTTCTGCAGCAAAAACTACTTTGGGTTTGTGATTTTGTTTTAAACTTAAATGATATATTATAACACATGCCTCATATAAGTATGTTCATTTCTTGTTTTAGCACCTAAAGTTTTCGGTTGACATTTAATACAAAAGCAGATATGTCTCTCAGTATATCAGAAGATGATATTCTCTTCCTCAACACTTTCTTCCTCTGTGCATTGCACTGTGGTGTGTTCTTCTTGACTAACCCAGATCCCCAAACCCCCTCCACTTTCCTTCTCTTACTTTCTTTTAAAGGGAGATTAGAATTTCCATCTGAATGATAGGAGAAAAACAACAGTTACTCTGTCTATTTCTGTCTTTGAGCAAGAGACACAGAAAGAACATGGAGGAGGAAGGAGGAGAGCCTGAGAGGAGCGATGAAAAGAAAGTCCGAGAAAAGAGCCGACGAAAGGAATGAGTCATCTAACAAGGGAGACAATATATATAGTGGCAGCCAAGGGGGCAATAGTGATGCAGTGATTGATGCAAGACTTATATTTACATCTCTTTAACATTAACTAAAAATACTCAAAGGGTGAGCAGAATTGTTTTATTTAGTTTGACTTTATAATGTGGAATGAGAGTTGTTTGGTGACAATGTCACACCTTTTGAAATACATTTAGATTTTCACATTCCGATTTTTAGCCTAGTCAAGTATATTCATATTCAGTTTGCTGAAAATAGTTAAAAAAATGTCAATAAGAACTCCTTATGACCTTTTGAAAGTTATGTTTCTTGTAAGTTTAAGCATCAGCATAATACATTTATGCTAACTGATAATTAGCACAAGGGTATTAGCTTTTATTGCGAAACACAAAATCCAGATTAGCATTGACCTCATTTAATTTGAAAATAATTATGCTGTAATTATTACCTGTAATTATTCTAACCAGGTTAATATTTGTGCACCATTGATTCTCTACTTTTACCACATTATTTCCCACTAAACCATAATTTTCAGGACATGCTGATAGGATACAAACCCTCCATTTGGAGAATATAAACAGCAGGCAGTCACAGAAGTCTCCTTGTCACACGAGCTTTAGTCCAGAGGCTAAGGGCCTAACAGCCTCTCTCAGTGGCACGTAGTAAAACAAATTAACACCTGGCTAGAATACCCTGCTAACAGAGCCTTTCAAAGCCATACACGGCATGTAACCATGCTTAACACTTGCTACAGATTAAGCAGTGATTGAGAGTTCAAGCTGATGTGACTGTAGGGGAGAATGTATCATGGTACAAACAAACTTGTTTAGAAATTGACATATAAATTCAAGTTGCAACAGCCAAGTACTCTGCAATTGTGTTTAATAACTATCAGGAAAACAGAACTTACTTGTTTTCGGTTAGAAAGTCAATAACATCCTTCTTCAAACAGTAGAGGTGAGCATCTACTAGTCCTGTTTTGATCTGCATTCTGGGATGTCTATAGATCAAAAAAGAAAGAAACAAACACAGAGTCATTAGCATTACATTAACGATGCATTTCTACAGCTTTGTCAATTTTGCAGAAGCACAAAAACAAAAATATGCATTGAAAAACAGTATCTATTTACATACTTGTACACAACAGAAACATCAGAAAATAGTGGTATCTGCCTATTATCCTCTGCCAGCTAACACTGATGTGGGTCGACTGAGTTGCCTCCACCAGACAGGTTTATGTTGACTAGGGGCACCACATGCACACAGACACTCATGCATTCACTCATTTGCACAATTGTTTCCAGACGGAGACAGTGTGGCGCAAGGCTGTGTGTGACATTTATAGAGCGAGAGCCAAAGAAAACCATGTCATCCTTTGAGTTTCAAAAAGCAAATCCATCCTCACCCTTTCACAATCTTTGATTCCCTATCATCTTCCACTTCTGCCCTTTCAATCATTACATAATGAAACTGTAGGGTGCATTGTTCCTAAAAGGACCATACATTTTTACATGTTTTAGCCTCCTAACTCGTAAAGTCGTATAACCCCCCATTACTGCTTGCAATTTATCAAAGCATGCCACACTGATGTAGAATTTCCTAAAAGCAAAGCAAAGTCTGTGTCTCATTATCACAAAACAACAACATGACTTTGACAGAATCAAAAGCAGACGTGATGTTCACTGTTAACAGTTTTGTTCACATCTGATTTATTATTCCATACTAAATGAAGCAGAGGCTAAAGGTGGGTGAAACAATTTCCCTGAAGGCACATGAGCAAAGTACTGAAGTAAAAAAGAATGTAGTACTCGCTGTAATGCTGCATGTCACAGTTTCAATCAGAAATGTTATTTATTTTATATTACATAATACATACACACAGGTTAGACAAACAACAAAAAAATAAATCACCAAAAATGTATCCATTTTCTTTCTTTGCTTTTCCTTTTAAGGTCGTAGGGCATCTGGTGCCTATCTCCAATAGCCATTTTGCAAAAAGCGTGGCACACCTTATAAGATTTTTTTTCTTCTTCTGCTCCCTTTCATTTCATTTATGATTTGTATTTTAATTGTATATAGAATTAATGTTTTTTAAAAGTTTAAAAGAAACACCTTGGACAGGTCACAAGTCCATCACAGTTAACAGAAAAATAGTTTATATTAAAAGATGGAAACCCCTGATGCAAAAAAGGGAGTGTAGATGGATGGAGAAAGTGTAATATGCACATTGAATTTGCTTGCAAATACAGTTTGGATGTGTGCCATCTAACTGAACCAAATCCAGTTAATATAGCATCCCATGAAATGGAAAAAAAAAGCTTAAAAATGTTGTACAATATACTAGATTTGCAGTGAAGGATTGTAGCTAGGGGACACATCTTGCACAACCAGATGCTGAAAGCTTTAAATCAAACATTGAACGTTTGTCCAAAGATTAGTATTTTTATTCAAAAGCATGAAAACCTATACGTGTATAGACATGCTCAGCAGGTGTTTGTCAAACGTATTTGCTCCTAAAACATTTCCCAGGTGTTTATCTCTGAGTGTAGAATGGGTGTAACGTAAAATTTATGAG
This sequence comes from Cynodonichthys magdalenae, assembly GCA_031762555.1. Classification (NCBI taxonomy): domain Eukaryota; kingdom Metazoa; phylum Chordata; class Actinopteri; order Cyprinodontiformes; family Rivulidae; genus Cynodonichthys; species Cynodonichthys magdalenae. The sequence goes on along the minus strand of JARVJO010000431.1, from coordinate 11,716,426 downwards.
GACACCCAGAATGTGACATCCCAGTTTGGCACCTGCAGAATTAAGACAGAGGCTTAGATAAGTCAGTTACAGCCAGGTGTGTGTGTTCAAGGGGTGGACAGGTCTCTCAAAAAAGGTATGAAGAAAATGTGTAGGGTTTCAGAATGTTTCAAAGAAATATATGTTTCAACCATAAAAAAAGTCTAAGTAGTAGTAGTGAGTTTCTCACAGTTAAGTTTAAAGAAGAGAATCTGACCTGTACCAGAAAAAAAACCTCTAGGGAACAAACATGAGATATGATGGCAAAAATTGTACTAAATTTGAACTCAGTTGTACAAGTACACACTTGTTTCACTAACTTCAACTCTAAAAATATCCTGAATATTTTGAATGGTAAATATCTCACCTTTGGTTTTATGTGATCTCTGGTTGTTGCAAGAACTCCAAAGCTCTGCGTCAAAAGAAGCAGGACCCAAGAGTCTTTGGAGGCAAGGATGACTCAACACTTGGCCCATAGATTTATGGCTGTCTAGTAAAGTTTTTTTCTAAAAAGAGAAGTTGGTGCTCTCTCAATCTCAAACAGACACGCTGCATGTCTTTTTTCATTGCTACTAAAACGTCACAACTGGTGAGTAAGATGCAGCAGAATGACTGTTAGTGTTAATAGCTTCATTGGTTGAATTTTTTTTCTCAGACCAAAACAAAATTACATTTGGATATTGCACTATTGTACAGTATATTGAGAATGTAAATTTATCACAACCCAAAAGGGTATTAAAATGAATAAAAAATGAAAGGTTTGAAACTTTTTTATCACTTTTTTAAGTCCACACTTAATTGCTGAATTCATGCATTTGTTAAATTTTGTATAACATTTATTCCAGATAAATGGTATAATCACAAAACATGCAGCTGCAATAAGAAAGCAGTGCCTTTTTTGTACTTAAAAAAAGTAAAATTGCTTGACTTTGGGAACGAATAACAAGATATTTGTTTTGATTAATACGTTTTTACTTATTTTTAGCAACACTGTTAACAGAAGCACCTACTGGTAAGTCCAGGACTGATATTTTAAAAAGGTCTCTGCAGTAAAAATACTATCTGTTATTGCAATTTAAACATACTGAACTGAAGACTTTTGTTGGATTTCTATGTCAATGGAATATATCTGATTTTAAATATGTACAGTATAATTAAAAGTTGCTCCTTTCTCCAAACCTGTCTTCAAGCTGTTCTGACAGGTGGAGCTGTAATGTACCAGGCAAAGCTCTGCTGGAGTCCTTTCACACCGTTTAAGCGATTTCCAGGTCAAACAAACTCACATGTGCAGACGGTTTAATGCTAACACACCTCAGCCATGTGGAAACTATAGAAAAGGAAAAGGGGGAAAAAAAATTGCAAAGGGGTTGAGGTTGAGCAAGGATGGAAGGATGAAAGAACAGATGGTTGGTTGTGTGGAGGGATGAATAACAAGAGAGAAACAGCTGAAATAATGAATGAAGGAAACCATTTTGACTAAAATGAGGGAGCTAGAAAATGCATACAAGAAATTTTGAGGTGCCAACTGATGTCAGTTTTAACAAAAGACAAACATTAAGTTTTTTCTGTAACCAAAGTGAGGAACTTACAGTGTGTGTGGATGACTTTTGACTCAACAGCACCGATGTTCAAAACAGCAAGATCTTGTTAAATTACCTACTGGTGTGTTTTAAAAAAAACAGAACTCCAGGACTTTTACAACAACTACATCAGACATTTTTTTAATATCTGCCATATGTTGTATCTGTCATATGAGAGTGTATAAATGATCAGAGCTGACTTTAAGAGTTTAGGCTTTTCACTGTAAGCCCCAAATGTTTATCTGTACAATCAATGCGTTTCCATAACACTGTGACAATGTGCAACTGTTTTCTGTCCACCTTGAGGTTGTGTTACGTGTTCCCGTGTGCGTTCATATAAGCATTTCTGGTTTGTGAGAAAAGACAGAATGTGCGTGCGTGTCTGCGTGACTGTGGCCCAAGAGTTCCCTGAGCAGGGAAGCATACGAGCAGCTGCTCTGGCCCCCTTTTTGTTGGCCAGAATTTACAGTGGCTTTGGCTCCATGAAATATTTACGAGCTCCCAAAACACCCACTCTCACACATACGTGCATTTTAGGGCTGAAAAACCCACCTAGAGTACTCTTCCTGTACCAAAAACATCCTGCACGCCCAGCACAGAACTTTAAAAACACACAGAATTTAATTACAGGCCTAAGCATCTGCTCTGTTGAAGTAAGGAAACAATTTATTTACCTTCTGTCAAACTTCAGACACCAAACTACATTTAGTCAAATAAGAACCTGAAATAGAAACAGGCTGTGCTGGTTTGGCAAATTTTAGAATTACAATTTTTTAACTTTAGCTGCTAAAATGTATAGCTACTATACTTAGCACAAAATTATTTAAAGTAGGAAATTTGTGATTGTTATATTATTTCTTTGTTACAACAATGCTTCTTGGCAATAACCCTTATACTGTTGGAAATCCTGTTAATTTGCCATTTAATTGGTGCCACATTTGTAAGGAACAAGCATTTATGGGATGAGCAGTAGAACTGAGTATGTGGGTTCTGCAGATGAAACATTTGCAAAATCTCTGCTAAACAGCTAATTTCGCTGTTGCTATTGACATTTGTTTTGAGCTTCTAGTACCAATCAGTTGCCTGGTATAAGATTTATTGCCAAGAAGCATTGTTACAGCAAAGAAATAATATAACAAACACAAATTCTCTTACTTTTTGTGGTTAGTTTAGTTAGCTGAGATCATTTTCATTTCAAGTGGTGGAAATGTCATAAACAAATAGAAGCCTCTGATTCAACTGTTTCTTTTGATTATGTTTTAGGTGAGCATCGACAGAGAGAATTCACGTTCATAATTATGTTTCAACAGTCCCAATGCCGAACCACCCTCCTAAAAAAAATTTGTAAATTTTTGCAATGACCAATTTATTTTGGACTTACTTCTTACAGATAGACTTCCTAATTGTGAGACCGTCTTCCAGATCTGCTTCATTGGCCATGAAGAGCAGTCTCTTCCCCGACTGATCCACACCGACAAAATCCCTTTGCTCAGCTGGTGAAACAAATATATTATTTATTTTATACATTGATAAAATTTGGACAGAAATATACATAAAAAATGCACAAAGTTACCAATGATAAAGAATGTCATATTAAATTTATTATAATTTTCATTATAATTCATTATTTTCTTACCCGACTTTTTTTTGCCCTTCTGACCTGGGACTGTCTCTGTGAATTCATGGGCTTTGCTCATTAACATGGCCAGTGTTGCATTGTGGGCTCTGAAAAGATCTACAACCTCATGAAGCGCCACGTCTGTTATTAGATCACAACTCACCACCAGGACGTCAGTCTGCAGAGAAATGTTGAAGGGACAAAAAAAATTAGATGAGACTTTGAAAGTAAATTCCACGCAAACCTTAAAGTCTTTTTTTGCTAAACTTGCAAACATTTAGTTACGTGTCCATTTTGGAATATTGTAAAACACTCCTCTGACTTAAGACTAATAAAAAAAAAAAAACTTTAAAAAGGTACACAGAATTGAACTTACAGGTAAAAGCCAGTAAATTAGAATATTTTGAAAAACTTGATTTATTTCAGTAATTGCATTCAAAAGGT
>JARVJO010000431.1:11694047-11712666 GCA_031762555.1 Cynodonichthys magdalenae | reverse complement strand
GGGCCTCATTTTGTGAATCATCTTACTGTACTGGGCCGCATCTGGGCCAAATCCGCCTAAAAATGAAATGAGGATTTCGTATCTGGGCCGCATCTGGGCCAAATGCAGTAGTTTGGTAGCACATCTGGCCCACCTCCGGCCCAGATCCGATCCAGATCCGCAATCCACATCCGGGCCAGTTTTGGCCCGTTGGAAAAAAAGACACCGGGCCGGGTCTGTTTTACGGATGCGGGCCAAATGTTCTCATACATTTGGCCTAGATCCGGCCCAGACAACTTTTGCTGTATGGGAATACAAATAAAAGCAATACAAAACTAATGTAAAAACTTTAAAAATAATAATAATAAAAAACTTCACCCAAACTCATTTTATTCATGATCACAAGTCAACTAAAACAATGCAGTTGAATATTTTTACAAACTTAAATTCAATCATCATGACACTAATATATACATTATATATACATGTGTATATATATATATATATGTGTGTGTGTGTGTGTGTGTGTGTGTGTGTGTGTGCATATTTTCAAAAGTCATTTTGACAGTGTTTAAAAATAGGGTTTACATTGAAACCAAAAGTAGTGAGCATATTAGCAGCAGCCAGCCTGCAGACTTCAAGATAGAAACACCCCCACCACCACCACCTCTGTCCACAGAGCTGAGACGTAACAGCAAATTGAGCTCGGGGAATGTGGCTTTGGTTTTGTTTGCTCTGGCCAGGAGATGAGCTTGACTGCTCATTACTGCTTGCTCAAAACCAGGCGAGCAACAAGAGAGGGAAGGAGAGGGGGGGGGGAAATGGCAAAGTAGCTTGACTGTCTGCTGCTTGAATACAATAATATTGACACCAGAAAACAAAGAGAATACTGTGAATTAATCCTGCAAAACATGCTTAATAGTGAGAAGCAGTTTTTGGCAAGTGAACAGAAATTATTTTGTAGTGATTGGATACACATATTTATATTATTCTGATGTCTGTATTTTGGTTAAAACAGGTAGTTTTTAAATACAAAAATAGCCTAAATACATCTTTGAATTTTTTGTAAGATCTTATTTTCCCTTTAGTCATTAACACCCTCTCTTTCATCATTATTAGGACTCATTATAATAAATGGATGAAGCACTTACAGCATGTAAATTAACTGGGACATTTTATTTGAATTGATCATCTTCATAGAGCTGGAGCTAAAACGTAATTTTTGTAAGCTGACTGGACAGAATCTTAATTCTTTGATGATAAGTATCTGATGAAGTTACTTTTAAAGAATAGTAAACTAGTAAAGAGAACAATCAAATTTATTACACTTCAGGAAAACATGACAAACCTTGAGTCTGACGAGATGTATTTTGGAGGGTAGATAAAATAAAAAAACAGATGTCATCATGTTTTCTCAATGTGTAAAAGTTTAAGAAACAGTAAATAAAAACAATATGATTAGGATGTTTCACATAAAAAAATATTCTGATCTCATAGTTTTTCATCAAATAAAATTCATTGTAACTTTTCGGATGCAGACAGCCATCTGGCACAGGCAGAAAGGAAAACAAGCACTAAAACTCTTAGACAGCACCAGAGGAAGTAAGCATGCAAAAAGACATGCACTTGTACAAGTCTAATCACACTGCGACTTGAAATGGAGCCCCGAGATCTCCTCTGATTTCCTCTCCCTCCTTGGCCCTGGTGCTGCATCTTGTAAATCATTCTCAATTCACTGAAACAAGCCAGTTGGATTAGCTTGGTTTAGATCATAAACATTTGCAGCACAGACCACCCAGGGAGAGCACCGAGCCAAGGTTTGAGTGTGCACGATGTGTGCACGCGTGAGTGTTTGTGTGTGAAGCCCCGCTCTTCAGTTTGGAGGTGAGCATTACAAAACAGAGAGACTCGAATGTGGTCTCCCACACGTGCAGACAGGCGCGCACACATTAGAACATACTGTGGTTTGTGTTAAGGCCTCTGGGTGCATTGCACTGAGATACTGACCTTTGTCATGGAAACCCAAATGGCCCGTTTTAAAACTGAAAGGACTGGTGCAGTAATGTTCTGCAGTGATATTTTAGTCTTTCAGAAATTGTATTGATTTTTTTACTTTTACTTTTGATAACTGGCACCTGTGTGATAAACTAGCAACCTGTTCTGTTAACCTGCTCAACTGAAATAGACTAACCTCCTGAAAACTGGACAAAGCCAATACAAAAAAATTAATAAATAAAAAATAGTAAGTGAAAACGTTTTTTTGTCATTGCTGTTGTTCACAGTCCCAAATTCTTACTCTTAAAATTAGTTTAAAAAAGACAAGAAAGTGCGATACGACTTGCAAATAATTGCATTTTTGTCCTCGCAAAAGTGTAGTACACAGTTGAAGCGATACTTCTGTTTACGCATACATCAAGGACCTTAGAGCCAAACGGGTGTCAGAACCAGGAAATTTCTAGGTTGGATTTTAACAGCTACAGTTGGAAAAGCTGGGCAACTCCCTGCTGCAGACCACTGGCACTTTTCTCTGCAAGCTGCTCATCTGCTTAACTGAAGGTCAAAACTTTGTTTGTTTTTCCATTACCACTTTTTTTCCCCCATTTGTTGAGCATTTCTAAGCATTTATTACCATTACGTGACAGTTTATTGTTGTAAACAATATATTTTCTTGTTATATTTGAGTTTGACATAAAGGGGCAAGTGTTAGAAATATTCAGAGTCGTCATAATTTCTAAAAAAGGAGAGCGAGTACTGCAAACACGAACTTTGCTTTTCAATGAAGTTTGTAAAGACTAGTGAGAAGTATGTGCTGTAAAAACAGAGACTGGTTGTGCTTTAGAAGAAAAGCTAATTTTCTTATAGAGAAAAAGCACAAGAACAAATACAGCTATAGAAAAACAAAGGTTTGAATGGAAAAGGCAGGAGAGAGCTTGACCACATTGTTTCAACACCAGTTAGCCGTCTGTCTGTGTGTCCTTTCTTGGCCACATTCTATTTGACAGCCTGTCTGGGAGGTCCCTGAACCACAAAGAGCAAACATGCACAGACTCACAACTTCACTTCAACACACTTCACTATTCACAAGTGCGTTACACTAAAATGTTACTTTTCACAGCCAATGTTTGATTCATTTTAAATTGTTGGCACTTAATTTGGAACCGATCATCTAGTATATGTGACATATGTTGCCCTTCTGAACAGTCCACATTTGAAAATGCAGTTATAAAGAAAAATCTTCCAACATCAATGAATCAATGAATGTACTGCCAAATATAACATTGTTATCAATATAACAAATTTAAAATGGAACAAACCAAAAAGAAACATTTTTTTTTACTGATGATAAGTTCAAATGTCACGTAAAATTCCCACAAAATGGGAAAACAAATATAAATGACCAAACATTTAAAATCAAGACTATTAATTACATTTTATGGCTCAATAACAGTTCATCACATTCAGACCTTTTTTATACATGAACTTGCTTTTTGTCACCTACAAATCATAAAACATGATCATGTTTGATCTATCTGTTGCTCCACATGTGTAGTTATGTTTTTCTTCACCTTTGGTCAAAACATTGCGCACATGGACACCCCCACACCCCCACAAACACCCATGCATGCCTGAACACACACTCACACAATTTTCTTTTCAACCAAAATAAATGTTTATAGCATTCCAAACATTTTGTGTGTGTGAGACAGTATGTGTGGTCCTGTCTGCACCTAGCATGAGGTTTGAGGTTAAGGTGCTTGCCGGCTGCTGTGTGAGCACATCAGTAGGTGTGTGTCTGTGTGTGTTACAGGGTGTGAGTGTGTGAGAGAGAATCATGCTTGTTTGCTTCTGAAAACATCTGTAGAAAGAAAATCCAGAGAAAGAAAACAAAAGTCATGTCAAAGAAAACTTACTTTGTTTCAAAAATGAATAAATTAACTGGATTTAGCATTTTACTGTGCTACAACTAGACCACTGAGGGTCTAATTTAAATAAGAAACTGAATTGATCTTGTATAAAAATTAACCAGGAGGTTAACCTCCTTTTCCTAACCTCAGGATCATCAAAAAAGTTTTATTTTTGTATCATAACTAGCTTTATTATTCCTTAAAATGTTGCAATTTTAACAATTTTGCAATGTACTTTTTTTCCTTCATGCCTTTACAACCAGAGGAGAAAAGTACGCTCAAAATACAAATATACAAAAACGCTTTGGTTTTGTTTTAAACATCAGTTTTGTTATATATGTGCTGTTGCTGTCCACTATCACTTGCTGTCTGGGATTCAGACAAATAAACTTCCTCTGCCATTAAAAACCATATGGTTAGGGCTTCCTCTGAATTGTCACCTTAACTTGGTGGAGAAGTTTGTGTGCCTGAATGATGTTTAAAGAGCAATGCTGTCAGAGGTAATTGCAACTGGTAAGGTCTCCCAAGGCAGACTTTTCCTATGGGTTACAGGCCAAACAAAAAGAGTCACAACATTCGTATGAATAGAAGACATCAAACAGCTCAAAAAGACGTGTTACTGAGAGCACACCCTAGCACCAGGCCTGTGAGGGGCTCATCCTGGGGACTTGGCCCCTGCCCAGGGGGCCAGGCATAGATATTATATATAGATTCCTCATTACATGCTGAAGCATCTTTCATTGCCGCCATATTGGATGGGTCTTTCCTCACTCTAGGCCAATACAAGGGTCAACACAGAGAGAGCATTTATATTTTTGTCCATATTGTGTGCAATACACAGTGCAGTAATAAAAGCAGATCATGTGGGATAACTTTTCACAAGTAAGATGGAACAATAATTTTGTTTATTTGACAATTTCTAATATTATGTTGTCATCATAGTTGATGTTTTTTTGGCTATTTTTCAACAAAATATTGACATCAGGAACTACATGTGTATTTGTGTTAAATCAGTGAATGTCCCAAACTTTAGCAGTTTCAGTCCAGCCTATTGTGCATTTTTTTTTTCTTCCCAAAGACTGTGAACAGTTGTTTAGATTTAGACATGTCAGGTCAGAAGTGTTTGTGGATATGTGTGTGTGTGTATGTGTGTTTGGATGGACTGTGGTTCGATGCTATGAGTTCAACAAAAAGTCCATGAGGCCAGGTAGATCTTAGCATGTACTATGTGCAACATGGGTTTTTCTTCCTGCAGATCCACCACCTGTAGGAGGCGCCAAACAGGTTAGATGGAAAGTGCTATGGATGGCAACTGAAGGAAGGTGCCTTGGCAGCCTGACTCTCTTGGAACATGGAATGTCATCTCTGGTGGGTAAGGATCATGAGCTTGTGCATGAAGTTGGGAGATCTCAACTAAATTTAACCCTAACCCTAATCAAAGTCCTAGCAGCAGGTAACGAACTTAGCACAAAAAGTAAGGAAATTAGTGTTTGGAAGATTATTTCTTTGTTGTAGCAATGCTTCTTGGCACTACATATTATAGTACTGGAAATGGTGCCACGTTTTAAGGAACATGCATTTGTGGGATGAGCAGTAGAGCTGAGTTTGTGGGTTGCACACATGAACAATTTTTCAAATCTTCTCTGCCAAATAGCTTATTTTGCTGTTGCTACTGACACGTGTTTTGAGCTTCTGGTGCTGCCAATCATTAGCCTGATGTAAGATTTATTGCCAAGAAGCATTAATTCAACAAAGAAATAATCTAATAAACACAAATTTTCTTGACTTTTTGCATTAAGTATAGATTTAGGGCTAGGATTAGAAGCTGTTTACATCACTGTAGAAATTTCCCTTTCCTAGCACACTAAGTGATGATTGAACCGGTACGTCACCACCATTGGTAAAACAAAAACAAACATAATGAAAGCGGGCAAAGGAAACTTCAACTGTTTATGCTGAACTTTGATGTCACAAAAACTATTCTTTATTAAACAAACTTGGTAAGCTGTGTATCAGTTTAAACCAGTGGTTCCCAGCCTATTTTACTCAAAGCCCCCTTTTCTTCCAAGCCAATCTGAGCCCCTCAATCCCTCGTTACTGCCCATGTTATCACTTACCTCACAAAGACGAATTAAACCTTTATCTCTTTATCAAAATAAAATAAAGTGAATAGTTACAAACGTTGATTTAGAAAAGGAAAAAAAAGAAGTACTGAGTTTTATAGAGTTTTAATCTTTTAAATGGACTTGTTTGTAAGGTGTCCCCCCCCCACACACACACACACACACACATTCACAAAGAAAAGGTCCTTCCATAGGTACAGATTATCTGTTTAGTTTCTGTGGAGATAGTTCCGCCTCACTCAGCTCTCTATAGTTCAGCACACATTTACAGCCCCCCGTTTTTTTAATCCAACTCACCACTATGGTTCCATACGGTGATGTTCTCAGATGCTGTCAGAAACGACAGCACCAGGAAATGAGCACCATCTGCTGGTCAAACTATGGTTTTGCTGCTAACTTTTACAACACTGGGTGTACTAATTAGAAATGACCTCCACTGTGTTTACAAAGATGTAAAAAAAAGAAAAGTTTTAAAAAGGAAACAGATTACAGACTAAAAATGATTATTTAATAACTTTTTTGCTGTTATATTTCTGGGGATGTTTATAACTTATACCATTTTTTATTCCAAATAATATCTATGAATGTAAAGGTCCGATGACTTGGTAGTGACAGTAAAAATGTAAGTATTAGAGATATCAAACACATTGACACTTGTTTAGACAAACAAAATTTGACCTTCTCAAGACCTTCTCAAGAGTCAGAAAATTGGATTATTTTTATTATAGCGCTGCCACTTGCTATTTAAATAAAATCGCTGTTTAAAGCTAAAATCACAAAGGCTTTTAGGATGTCATATTAGGCATGAAAGTTTAAATTTGATCTCTAAAACGTGTGTGACAAATACTCTGAGGGGGATCTTCTCTGGACATGATGTGACTGACCTTGTTGCTTTTAACCCATTCACGGTCCTGCCTTGCTTCACTGGCGGATGTCACAGTGTCACCCGCAGAGAAGAGGGAGCTAATAGACAAACATATTTGCAGATACACACACGCCCAGCACATCACAGCATCCTCATACACATCCCTGGTAAAGGCAACGCAATGCAACTGCTTACTCTATTGTCAAATCCCTTCCCTCCCTCTCTCCCGTTCCCGTCCCCCCACCCCCCCACAGCCCCAAGTTTCTGCCCAGATCCCCTGATAGCTGGCCCCCGCTCCTTTCTCCTGGTTGTCATAGAGACGGCTAACAAAGCCATCACTTTTACCAATTTCCTCAGAGACAGGTGCTGGCACAATGACTGCTTCCTTGCTGGCTGAAAGGGGAAGGGGCAAGAGGGGTCCATGGGAACTCCAGGCGGACACTCTGAGGGCCGTCCAAGTGTCCTCCTCCCTGGGTCCAGCTGAGAAAAGAAGGCTAATTTGTTGTCCCTGTTTTCCCAGGGAGGGGGGATTCAGGAGAAAAGAGGTGGAGGAAGGAGGGGAGAGACGCAGCTGGGGTGTATAGGGGGGCTGGGGGTTGGAGAAAATGAGGCAGAGGGTGAGGCAGAGGGTGAGACAGAGCATATGCAAAGGGGTGTCCACTAGTTTTCAAAACAGACTGCCTAATATTAGTCTCCTCTTACTTTCCTTCACCAGTAGGTGGAAAGATCCTTTTAATCTCTTCGTGTTCCTTTGTCCCCTCTCACATCTCTCATTCTGCTGCCAGAAATCTCTGAGCCTGAAAACAGTGATGACAGGACTGGTCAATTTAGCTTTAAGCATGCCTTTACTTCCTTCTTTTTGTGGTGTGTTGTGTGTGTCTGGATTGGAATGTGATTGATAAATTGAAAGCTATGTCTAAAGTTTTAAAACAATTTTAAATTTGTATAAAATCCCTCCAAAATAGAAGTCTGTGATTGTGTTGTATCCTATATTTATCTAGTGAGATGCATCCCATCAGCAACATTTTTTTTCAACTGATACTCATAATGAAGATAGTTGTAAAAATAAAAAAAAAATGCAGATTTTAGCGTCCATAGAATTCTGCCTGATAAGCTGGTATTTTCTACAAGTCATTGTTTACCAAAGCCTGTCTGACTCTTTGAAAGAGGGGCTGTCTGTTGAAACAGCTACAACATATTTGTTGCCCCCTCTGAGAGGAAAAGCCATGAGTGTGTGTGGGAGCAGTTGTGTTTTTCCTATGAAGCCGTGTGGGTCTGTGTGCTCCTCTGAGCCAGCCTTTGTCTGAATGGACCATACAAATAGTTTTCTTGGTAGCACAAAACATTTGAAGCAGCATGTAAAGCACTCATGTTCTGTAAAAGGAGGTGCTGTTCAGCTGAAAAAGGACCTGAATTGTCATTATACTAAAGTGTGTATGTGAGTGACTGAGAGAGAGAGAGAGAGAGAGAGAGAGAGAGAGAGAGATGTTCTGAATAACTTGTTTCAGCAAAAAGCACATGCTTATACATGAAATGTATTTTGAGAAAAATGCATTCTAATAAGGGAAAATTGACATTTTATCTTAAATGTAAAGCTTTTGGAAAAAAAAAAAAATATATATATATATATGAACAATTACCCCAAGGTGTTTTCTTTTGAGGCGTCATTTTTAATTAACATTTTGCTACATGTGCTTTTGGGAGACACAAATCTTTTGAATTATTTATGAACTATTTGGTGAGGACAAAGATTCATTTGTTTTACATTTAAATAACTACATTTAGTGAAACCAGTTGACAAAGCTAATTTACTTAAATATAATATTTATTTCCCAGTAGGTGAATAAGAGTAGTTTTTAGACAGGACTTACTGTTGAGCTCTGGCAGCAATTGTATACATTTCAGCATTATTGAAGTGTAATAAGTAATGCATTTATTATAAGCCCCCCGTTCATCAAGAACCCAATGTCATTAGATTTCTTTTATCCATACATTTTTCACCAAGATCAGTACTAAACTTGTGGAGAGACTGATCAAATAGAGATGAGGATTGAACAAGCAAGTGTTAAGTTATAATCAGGTAGGTGTTATATCGCATGTATTTAGGTTCAGTAAAAGAAAATAAAAAACAACTACATTTTAATTAATAACTGGATGTATGTCTTCAATTAAACTTTTGGAGACAAATATTTACATGAAGTACTCAGCGAAAGCCTATGTACACAGAGAGAACATGCAAATTCAGTCCAGAAAGTGAAAATAATTTAGAAAGAACTGAATAATTTATTGCATTCAAGTGATGTCTGGAAACTATAATGTACAATGTGTTTTTTTTACTTGTAGAGACCGCTAAAGTCATCTCTGAGGTTTTCTGATCCAGTAAAATGGAATGAAGAATAATTTTCTGTCTTTAATATTTATTATAAGTTTAATCACATTTAGTAAGTTTTTCTCCTTACAGGGTTCAGATCGAATTTAAACATGTTGACAAATTTCAAAACAAGCTGTCATTAGATCTTGCTGACTAAGCAGTATAACGTCTCAGAGCTGCCGGTGAAAATCTCAAATGTCATACAAGTTCTGATCTATGTTTAACACTTATTTGACATATTATAGTTACATCATGAGGAGGGAAAAGGGGTCAAGGCAATGAGTAAAAAATGAGATAATGGTTTGTGTAACTTAAACTTAAATATATTAATATAATAAATAATAATAATAAATTTCAAAAAGGACTTGGATTACAACAAAATAAATGAAAAAAGATTGAAAACAGGAAAAACACAAAATTAGGATTTTGAGTTTTCTCATGAAACGTGTATTTTAAAGTATATTGTGTGCTGGTTTGGACCCAGAAATCTTCCGAAAGGTTGCAGGTTTAAAACTCAATAAGTTTTGCTATTTAAAAAAAAGATTTTACTCGGTTTTGTTGAACTGAAGAAATTATTTTTTTTAATGATTTCTGTGACTAATTTATCAACTTGAGGCATCTTACAACACACAGTCATGAGTTAAAATTAGCAAGGGCATCACTTCCTGTAAGTTCATCTGAGTTGTCACTGATTGGGTTACAGGTCTGCCATCTTTATTTATGAACTGTAACTCATGGTTACCATTACCTAAATAGTATGCACATTAAGCATGACAGGAAACAGTTACTCATAGCTAAAAATCCCTTTTATGGGGAAAAAAACCAAGATTACTCAAGTATATCTTAAAAATAATTAATGTTTGATTAGAATGAATCAAAATGTGACACGTTAAAAAGAAATAACATTTGCTTGTGTCTACAGAGATTATGTTTAGGCCTTAATATGATAATTCATAACTGAAGATTTCAGATTAACATTTATCTATATTTGTCTTCTATAAAAGCTTCAAAAATGCTTGTGTAATTCTAATCTAACCCACTAAAACATATGGGTTTACTGAGTGTAACAGCTGAGTTTATACAGTATAACACAAAATGCACATTATTTCTTTGTTAAAATTCTTGTTTTATCAAAATAAAATACCATAAAAGTCACAAACTGACTCCACATTCTGATGTCTTTTATTCTGTTGATGAAAGTTCAAAAGGCTTTTTATGACCTATCTGACCCTGAAATCTAAATTCTGTCCAGCAGGTGGCAGTGTGAGACTATTTTAAAACTGTGCGTTCAGAAGCAGTGCATAAGATATACACATTGATTTATTTTGAAATGTTTCTTTCAAACACATTCATTTCAAAATTCCATTGATCTCAGTCTCATCACAAATTAAATCATTTCCTTTGTGTCTTTAGAGAATTTAGATTGAGCTGCTCTTTATTTTCTGTTTGACTTGTGTGTGTGTGTGTACTTGTTTCTGCCACAGAGTGAGGACCCTCATTTGTTTTTAACCAACAAAGTGAGGTCATTTTTGGGAAGAGAGGACATTTTCAGTCCTCACTGTTTTTTCAGTTCTACTCCACTCTACTAGTTAGGTTTAGAGGTGTGGTGCAAATTAAGTTTTGGTTAGGGTTAGGATTAGACTAATAATTGTGAGGGTTAAGGGGAAGTGTCTGGGTTAGGCATAAATGCAGTTACAAAAATGAATGGAAGTCAATATAAGTACAAGGATGTGTGTGTGTTTCTGTGTGCCTATCTTTGTGAGAATGCATTTTGACAGTCTAGGACATTTTGCATAGTCCTCATAAGGGACCACCCCATTTGTGGGTCAGGAGTGACGTTTAGGTCTAAGATATGAATTAAGTTCATGTATGTACTGGGGTGGTTAGATTTAGGGTAAGGGTAAGGGTTAAAGCCATAGAAATGACTGCTAAATGAATTGAAGTCAATGGAAGTCCACAGAGATACTGCACGACAAAGGTGTGTGTGTGTGTATGTGTCACAGTTTGCCCTTAAACTGTGATTTTATTCTAGTTATTATAGACTTTGATGAAATCCCAAGCTGCAAAACCATGCACAGCAGGAAAACACAAAGGAAACCAAAATATATGAATGTTCAATGCTCCAGGCTTTTACTTTTTATCATCTTAATTTTAAATATTTATGTTGTTTAGGACAAACCATCTTTTTAATTTCATTTGGAAGAAACCGTAGCTCTGTCTTATAGCCCACTGCTGAGAGGTAAAGGAAAATAACAATGTTTGTTGTGTTTGTGTGTACAGATTTGTGTCTGTCTGTTTGTGTGGTAGTAGCTAAGATTCATTCACAACACATATTCATATATCATTGTATCAATATTACATAAAACTGTGCATAACACTATTTTCAAGGTTTGACCAAAACAGCTTTTAAGACAAGCCCAGACGTGTGACATGCTGATATGAGGTCAGGTTGGATTTATGACCACTGATGCTTCTGCATGTAATGCCTTTTTTTTTCTTCAAAAAATTAAAAAATCTAATAATTTACTCACAGTTGTGACTGAAAACTTGAAAAAGATCAAACAATAACAGCTGAGCTGATTCAAGATAGGAGATCTGATTCAGCTGGGAACAATCAGGCACTGCAACATGGATCACAACACCTGGTACTCTCATTATGTCACTTCGGCCTCATGTATTTTAATGAGAGCCTAAGTAATGTTGCCACTGGCCTGCATACAAAGCCTGATTTGCATGTTTAATTACTTTATTATTCCACTGTTCCCTTTAACTGGCCTGACAAACTTCAAAGCATGCAGCTAAAGCTCCTACAACAAATTAGATAATAAACAAACAGTACAGTCTTTTAATTAACTTGTGCTGAAAGTCTATCAAATACATCTTTATCTAATTCATGTAATATGTGTAATCGATCTAGTTTTTGAAAAATATCTGTTTGTCTTCTGATTTTTGTAAACATGAACATAGCATCTGATTTCATTTTGGATTTTGGTTTGTTGGAAATCTGTCAGAACATTAAAGTAAGTTTGATTTGGGATTAATTAGCAGGCTGGGAATGTCCAAAAATGTTCAGGCCAGCAGATTAAGGTTTTGTTATGCAATGATGCATCCAAGTCCCAATATAGTTGCCTTTTGTGTGTCAGCTCTTTGACGAGATTATTTTTGCAACATTTTGTGCAACCTAAAAGTCAGGTATGTCCAAAGCACAAAAACAACAAATTTATCAAATAAAATGTCCTGATCCATTTCAGTAATCCAGGTAAAAAATTCAAAAGGGAAAAAAAATGTAGGTCCTCTGGATGGTTCTTCTTTAATGAAACGTTTCGTCTCTCCTCCAAGAGAGGACCATCAGCCAAACGATAGGTCGTTAGTGCCTTACAATAGAACAATTGAGCTTTGATTGGCTCTGTTGTTCAGGGTCATGTGCCCCATCATCTGACTATCATTAGGGCCCTGATTCACACCTTTTGCTCACAGGGGGCTGATGGTCCTCTTTGGCATGTGACCAACCTGTTTGTCCACCATGTGGAGGCAGTGCTTATAAGGCTGAGTTCACCTGAAACTCCTTAGACTGAAGAAGTCTCTTGGAGGAGAGATGAAACCTTTCATTAAAGAATTAACCCGTCCAGAGGACCTACTTATTTTTTCCTTTTGAATATCAAATAAAAGCTTAATATCAAGAGAGGAATGTTGTAGACGTAAAAAAATCAAGTTTTTTTGTAATTTGTAGAAAGTCAAATAAGGGTAATTTAAATGGCTTTTAATTGGTTCCACATAATTATCAGCAGAGCACCTTGACCCTGCAGAGATGTAAGAAAACAATACTTCACCCAGAACCTGTGGAAAAAAAATGAAAAAAAACAATGTTGACAAATGACTCACTGCAGCAGGAACAGGTTGAGTGACCTACAGGTGAGTCATTATTAACATCCTTAAATCTTTGCTTTTTTTGGTATCCAATCTTAACATCTCATCTGTGACTTAATTTGAGAACTTTAAGCTTAGTTTGTGTTCCGTTTTCTTCATTGTCAGCTCTGGAATAAAAAAAAGGAAAATGGAGAACAGACAGAAGTTTTATTTTCAAAATTAGCAAACAGGTTGAGCTGTTTTATTTGAGGTTATTTCCATTTATTTTATTGTGAATTTGAGTTTTGCATGAATTTGAGTACATACCCAGTGATGATAGCAAAACAAGAATGAAGTACACATAGGAGGACAAATGCAAAGTGACTAAAAAAAATCAAAGATATAACCTTGGAAATTAAACACTAAATCACTATCGCTGCAGGTTGAAGTGTTGCTGCTGCAATGCCGAATATAAAGGAAACAGGAAGTGACTATACTATTTTTTGCTAATGTTGAATATTACACCTCCCTTTGGTTATTAAATCCTACTAATACATTATGAAAAGTTTATTTTTCACAAGGTATTGGTTCATTACTCTACATAGGCTAACAATGGTACCTGTATCTTGACCAGTTGAAAGTAAAAAAAAATCATGCTTATTCACAATCTAACCTCCAATTTCAAACACAGACTGCTTTGATCAGTGTAATCATATCACCACTGATGAAACCCTAGCAGCCAAATTTGATTCAATAACTGCTAGTAAGAGTCTTTATTTATAATTTACATCTTTCAAACAGACATTCATCATTTCCAACCACGAGGCGATACAAAAATGACTGCCAAATGTTTAGTTGGATAATGCTTCATGATCTACAGAAACTGTAACATAAGTGATTTTAGTGGAGGAAGTAGAACGAGGCCGTGCACCTCTTTTGTGTAACATGCCCTAAATCTCTTTTCTGCTGACTTATTTTTTCCTCCAAACAGTGATTATGTAACACAGCTAGCATAAATTTGATCAGAAGCTTTTGCGCAGTAGCCTTTTTTTCAAGCTCAGAGGTAAATTTAGTCTGTCAGTGTGATAAAGATCATATTAAAATGAATAACATTCACAGTAAACAGCATGTATGTTGTCATTTTCTAGTTTTGGAGACATGCTATGTTTTATTTACTGGATCATGTCAGTGATGAGCCTAATGTACTGTGCAACATAAAATACTGACAAGAAGGAAATACCTGCTAAAAGTAGCTGCTGCCGATACCAGAATTTTGGAATAAAATCATCTTATGTTGCCAAATGAGGTTATTTTGGTCAAACCTGAATCATTCACACCAAAGCTCAGGTCAGTATTTGTATAAAAGCCTGAGTTATGGGCATTTTTGTGTGTTTAAGGTCAGTCGGCTCTGGCAGCCATCTTGAACAGTTTGCTTTTCAAAGGCCGGATATATTAGTATTTAAATCCCAAACAAGTCTTGTTAACCTGACGTGGGGACATCACTGATTTGAAGAGTATCGTGTTTGAGGAAGTTCTGAGAACTCTCACATCACTTTGCTTCAATAACAATCTTCCTACTGATACTTCACCTGTCATAATATAAGGCAAGGCTTTGTTTTGAGCTTCTGGTGAAAACGTGTCAGACATGGTTGAGGTGTGATCCCCTCCTTTGTTAAGCAGAAGTAGTTTTTCTGCATATAAAGATGAAAAAGTACAGCAGGCTGAATATTTTTCTCACATTTTGCAACACAAACCTCCACTATCATACAATATGGTTTGAAAATGGCCAAGTGTACACAGTGAAAAAGTGACTCCCTCTCTCATCTGAATATTATAACGGTATAAATGCTCTCTCTGGACTTCTGATGAAGCTAGTCAGGATGAAATAAGTGCTGTAAAAGCCTCTCCATTTGTTGTGTAATGAAAGACCTGCAGAGAACTGAAGCACATCCTTCAAATAACATCCGCCTATACAACACTCTTTATTTCTAAAGCACAAGCACATCGATAAAGTACCCTGCTGTACACAGATATCTGAAGAAGTGGCTGCCCTCACAGAAATGAAAAACTGAAGAGATTTTTTTTTTTCTTGCAAAGTGGGCTTTTGATGGCACGATATTATTCAAACACAAAGTTAGTTCCAGTTGTGTGAATATTTGAAAGACATCCAAAATCAGAATGTGGGAAAAAAGTAATATACATACTACTGCTGCATAATAATACTACATATTATTTCTTTTTGGTACAAAGTATTCACATTTTGAAACTTTTGTTTAGTGCTGCTCATGTAAAGTTCAGCAGCTCTGTTCTTTTTGGTTCCAGACACAAGAGAATGTTTTTGAAGCAGAGCCTACAAAATGGAAATTGAATTTCTTTGACCAGATGAAAAATGTTTTTGCAAAGCCAGGTTACATTTTTTTACAGATCCATAAAGCAAACTAGATAAGCTTGATTATTTCCTCAAGCAGGTGTTTTCCAAGTGGGCCTATGTTAAATTTATTGTTAGTTCCTCCTTTTCATCAGTGCAGCACAACTGTGGTATCATTTAGAGTAAACATGAACAATAAAATTTGAATAAAAATAAAAAAGGAGAAGAGCATTAAATTTAAACCCACAAATATTTAAATGCATCCAATTTGTTTGCACAATGGTTACACATTGTTTTTATATTCAGCAACATAATAAGTGCTAATAAAATGAGATCATTTGCTCAAACTTTGCTGATCATTACCTTCCTTTTAAGCTTGGCTTCCTCTCTGCTGTCACTGTGGTTCTGTGAAAAACAAAACACTCACTTCCATCATCCTTGTTTTGTTTTCTATTCACACACTGAGCACCAGTAGTTAGTCTTGACTACATCACATGATAAATAAGAAATATGTATTTTTTTATTCCTCATTTGTGGCGCCTCTTGCCATTAAGGATTTATACACCTGAGAGGCAGATCATCTGAAGGATGAGTTTTATTAAAAAGTACTAACTTTTAACTTTTTGCATAAATGGATACACATTTACCAGTTAAAAATATTGAAGTAGTGACTAGAAATCTGAGCGTATTCACCACCCCATTCCCCCAAAAGTCAAAAAACAACAAGAATAATGTCAGCAAGCAGTATGTAGCCCAAACTGCAAACCTCACTTAAATATCAAACATTTGGTTTCAATCCTTAGTCTTAGTTTGTTTGCTTCAAGCTTGTGTGACTCTTATTAAACTCACTTTATGAGCCTTTTCCTGTAAAACGAAACATATTAAACGCTGCTTTGAGTAACACTATAAACTAGATTTTGCAGAGTGCTGTCTAGAGCCAAAGAAATCTCTTTGTTTGTTTGTTTTTTAACAGTGTTTTTTGAACAAAAAACAACCATAGTAACACATTCGCAAGACAAAATCTTTGTGTACCCAATGTCTATAAATGTCCTCTTTTTATTATTAAATACAAACACACACACAGGTTTGTATTCCTATCCTTATTAGGACTGTACATTGACTTCCATCCATTTCCAGTAATTTCTACAGCCCAACCCTGACCACCAACCCTAAGGCTAACCTCACAGGTACCTTCCTGACCCTAAAACTAACCTAAACTCAATTCACACTTTAGTCCTAAACCAAACCCCCAACTCAAAAATGGAGTTCCACCATTCCACCGATCTTTGGTCCCCATTAGGACTACTGGTCTCGACAAGATAGGTGTTTATACCAGAAACGATCCTAAATAGGTAACAAAAACAAGTACGCACACACACCCCACATACATCCTTGTACTTACTACACACTGAGGACTTTATATTGACTTCCATTCATTTCTGTAACTGTATTTATGCCTAACCCAGACATTTTCCCTTAAACTAACCAACCAAGTACACCCACACACACACACACGCACACACCAACAAACACCTCAAAGGACCCTAGGATGTTAACAGCTCAATTTTGGGCAGCTGCTTTCTTCCCCTTCTAATCTCATTGTGTGTATTCTGGCCTCTGATCTTTTGGCATTTTCCACATTCCAACCATCTGCTGGACTCTCATTTACCCGGCAGCATAAAGCAGCACTAAACTAAACAGAAAGAAAGAGTGACCAAAAAACAGAAACAGAAAGAAATATCTTTTCCCATCAGAGCTAATTGTGGTATCCCTTTACTGCAATGAAAGCCCCTCAGATGTGATAAACAACTCTGTGGTGGGACAGTGAAATGTCTTGATGGACCTTTATTTAATCTAGTTTATACCAGAGATAGACCACAGACAGAAATGTTTCATATACAATTTTGATTTGAAAGTGAGAACCTGTGGGCAGAGTTTATAAGAGGTTTGAGAGACAACAAATGAGGTAAATATCGCTTTCAATGGGTCGCTGCAATGCAAATGAGCACAACAAAATCAAGAGTGATGAGCAATGAAATGCAAGTGTCGTCAAACGTTTTTCCATAACGAAAGGTTAGGTTTGTTCCTTACAGTTTTTTTTTTCTTAAAGGTGAAATGTGAAAACGTGGTTGAGACGGCAGGATGTTAGAAGGTCATAGAGTGGTTTTGGCATTCTCTCGATTTCATCACATCTGCTTTTATGTTTTCTGTCACTTCTTTATTTGTGCATTTTAGTGAACATTTACACATTTTTTAAACCAAACACTTTTTTAACAATTTATTTTTACCATATGAGTGACAGCTAATGGATACATAGAAAGTCATTTAGATAAATATTTAGGTTGGGAATGCCTAAATTATAAAAGTTGATCAGTTGTAAATGTCCAATTCCTGATTATCTTTTAAAAGTCTTACTAAAATTCTTTAATTGATGCTAACTGTACAGACTAACATACACACACTCATACACACACACACACACACACAGGAAAAAACATTATTACATCATCGTCACCTTCAGTGACATTTGTTTATATTCAGATCATCTTATCTCAAGTTCATCTCATGACAAATAGTCTGGCTGATTTATATGTTAATCATTGTAAGAGAGACAGCCAAAGGTCAGCATTTAGGGAAGTTTTTTTATACAGCAATATTTGACTATCACATGTTCAGTTTCTCCACGTGTTAAAGACCCTTACTTTGCACCCACCCATGCACAGCTGCCAAATCCAACCACATAAGCGTGTCATAGGGCATAAACAGACTTCCGGTGTGCTTTTTACAGCAGCAAGTGTTCACACTCATCAGTTCATCAATCAGACTCTATTTATGGAGCTCTTTTCAGGCAGCTTAGAGCGACACAAAATGCTTCACCGCCAATGAAAACAAACAAGCAAGTCAAGCTATAATAACATTAAAAAATTAAACACAGACACGGCTGTAGAAAAGGGACAGGGGAAATGAAAGTTCTTTTTTAATTTTTAATTTTAATTAAAATTTTTATAGAGTAATATCAGAAATCAATCAAAATGAATAACATATAACAAAAGTAATCAAAAAAACTTGTTGATGGTTTAACTGAACCTAGCCTGGTAAAAACCAGCCCCTTGTCCTTCACTTTGCTTCGTACAGAGGGTCTGGACTCTCGGCTATTGAGAA
>JARVJO010000431.1:11651616-11682746 GCA_031762555.1 Cynodonichthys magdalenae | reverse complement strand
CAAATCTGAAAATGTAATTAGCTCATTTTGACCAAATTGGACTTAATCCTCACTTTGATGTGATGGGTCACATATGTCTCTTTAAAGAAATAACAAAGTAAATAAATAATGAGTATTAGAGATTTTTGGCACTGACAAATAAATAGGAGAGGTATTGAAATATAATAACTGCTTTTTGCTGGACCACTGTACTGCAGCTTAGCTAGTTCTAGCTTTAATCCCTTGCCTTCATTTCTAAAAGAGTATTCAAATAGTGGATTGTGTGTTTGCAAATGATCCCCAGTAATCTCACAGAGAACCAATTTGTTTGTTTATCCCCCACAAATCCCTCTTATACAATACTGTTGCATTGTTCTAACTCTTTCCTATCCCTTACTTTCATCTCATCACACCATAACTGACTCATTACTGAGAACTTTAATTAACTCTTCTACTGCACTGTGCAACACATTTAGGAATAGTTAAATCTTTTATCTCCTACCTTCATCATATCTGGTTCAGCAACAGTAACTTTTTTTTCTAAACGCTGCACATATTGTAATTGAAAAGGAATGTTTGGATATTTATAATGTAAGATAATTTGAACTTGAGTGGGGATTTCCAGCTTAATATCCTCAAAATAAAACCAACTCCGACCCCGGATAAGCAGAAGAAAACGGACGGACGGACAGACGGACGGACCTCCATTTAAAGCAATCAAAACTTTTCTGTGAATAAAACTTTATATATTCATTTAAATATGACTTTGGAGGTCTTATTCAAAATTGTTAAAAATTATGTTTAACTTTTTACACTGGCATAGTTAAGTAAAGGTCTTTTGTTTTTTTTACTGAAAATTGAACTTAACTTTAAATTGAGCCACCATATATTTGGCATTAATTTGATTGGATTTCAGTTTCAGTTATGATGCTTGTGCTCAATGCTCTTGAAGAAAATGACATAAATGCTTGGGCCCCTGACATGCATAAGTTAGTGACAGACTGGACATCGTACGTATGTGATGAAGCACCTGCTGAAATTGCCCCACCCCCCATAAACTTTAAAAGAGACACACACACACATACACACATGCTAAACAGATCAGACATGGACTCAAACCGTGTCTGCATTTAAAATAGAAGTGTGCCGTAGCACGGGGGAGAGAGGACAACAGCAGGGATTAACACACACACACACACACATACAAACTCCAACCTTTGAAGGAAGGTGACAGATGGATCTTTTTCTTTGGCCAGGTCCCTGCTGACAGCTGTCTAGGATGTAGAGAGGTGAAGGGGTATGTGTGTGCGTCTGGTTGAATGTGTGTGATGGAGGAGTAGGGGCCTCAGGGAGAGGGTCAAGGGTCAAACATTCCTTGAAAAAAACATAATGAAAAACTCAAGCATGTGCACATTTATATAAAGTTCTACAATGAGAACACATGCAGGCAGTAGCTGGAGCCTAATTTTGCATTCATGGAGCATCCATATTTATAAGTGTCCGTTTGATTCTGTCTGTGTCCATCTGTTGCCTCTACGACTCTTCATCATCATTCTTTCTGATCAGGTTGTTGTCTTGTCTGGAAATAACCCGGGTCTCTCCACTATCATCAATGCAGAAAACCCATTTAAAAAGTAACAGAATGATAAATTATTTTAAATCTTCACATTTGATCACTGAATCTTTAATCACTTTTTATATTTGTTATGCCTGCAGATGAATCTTGTGATTCAGGATCCAGAGTGCTTCCAGTTTCAGGCCATGTGCGGGGGTTTCCCTTCTGTTCTGTCTGGACATGTCTGTGCATGTACTGAAAGAAAGAGTGGGAGAGGGAAGATCAAAAAAGGAGGAATTTATGTCTGTTGGTTATCAGACTAAAAGGAAAGTCATTACAGACGTTGTAGGTTATTCTTTAGAAAGTTTAGCCATCAGCATAAACTGAAATGCATTCATCCTTCCAAATCAATAATTTAGTGTCATTAAAAATAAAGTCCTTCAATAGAAGTTTTTGCATATTTAATTTTCTATTTTTTACCCAACCACAATGTTGAATTTCATTTCTCCTTACTGTGGAAAACCACTGATTTACAAGAAGTCAGATAATAAGCACAAAGGTTAAATTCTTTCAGGCACTGCCTTTCCCAGATAAAAAATTTGAAATGCATTTTTCCCAAAAATGTCAGAGATTCAGCCAAGGATTCAAAGGCAGGAATGAAGATAACTGAGTTCATTGCCACTTTTAAATCAGAGTTATACCAGCAACAGAAGTTCTGTCTGCTAATAGGATTGTGTTTTGTTCAGAAGCGGTGATAAACATTCACTCAGGATTCTGCATGTACTGTAAGTTAGGTAAATAAAAGCAGCACCAGACGTAAGTAAGTTTTCATTTGAAAATTAACAAATTAAGAACAAGCATTCCTTATGGAATCACCACTCATCATTTTGCATCCCAAAGTTTTTAACCAAATAATTAAAGTATTTGTTAACATTCAGAGTCTGTGATCCAGATGACTATTACAGATGTTTCCTTTAAACAAAATAAAAATGTGGTGTACCAAATATGTACATTTTGAAACATTTTGTGTTCTTTTTTAAAATTTTACCTTTCATAAACAACTCAAGTCATACCACTTCCTGTTGATGTACTTGTAAATCACATACATGGGTTAGGGTAGAAGTTTCCATCCGGTGTTGCATTGCAAGCAGACGAAAAAAAAAAGTATCAAAAACATGTGCTAAAACTTTCTGTCTCATGATTGCACTTAAATCTATTTAACAACATGAAACAAACAGTTAATGCTTGTCTGGTTGTTGCATCTTTTATACTATTATATCTATATCAGAGTTTTGTAAAATAAGAAGCATTCTCACTTGATTAGTTAGAATCTTTTTTTTTACTGCAACAAAATCTTTTTGGCTTAAATGTGAAACCTTAACTTCAACTTTAACATGGTCATAAATGAAAGAAAAAACATCTAATTATTTTAAGATGCTAAAAACAGAATACATTTAAAAAAAAAAAAGGGTTTCCCTGGAATATGTGCATTTTAAAACAGGTGTTTTTTATGCAGAGTGTTGAGCAAGACTTTTTAAAGTCTGATAAGCAGGAAGGGGATTCCCAGCAGCACACAAGAGACACAAAAGTCACATAAAACAAAAATCACATGGGCAACCAGCAGATGATTTCTTGCTGATGCCACAGATGAAAGTGACATTTTATATTTCCTGCACACAGGGTTCCTCTCAGACAGGCATTTGTTATCTTATTTAGTAGATTTCTACAGGCACATCTAAAAAACAGGCAAACTAGACAGGTTTTACTAAAAACTCAGACAGATTTTTGGCTCCTATCTACATCTTTTATGTTGTACACAGAAAAGCACAGGGCAATGAAATGATTATATTGTTAAAATTGTAGACAGATGTTTCAGTTTCTCTGTGGTTTTATTTTTTGCTGCAGCTGGGCAAAAATGCATTTTGAAATACCTCAAACTCAGAAGGATCTAATTATTTTAAAACCATATTTTATCACCTGAACAAATGAGTAATTATGTGTTTGTTTGCCAAATGTTCCCTGATGACATTATTACATTTTTTTTAAAATGAGATTTTTTTTCTTCACAACCTATATTATTCAATTCAATTCAATTCAAAAAATTTATTCATTTCATTAAAAAACATAACTATCTACAATAGAAAACAAGAAAATACACAAATCAAAAATCAAAATAAAATGAAAGGAAGCAGAAGAAGAATAAATCTTTATATTCTTATATTTTATTATAAGAGTTTGTCCAAAATATATTAAGAAGTGAAGCATTTTGAAATCATGAATCATCATGAAATGACAATAAAAAATGTCTACTCACTTCTTGTATTTACATGTTCTTTTCAATTTGAGGAATTGTTTTTATTTTAATTAAAGTTATTAATTTTAAGGCCTTTTTTGGTTAATTATCTCATCCTTTAAATTAACCTCTTTAAATGAAAAAACTTACATTAGATTCTTATTCTTATCTTATCTACAAATAAAAAAAAACACGTCTTTCACCACACTTGTTGCAAAAATGCAAGGTCTACGCTCAAAGTGAATAAGGCAGAACAGCTGGGTTGGTAGGACATCAACACATTCCTCAGCCTCTTCCCCCCTCCCCTATCTTGTCTCCTCAGACAGACACACTAAGGACAGGTGTGAGCCCATTGCCTCCACACATGCACACAGCCGGGATTCAGATTTCAATAATCTCATTCATTGGGGCTGAATAGGAGTCAGCAGGGGCCCGTTGTGTCCTGTGCCTCCAGCTGACAGACGAGCAGCCGTGTTTTTGTGCTGAGCCGAGGGGCCCCCGATCAGTCAGCGGAGAGGATAAGGTGGAGGAGGAGAAACTTTGGGTTTATAGGGGCTTTAGCCGCAGCAATGAACGGAGCGTGCAGTCACTCAATGAAGACAAGAGAACGAGGAGAAGTGGGAGGAGGAGCTGTGGTGGTGCTGGTTTCTAGGGTTGGAGTAGTGGTGGCTGTCGGGACTTGAGGTCATGTGTCAAGTGAGCGTTGGCTGCTTTTGTCACAGCAGATGTGTGGCCCTAGTTTTTTGTTTGGCCCATTGTATTTTGTAAACTTTTTGTCTTTTATTGTCATGCACTGTCTACATCCACACTTTCGTATACTGTTCCAAACACTGGTTGTAATAAAAGCAGATTAGCTTCTTTTTCTTACTTTCTTTTTAAACAAAAGTAAAAACTCAGACCAATGGGGTGGGGTCACATAAATATTAATGGTTGTCACATGCATCTGCTGTTGCTGCGACCACTAGACTACATTTCTTATTTTGAAGCTCAGTCTGGTTTCATAAATCATTTTACTGCTAAAAAACAAAACAAAAAAAGTTGACACCGACTGAGTTAAGGGGTCAACATATTCATCACTACCTTAGTTGCAAATGTTCATTTTGAAACAATGCTAAATCAGTTAAAGTTACCAAGATAAAGCATAGGCAGTATTATGCATTTTCCAGGCACATAGCTCACAATTCTATACCACAATCAAGTAACTGTTACCTTCAGTTGTTATGAAAATGCTGTATACATAAAAAAAAAATTTGACTTTGCATCATAGCCTACCAAGAGGCCTCTGTCTCTTTAATAATCTCCTACCATTTCACACACTTCCATTTCAGCATGTTTTCAAATAATGCTTCGAGGGAAAGATCCTCTTTGGGGCATGAGCTCAGCTGCAGACTGAGCTCCAGGGAGGAGTTTTGTACAAATAGAGCTTTGTACCAGCAAGTGTGTAGGCAGCTGCATATGGCTACCACAGGAGATTCAAGGATTTCTCAAACAAGCAGAAATAATTCAAAGCAACACTATGTATGCTTTTGATGAAGGAATTATATTATAACATTATTTAAATTTAAAAAAATGTTGATTTTGCATAAAACCACCCATTAAAAGTATTCATGTCTTGGCGTTATATATAATATTTTGGAAGCAAAAACCCATCCTCCACTAAAACCAGTCATCTGCTGGCACTGGTTTATATTGTATAAGTTCATACTGTGAGGGTCTGTGTGTGGTGTTCTTAGAGTTTATTATTTTTATTCTTTTGTGTCTTTATGATCTTTTTGTTTGTTTTTTGTGCTTTGCCTTACCTTCCAGTGTTTTGTTTCTCTGTGTAGCTCTGCTCCTGCCCCTCCTACCTGTTCCTTGTCTCTCTGCAGGTGTTTGCCATTCTATTCATCAGCGTCCTTTAAACGTTTCTCTCCCCTGTGACTCCAGCTGTAGAGCTTTGAGTGTACTATCTACACTGTCCTCAATCCTCCTTGTGACCCGTGTTTCCAGTTCTGGAAGTAGTTTTTGGCTGCCTCTTCAGTCCGTTTGTTTTTCTCATTTAATAAGTTTTACCACTACCTTTTACCCATGCCTCTTGTATCCTGCTTGCACTTTGGTTTCAAGCGCTACTCTCCATTTTGTGACACATACACAAACTGATAAACAAAATATGTCAGCCTGCTGGGAGAAGACTCTGAAAAAGAAGAAAATACAATTTGTCAATAACCTTGTAAATGTCTATAACTAGCAGCTTCATAACATAAATCAGGAATTACATCTGAGTCCTGCATGTGTGCAAACAAAATGCTGTATATAACTTATACATATTCAAAAACATTGATTTGTGTTTATTTTTCTGCTAGAGTTTTTCTTTTTCCATCCAAGGAATCATAAAAGCATGAATGTACAGAATGCAGTAATCGCTCTGCAGTGTGCAAAGACAGTGAGGTTAACAGGTATAATGGTTGTTATGTAGGCAGATCACGTCGGAGCTGTGACATCACCTACGCTTCTTCCTCGGTTTCCCCTACCTTGTGTTTTGCCCTGCATTTCTGGTGCTTCTATTCCAAGACATGCTGCTGCATCCCCCGCTTGAAATCAGAATGAGTTCAAATGTAAGAATGAGTGAAAATTTTCGGGGTGGGTAAATGTCAAAGCAAGAAAACAGGAGGGTGATGAGGCATAGGATGATGATAAAGGCAGTAGTTTGAGGACATACGGGTAAGGTAATAAAGGAAGACTGGATGGTAGAAAACCATGCCTCCTGCCCGGGCTGTGATTTTTATTCACAGAAGACGTTCCTCTGGGAACTGCCTGTCTGTGTCTGAAAGCCTGGCTGCTTGGCTGTGAATACGGCTGCAATTCTACATCTTTGCTCTCTCTTGCTGTCCTTTGGCACAGCTTCCTGTGTAGTGGATGTTCCACTCTGTCATCTGTAGTCTTTTCTCTCAACAAAAATGCTAAATCTGTTTAAGCTCAATCAGCCAATAAGTAAAGCTTTACAAATACAGTATTACATTGCTTTGATTAACCACGCTGTTTTATTTGATGTACAAGAATTGAATTTTTTTTAACTGCGTCAACAGTGGCTATAGCTGTTAAATTGTGTTTGTTTGCCAGGACATTCTTCTGTTCATTTACTTGACAGCTTTCTTTAAAGATGTACTGTCTCCGGTAAAGGAATGCAAACTGGCAGTCATGAATCACTCTAACCTGGTTTGCTTCTCGCGAAGATCCGCTCTGACAACAGCTGCATGACGTACTTCATCTGGGGCTTCTATTGATTAAACGTCCTTTTCCCTCTCAGGCTATTGATCTGGGTGGAGAACCTTGTGGCTTTGCTATATTAACATGCGGTTTATCACAAGCTCCTTTTGTTCAATTCATTGTTATAATTGTGACTTTATTTTCAAAGGAGTGCATTCAATATTGTTTATGTGATCTGATGTTGTGTACTCATTTCAAAGAATTGCAAGAGATTGAACGATGAAGGAGCGTTGCAGTGGCAGAAAAAAAAGAAAAAGCGACAGCTTCAAACCAGAAGACATCATAGAGAACAAACCTGAACATTCATTTCAGGTGAATTTATCTGAATGTTTAAAGTGCCTGACCTTAAAACAAAAACACTGAATGGCATTTAAAAGTTTTCACAGTGTTTAATAGAAGTAGTTTGATCACTCAAGCATAGCTAACAAAGTGAAAGATTATAAAACAACCTGGTGACGCATGACAAATGAACTCAGTCTAAGTCTGTGCCAGGTTTGAAAGTAATTAGAAATTCTTCACATTCAATACAATTAATTAACCTCTATTGTTCAAGAGCTGAGTTACATATTGTGCACGCTAGCTTTTTTAACAAATACGCTAACATCAACAATCTATAAACAAACAATTGAAGTCTTGGTGAAATCTAGCTGGTTTAAAGGTACCTTGCAATTCAGACTTCCTTTCAGGAACAATCATCAAAACAAACACTGCAACAAGTTAACTAGTGGTCCATGTGTTCAGTGGTTTCTGCTAAAAAGAACATGTTTTTATGTGCAGAACTGAAAACACAACTACCAAATTCTTTAAAAATAACATACATACAGCTGCCTGAGCCAATAGACTGAATGTGATCATCATCAGCATGGCAACAATTGCGTTTGATGCTTACGTCTGTCCACTGTCACTGCATTATGCAGAGTCATGCTGCTTGCACAATTACATCCTACTGACCAAAATACAGCTGCTATGGCAACTGGATCCTCACTGCATCTGCCTCCCTCGATCTCTTTCCAAAGAGAAACACGTAAGGAATTAAAACATGTTCAGATATAATATGCCTCCGACTAAGTTGTTGCAGTATTTCTTCGTTCTGTTTTGCTTAAGTCATAGTGACCAGCTTTCTGTTTCCTAACCTCTTTTTATGCCCTTTCGTTTTCTATTTTTCTAACTTTCATTCAAATGCTGGTTTCTGTTCTTCAACAGAATTTTATAAAAGTCAGTTTATTAGTAATTTGAATTAGGTTGTAAGCTAGCTGTGAGTGCAGCAGTCACTGGAGTCTGACTCTAAAAGTTACTTTTGTTTTGACAAAGTGATAACTCTGACAGTTCTCTGCTGCACTCACTACACATTTAGTACTCTGAGCCTGATAACTTGTGATATTACACTTTTTTACAACCTTATCAATTCTCATCATAAGATTATCTTAGTCCATAATGGCATGAAAGGTCAAATGCATTTCTAAATGAATGTTAGGCATTTTATTTTATTTTATATTCTAGCATACTCATGGTGAAAATTCAGACTTTTGTTTGTTCCTCTTTTTACTTACTGTGTAAGCAGCAACTGACAGCCATATTCACAGCAAGAGTCATTAGGCTGATATGTTGTTCCCTCTTATCTGAAAAGGAAAACAAATTATGTTGTTAATCTTAGTTCAAAGCACTTTTTTTATTGCAATTCTGCTGATTTTCTAATCTTCAACCTCTCCACAATATAAAGAAAAAAAACACACTGTCAAGACCACATTACTTAGTGAACAGGATGCAGCCATCTGCAAATATAATTGCAAACTTATAACAAAATATAAAGATTACCCTACATTTACCATGCACATCTGGCAACCCGTCTTTGTCCAATGCATGCTGGGATAATACACTGTATCAAGTGGAGTCTAACAGCATTTGTGGGAATAGAAACTGAATAGACAGATGTATGCAGAGTTTACCAGATGTGCTATTATATTAAGTAAATCAGCAGTGCACACAGATTTGTAGAATGAGGTTATAATTAGATATATGCAAGTTGTGAGGGTATTTCATTTAGTTTTCTACATTTAAGGATGACATTAAATGTTGCTTATTGAATACGCATTTAGCTTGAACTCTGTGTTGCTTTAGCAGTTAAACCAACCATTCATCACAATGCAGAAGAAACTAAACTTCTTCACTGACACCCAACAGCAGCTGTCACAGCTGGAGCTTACACTCCCAAATCCAGCTGAGGAATTCAGCTAAAAGGATCTGTGTTTGTCCTCTCTGTCTCTCTCTCCCTCCTGAACTGCCCTTCTCAGTAAAGTGTAGCTAAACAGAGTTAACGACTGTAATATGAGCGATTACTGTTTCAAGTTTCCAACACTGCTTGTTTAAAGCTGCTGAGAAAGGAACCAGGAAGAGTTCACACCGGCCTGCCATCGATCACCAGCCCCGCATGAGGTCCGGTTTATGATTCACCCAGGAAGTGGGAACAACACAGTTCTCTCACAGCAATGAAACTTAGTGCACCATAAAGTCAGCAGGGGGTCTAGTCACAAAAAAAAAGAAGAAGAAAAAAAATAAAACACTCACAGACATTTATTCTTGAATAATTAAAAACAAACAATAAAAACAAACAAACAATAAATTAGGTCAAAACACAATAAACAAAGAAAAGTGAATCTGAATAAAAAATTATGTTTTGACACTGATATAAAAAATGACTATCTTAGATCAAATATGACATTTATTCTGCAATGTGTGAAATGTTGCTGTGGCCCATCCCTTCACAAAATAAACTGAATGAAACCCTATTCTTAAAAACTGTGATTCAACATCCTAAATAAGTAACTCCTTAATCGCTAGGTTGAATGAATGAATTCATGAAAATGAAGTTGTAGTCAAATAAGTTGCACATTTCAAATCTCTTCATTCGCACATTGCTTTGGTAGCCTTGATGAGCATTGCAGACCCCTCGTTTTGGCCCTACCTGCTGGTTTCTGCAAGACTCAGCATGATTCTTGGCATAAAAAGCAGGAACCCAAAGAGGTTTCTGGAAAACACATCAGAGGAGGAGAGGGAACCCCCCCCCCCCCCCAAAAAAAAAAACAAAAAAAAAAAACAGAAAAGACAAGAAAATAAATTGGGCCGAGTCAGAGAGAGGCAGATGGTCGCTGGAGAAAACATTACAGAAGAGAACCCCCCCCACGCACACATCCTCACACACACATCAGTCTACAAACTATAGAGGACAATCATGGCTTTTAGAGACAGATTTCAGTATCTTAATGTTGTCACACAAAGAAAAACACAACACTTTACAGTGAAAGCATGGAAGAAAATAGCTCTGTGTATGAATATGGATGAAGACTGGCTGACTCACCAGCAGAAACACTCACAGTGTGATTATGGGCTGTTGCATTGCCATGGCAACACATCTTTTAATGTGCTAATGTCTCATTTCTGTGTACAGACTTCTGTTTTAGTGGGTGGAAGGTGACAGTAATGTCACACTTGCTCCTAATTGCACGGTATCGGACACCACAGATATTTTACTTGTGACATGGGGGCTGCAGTGTCAGATGGTTGTTAGAAAGACATACAGTAGTTATTAGGAAATGACTTTTGAAAATTGCAGTGTGCTATTAACAAGCTAATTTTGGGTTGATGTTCTTTTTTTTTCCTCGAGGGGTGACAAGCAGATGTGTGTGTGTTTGAGTGGGTGGGGGTATTTCATAGTTGTGAGGGATTATTTTTTGTCAGTTACTTTTTTTTATGTCAAATGGCCCAACAGCAAAAATATGTAATTCTACATCACATTGGATGCAGATTTACATTATGAAATCATCTTCAAATCCCCTGATAACAATAGGTAAATATGTGTTCATAGTACACACTTTTACAATAGCTTTTTTTTCTTGGGCATGTGTCTAGTGGAACACAAATGTTGTGAGTAAAAACACACTGTTTTGAATAAAGACATGTGATAAATGCATGCTTAACATGTGATCTGGACAGGCTGAGTTGACATGACACAAAGTGATTAACATCACAAGGAGTCCTTTTTCATGACTCTGCTGTAAGAACAGATACATTAGAAAGGCAATAAATGTTTGACCCTTGCATAAAAAAATGTTTCTTATCAAATATACTCACGTGTTCAAAAAACTGTAACTAC
The DNA here is from genome assembly GCA_031762555.1 of Cynodonichthys magdalenae. Lineage (NCBI taxonomy): Eukaryota > Metazoa > Chordata > Actinopteri > Cyprinodontiformes > Rivulidae > Cynodonichthys > Cynodonichthys magdalenae. The sequence goes on along the minus strand of JARVJO010000431.1, from coordinate 11,671,523 downwards.
TGACTTATTAGTTATTTATTTAAATTAGTAATGGGACAAATGGCTTTTCATGATTTGTTTCACAGAGCAGTTAAATAAAGGGTTTGATTTTGAATGAGTTACATCATCACGCAGGGAGATACTTCATCACCTATCACCTATGTGATGACGTCATTGCGTCACAGGGGCAGAACCATGTGTTTTGTTAAGTGGACCCCACTCCCCTTTTCCCCCTGAGCTATTCTACTCTATTGCTCTGTCTGTTTTCCATGAAAAAACGAGGGAACAGCAGTTGTCTCTGTGGTTAAGGAGGAAAATCTAAATATTACAAGGAGTAAAAAAATTTTTTAAAAACTACGAGTGGCTCTTCATTGTCCACAACTTGGTTCCTATTGTTTGTTATAAGGAGCTGTTCAGATGACTTGAATTGTTTGTGAAGGTCGCATCTCTAATTTAAATAATTACAAATAAAGTTGTGCCCAAAATTGACAACATATACTGTACATCAAATTGTAGTGTAGCAATTTGGATGCAAAAAACATTCAACTGTGCATTAAAGCTAAAGCAAAAAGTTGCATATGGATTCCTTTTATTCTTTTAGAAAATATATTCTCATTGAAAATATCTGCATCCTAACAGCAACAACACTTACTGTGAAAAACTAACATCTGGCCTGAAAACTGTGAGCTGTACACATTCTTTCCACACATTTACAGTATAAGTCTTGTGTGTGTTTGACTGTAAATGTCTGTCAGGCTCTGGTCTAAACTTTGATATTGATATTTTTAATTTGTTTTTTTTGTCTGAATGTAAAAACCAGCTGTCAAAAATCCACAAGAGAGAAAAGTTGGAAAAATGTCCAAAAGCATAATCAGCAGTGTCATAAACTATCATTGTCCATAAAGGAAGATAATACTGTAGTGTAGCTACTCTTTCAGCTATCATAACTGTCATCAAACCTGCCCAGAGCTCCCTGCCGCTCAAAAGGATCACATGTTGTGGCTGCCTGCCAGGGAAACGTCAGCTAAAGATAAAGCAGCAGGACAAGAAATCAACACATAAAAGTAAATCTACAGAATGAAAGCAAAACAAATGAAAAGGGTATTTTCCTAGCTCAAGACAAAGCTTTAACTTCAAAGAGATGCTCGGGGCAGGATTTTGAATAACAAATCTGAGCAGAAGCATTTGTGTAAACGGGAAAGATTCACCTTACAGGTCCGAGCCACAACCATCTATGCTGATTGATTAACTTTTCTCATATATTTTGCTTTCTGCATTTAATGACTATATAATTGTCATATTAATTGAAGATAAGACACTGTAATGTTATGAGATTTTTATCTGAACTTGTCTAAACACATAGACAAATAAAAACAGAAGACCAGGTTACACATTAAAATTGAGAATATATTAATAAACTTTGTTTCCAATTTAAAAAACAGTTTTTGTATTAATATTAATCAATCATCTGTCACTTTCCATTAACTGCTGCTTATTCCAGAGTTGGATTGTGATGGCGACAGCTTGACAAGAAAGGCCTAGACATCCAGGGAGTAGGCATTTTTGCATCAAAAGGCCCGGCCCCAGTCAGCCTAGCCTTATTTTACCCCGACCCTGGTTGTGTTTGCATGGAGCAGAGAGCTGCCTCATTGTGGGCGGGAATTATAAATTCACAAATCTTATTTTCTTTTATTTGCGACACAACAATGGGTTACATCAAACATGAAGAAAAATGATTGAATATTGAACTGGACTATTCAGCAACATGAGGCTTAAGATGAGAAGACAGGATGACAGAGAATAGTAAGCTAATGGTAGCTATTAGCTTATTGTTTGGTAGCTCCTTAATGTTGTGTAGTTTAACTTGTTTAAAACAAAAAACATTAGTTGCAAATGATTTATGTAAAGTTACTCTCATCAGTGTGACAAGCATCCCAGCCCGATTGAACACATACTGTATATCTCAGGTTCCAGAAATCACAGTGGAACTGGGCTACAAGGGCTAATGTAAACACGTTAAACCTGGGTTTGAACCCAGGCCAGCCCGGGCCTTTTGGTAAAAGGCCTTTTGTGTGCCTGAATGATCCAAGGAGCTATGCTGCAGGGGCAATTGTTCCTGGTGTGGTCTCCCAATGCAGATTGGTACTAGGTGACAAGTCAAGCAAAGTGCAATTAATAATACTTGTATGAACAAAAAACAGCAAGGAGCTCATTGTCCCTCCCTGACAAGTAGATTATTGGGGCCCCACCCTGGAGCCAGGCCTGTGAGCACCTGGTGACCAGACCTCTACTAATCGTCAGGGCTTATACCTGCACTGGCTTCCCTGACCATTTAAAGAGTAATTTTAAAATTTGGGGATTTAACCTTTAGGTCACTTCAGGCCCCCAAATACATATTGGACCTATTGAAGTCTCTCTCTCCATCCAGGACTCTGAGATCTTCAAATCAAAGGCTGCTGGTGGTACCTCGAACCCATGTCAAACCCAGTGGAGATCAAACATTTTAGAGGTGGCCTTGAGGCTGTGGATTGCTCTCCCATGTCTCCCTGTCTATTCACAGCACAGGCTCCTATAAGAAACAGCTGAAGTCATTTTTATTCACAGGCTTTTTGTCAAGTTTGTCGTAAAGTGGAACCCAAAACTAAAGATAACAATGATAACAAAAACATGGCCGACAAGGCTTGAAGCATGAAAGGTCAATGATCCAACGGGGCAATGAAGACATGACACTGGTTAAATACAACTGAGGATGGTTGGGAGTGGAAGCACCTGGGTGATTACAAACTATGGACAGGTGAGTGTGGCAGGCTGGAAAGACACTAAGAAGCTGACTGATGGTAACATGGCACAGGAAACAGAAAACAGGAAATGAGAAAATAAGACAGATCCAAACAATGAGAAACAGTCCAAAAATACTAACAAAAACAACCATAAAACAAGAGTCATGACACTTTTAATTAAGTTTGTTTTTTTACTTCTTGAATTGTTGTTGATTATTTTTTTGTATGTTTTTATTGTTTTTAAATATTTTCTCTTGTTAAGTACTTGGTGATGTTTGTGTCTGTGAAAGGTGCTACATAAAGAAAGTCTACTCACTATATTACCTAACTCTTCCGAATGGGGTTTGCCTTGATGTGGGCCAACCTGTACCACCTGTAGGAGGGGCGATATGAGTAAAGTGTATAATGCTATAAATGGCAGCTGAAGGCAGGGGGGCCTTGGTGCCCAGACCTTAGTTTTCCGAAGCTTTTAAACAACATAGTGTAAGAATAGATCTCCAAAATAATAAAGTTGGTTTAAACTTATATATTTTCTTTAGTTGTGTATTTGTTGACTCGCTTATAATTTACAGTAAGATAGTAAATCAACAGCGAGATTACAGGAAACCCCAAGGTTGATGACAATGTGTTTGTACATCAGGTAATGTTTCTCAGTCTGTCAATATAAAAAATATATACTTTTCATTTTCTTCCCAAAATGAGTTTGTTTTTGTAAGTGTTGCTTTAAACTTTCTGTAAACTCATAGAGAGTTTTTGTTTTTAGCTTAGCACAGACTGGCACACTCCCTGACCTGAACTCTGTCCAAATCTACAATCATTTTCATGTGGCAGGGTTAATCAGTAACATCTTCAAAGAGAGATTTATAAAACACAAATATGGTTGTAAATGCCATGGCTTCGCAATAAGCAATAAAGAATGATAGTAGATTTTATTGGAGAATGAGAAGCGTAGGTGAAACTAAATCTGTTATCTTTGTATTTGTTTATTCTTTTTAGAAACAGTTGGCAGCATTTTGTGGTCAACAATATAATACCAGTCTTGTAATCCACTGAAAATCTGCTTCTGTTCAGATTTACAGGGGGAATCTGTTTCACCTCTTCATCTTAGCTAAGTCAAAATCCAGCCCTCATCTTAATCACCTCCTAACCCAAACTTCACGTTATGTTGCATCTACTGCAAAATGATGAGAAGAAAGATGATCTTTCCTTTTTATTTAAAAATTTCTGATAAAAAAATAAATACATAATTAAAATAGTGTAAGAAAATAAAACATTAGCACACATTTAACGTTAACATCTGAACAACTTAAATAAAACAGAGAAAAGACTAAAGATGAATTAATATGTGGTAAACATTTTGTTTGACCAATCTAATTTGACTTGTAAGCAAATTATACTTATTAATAAAAGCCGTGCTAAAGGTCATGGACACCGTATTGTTCAGTAATTTTTTCTCTTGTTCTATATCTACTAACATTTACATTTTCTTAAAAAAAAAATCAAAATCTTACTAACTGAGGTAACTGTTAATCGCTGACCTTTATTCACTTAATCTTCCACATTCCTTGAAATGTAATTTAAGAAATATGGATCATGCCCTTAAAAACCAGAAAACTATAGAAAGGTCAAAAACTTACTTTTAAAAAGATGTTTTCTGTGGAAATAATAGTTTTTACATTTAAACCATATTTATATCATTTGATATGAAACACTTTATTTATTTCAAAGAGTAACATTACCATGTGACATGTTGTGGGAGATTGAAAAATATTTACTGAGTAAACAACGCCAGACATTTTATAGCACCGAAACCACTCTTATCGATCCGTCATCTCTTTATGGTTGGCTGTATTTCAGTCTGACATAAGTAATTAATTTTTCTTTTCATCAAATATCTTTTGTTTTTTTTTGGTTTATGAAAAAGTTTCCTCCCCCCAACCTTGGTCTTGCTGTATCAATTTTTCTGGACAATTTTTAGGGGGGTTTGAGAAGAGTGAGCTTACAGGAAGACAGTAAAACCCACATCATCATCAAGTGAGGGAGATCTTTGTCTCTTTTAAGGTAAGTCTCATTTTGGTTTTGCCTTCACATCAACACCTCTGTAAACACTTACAGTTCAGAAGCTCTGCATTGTTCTCTAAGATCTTTTTATTTAAAACAGGCAGATAATGAACACACCGTGGGCTGTTCTGATGAAGGTGGCAGCCGTGGGACAGCCCCACACTTACACTGAAGCACACTGCAAAAACTCTCAGCGGGGGCTGTTGTGGGGAGCTCCAAAACTGGGTTGGGGGTTGTTTTGCTGACTAAAAGAACTATTGTTGTCCCTCCTCCATATTCGTTTTTTAACATGACATCTGTTTAGCATGTTCATAAACGACAATGTGACTGATCTAGTTCCTCCTAGCAGAATTTCCCTGTGTCATTGGTGAAGGTGTCGCACATCAGAAGAAAAACTGGCACAAGAAACGTTTGAAGTTGCTCTGCTCGTTTATTTCAAAACATCATAAATGTCACGATCAAGTTTTAGTTCAAGGAAAATGCTACCTACCATCAGCAAGACTGAGGCCCAGTTTACACAACGCTGGTTTTAAGAAAAACTGGAACAACTCTGTTGCTTTTTGGCCATTCAGCAATCACATTACTTGACACCATGAACGTTTTAGTGTAATCTCAGTTTTCAAAACTCCTGGATTTGTTTCACAGGAAAACATGATATACCTGCAAAGCCAGCATTGACCATAAAACTACATCTCCCATAATGCATGACTATTTTACCCAAGAAATGACAGCATCTCACCACTGGTAAAGCTGCACAGGAAGTAGTCAGATGTGGTGACATTTGCTGTGTAAAATCCATTCTGTTGCATTTTGCCAGGCCAGTTGAATTGGGAAGTGGGAATTTCCTGTTTAAAAGTCGTAAATTTAAACCGGAACAACCCCTCCAGTAGTAATTCCTTTGTCAGTGGTGAAACCCTCACTTTTACTTTATTCACATTTAGTCAGTCATACACGTAGTATTTTTCAGTCTTTATAAGAGGACTTGTTAAACTCAACGTTGACGTTAATTACAACTGGCCCTTTGAGAGCCACCTGAATGCTCATGTGACCCTTGGTGAAGATGAGTTTGACATCCCTGGACTGCATTACTGGAGTGTCTGTGCACTGTTAAAAAATAAAAATCACAATTCCAGTCGTGACCTGGCATGAAAACTACAGAAGGTTCTCATCAAAACAGTGATTTTGATCACAGCATTACTGTGTGAATGTATAACAATTTTACAATTGACATAAGAAAATCTATAATGTTTTCAGTAGATTTTTTACGTGTAAACTGGGCCTATGAAACCATTGTTACAGTTTTTTTTTACAACAAAACAAGAAAGCACCACAGATGGGAAAAAAATGTTTTGTCTACTTGTCAGCTCTGTTTGGCATTTTAAATCAACAGATGTGTGACGATATGTTTTACTCTGTGGGGGATTACTATTTAAACCTTTGAAATGACCATGTGGCTGGTGTTTTTTTTTTTTTTTGTTTTTTTTTTTACTGTAATGGAGAGCTGGGCATATTTAAAACCTAAAGATGAAAACTAAATACCAAATGCATCTTTGACTCACACCAGTCTTCTTTCTTGTAAAATTACTTGTGCTATATGTTCACACTGCAGATCTTAATGTTCAATTTCAATTTTTCACATAGAACCACATTGTTCAGTGTTATAAATTAAATGTGACCTTTATCAGACTTCAGTGTGAACAGTCCACTCCTTTAAAGTGAGCTGCATGTGCTGAAGAAGATAGGATGACACATGAGGCACGCTGTATTTACGTTAGTAAATATGGATTCTACACATATCAGTGTGTGATGAAAACTATTCACATCCGAACTATATTTAGCAAAAAATGTAAGGAAATTTGTGTTTTTTTAGTTATTTCTTCATTGTAACAATGCTCCTTGACAGTAAATTTTATACGGTTTGAAAGCCTGTTAATTTCCCTTTTAAATGGCACCACATTTGTAAGGAACATGCATTTGTGGGATGAGCAGTAGATCTGAGTGTGTGGGTTGGGCACATGAAAAATTTACCAAATTTTCTCTGCAAAACAGCTTTTTTTGTTGTTGCTCTGTTTTGGTGCTGCCAATAAGGTGCTCAGTATAAGATTTATTACCAAGAAAACATTGTTACAACAAAAAAATAATCTATCAAACACAAATGTTCTTGCTTATTGTGCTAACCAATAACATCCTGATAGTAACAACTTTATAAGGCCTTTAACCTCACAAATACTTCATTTTTATTCCATTTTTAGGTTCTATTCAATCAATCAAACAAATCTATTTCAAACATGGTAGCAGTATAAAGTAACAGCCATACTTGAACATATCAAATTCAAGATTCGATATGTTCAACATTTGTATAGTATTGCAGTGTTGACTATTGGATAAACAAGTTTGCTGCATTACAGACAGTTTCTAGTGATTGATTTCCACCATCTAAAGTATCCTATTCCTCGAATTCTGACTTGGGACGATTCCAAAATGGGTGGCTGACGAAAAAAAAAAAAAGAAAAAAAAAAACATCCATCATGGTTTCAGCTCCAGGGCTGCAGTAAACAAAGTCACAACTATTTTGGCTGTGGCACTTGTCGACATCTTGATATATCGCACAATAATCCCATTATCATGGCTCACTGAGTTTGATTCCATTCAGTCCGTCAAGGTTGTGGGATGTTTTCCCAGTTTCTTTTGAGTTCGATTTAGTTCTTCTGATCTCTTTGTGTTTGTGCTGTCCATATGCCATGAGGTTAATGTGCTGTACTTAATGACACCAGGAGTCATGTTTGAGCACTCTTTAAACAAAGTTTCCCTACAAAGCCTGCTTTATTTCTGCATGGTTTCAGATCCTGAACAAGGACTGTGTCATTTGCCTTTAATTAGACAAGAGGTTATTCCCTATTATTATGTCTCTACACTTTTAAAACTTGAGCAGTCTTTTTATTTTTCATCAAACTTACTTCCCATCTTAATGTAAATATTTACTCCACATGTTCCCAAAAGTGAAGTTAATTTGTAACTAAATCCTGTCTGAACTCAAAGCCTGGCGTGTTGTTCTAACACAAGCTTTTTTATCTGAGCTGAACTTTGAGTCACTGTGAAACTTGGCCCGCTGTGAGTGCAAGTGTGTCAGATGATCCTCGTTATGGGATTTCCCCAACCTTTTATCAGCCTGCCTGGTCTGGAATCATTCTTTAGGGCTAATGTTTGTTTGGGTTTGTGGAGAGCAAAAAGAAGAAACGGCGAAAGACAAGAGAGGAAGAGAAACGGGGACAAAGGGAAAGAAAGGAAGGGAGTAAAATTCTAGTGCTATGAAAAAAGAAAAAAATCATCTCAGGTTTAATTTGTTAGGATTTTGAAAACACAAGGGTCTTTAAAGTCTTTTTCCAGGTGTGTTTCTGAAGACGCAACTTTAAATTAGGAGCTAATAAAGCCTTGTGGGGCTGCTTTTAGATGCCCTCCTCTTACACTGAAATGAGCACAGCACAAAGAGTCACTGAGATGTGTGATAGACCTCAGGGTGCCTGCTCTGACAACACACTTCTATTCTGCAGCAGATTGACTGCAGCTCAAACATACTTGTAGTGGGAGGCTTTTCAGTGTTTTCACGGAAAGCAGCCTTCGGAGATTGCATGGCGAAAAGAGAAAAAAGGCCTGCATTGTGGTGCCCATAAAAAGAAAAATTCACAGTGAAAACATTTAGCTGAAAGACACTGAGGCAATATGTGACTGATTTCCTTAGTAGCTGGTTTAAAAAAATATATGAAATTTTACTGTGGTGCTTTCCACAATGTTCAAAGGGGAAAAAAATGAAGAAGAAGAAACCACTGGTAGTTGAAAGTTGTATATTCCCCAAACAAGCCTGATCACAGGTCATGTTTTAATCATGGAGTCAAATGGAATTTCACTGAATTAAGCTTGACAGGGCTGGATTCTGAAAAAGGGAAGTGAGTGAAACTATACCAACTCCCACAAACTTGTTGCCGTAGTTGCGAACACTCAGGGTATCAGCTGCTTCCTTCACATGTCTGTGGACTCATGTCACATCTGATGAAAGCCAATCAGCTGATAAAAAATGTTTAATTTGAGAGACAAGATAAATTTAAACTAAAAGTTTTGCATTCCTTCATTTCATGCCAGAGTTTTAGACTATGATCATTTCATGTTGAGAAATGACCAAGATGGAACCAATTTGGTTAAACCTTAAAAATAATCTTTGCAGTCTCATGTAATGGCACAAGATTGTCATGCTCAGAATGTGTTATGTATAACCAGGGCCAGCCCATGGCACAGGCAGTAAAGGCAAATGCTAAGGGCACCACCCACCTAGGGGGCACCACAAATAGGAGACAAAAATATTTTATAACTTTTTATCAGAATATAGATGATGTAGTCTGTAGAATGATCACTGGTTACTCAGGTTTATGAAGGTAACTTCTTATGTGGGTTTCTGCTGTACATGTGGTGTTATATGGTTCAGACGATTTGCTTTTCATGATAAAAGCAGTCAAGAGTGGTGCTTATTAATCCCAGGAAATTAGTCAAATGTTCTTCGAATGGCTGGAAAATGCATATTTTTGAATATATCTTTTCCCAGGACCCCCCAGAACTGCTTCACTTGTTAACATGAACAGGTGTTCCTCGTTGCTGTCAGCAGATGTTGGCAGGTATGAGGTTGACTTCTGGTATTCTAATTCAAATTATGTTAACTAGTTTAATTGGACAACCTTGTTTCTAAAGATAAATAAGGTCAAATGTGAATTTATGTAAATTAGCAATGAGATTTAGAAAATTATACAGAAATCTTGCCTCGGGCACCAAATTGGCTTGGACCAGCTATGTGTGTAACTTTTAGCTACTACTATATCAAATTTTAGCTCAATGCCTGTAAAAATGACTGAGACGTAGAAAAAGATTTCACACGTCATCTAATATTTATCATATTTTTGTGGTGACCATCTTGAATTGAGTTGACTAAAAGATAATCAGCTGTAGGTGTACATCCAGTGATGACTGCCTTTAAGTTTTATTATAATTTGCTTAGTGGTTGATGGGATATACGGTATTTGTAACAAATACACACACTCACATACAGGCAAAAAACATTACTGCTCCACCTTCATCTTTCAGCTGGAGATAATAAACATCAGAATGTGACATACTGTTGTAGCTAAATTATTCTCTGTAATCACACCTTACATACATTTTTTAAATGCATCTGCTTTAACTTCATTAGCAGAAAGAAAAGGCAGATCAAACTGTCACCTGAAAATGCTGCTTCGATTTGTTTTCACTTGTTCGTCATGTGAAAGACTGACCTGAATCATCATGATCAGATGAGGAGCTGCTGATCTATTTTATTTTATATTTTTGCAATCATCACATTTATCAAGAGATGAGCTGTCAGCCTCCTTTGTGCCTCCAAATATCTCACATGAGCTCTGTTTGACACAGTGATCCCAGATCACTTTCTTCTGCTTTTTAAAGGCCAAATTTGCAGCACATAAAGCTAAAGACATACTGAAGACTTTCTTAATTCTCTCTACACCAAAACTCTCATCTAATGACTGATTTAAAGAGCATATCAAGCCATAATGTATCATCCCTTTGCAGCGTAAATCCTGTGAAATCTGTTTAGAAAACTTAATCTGGAGCCTCATTGCATCCTCTGCATTACTGTCTTCTGGCCATCTGTTTCACAGAGTTGGGAGTTTCTGTCTAGTCAGCACAGCCTCTCTCTTCCAAAGACATTAGTGGATTAACACAAGCTGGTCCCGCATTATTTAAAGGGGGTCAACATGACGCTTTGAAAAATATAGGATATCTTTTTCTTATTGTTTGTTGCTGAAAAGAAAATTACAAAATAATATTTGTTACCTTAGAAACATTTTATTCTAATTAGTGGTTACACCACAACAGCATTGGCTTGGATTAAATGTATTATTGTTTTTGTCATATTCCCTTGTTTTATCCCTACATTTAATGCCCTTTGGTTGAAGTTTGACTTTGCTTTACATCACAAAAAAAGACTGATTCAAGATTCTGCTCAGAGTAAAATGGGAGTTTTTATGAAAAGTAATGATGAAGCAACAAACTGTAATTTGACCTTAGTGTTTTATGAAATATCAAAAGAGCACCATCATGAAACAAATTTAAAACAAACACATTTTCAATTAAATTAAGATCTTGTGTTTTTGGAGACTCAGTGGCATGTTTGTTTTATCATTACATGACTAATAGACAATGGAGGGTTAATGCAAGCAACATTTCTCAGCTAAATTGTAAGATTTAAGTTTCCTGCAAACAAGCATCATGACTTATTTAAACAACTGAGAATGGATTAGTATTTTTTACAGCAGCATCTGAACATTGCGGTATAATAATAAAAAAACTAATAATATAGGTAATGATTTTTTGTTTGTTAGCAACTTTGATCAGTGCTTCCTTGAAAAGGTTGGTGTGTCAGTGCTAAATTGTTCTTACAAAATCCCAACAACAGCAGTAAAACACATCGTATTAGCTTTGATCACATGAGAAAAGTGTTGTTCTGAATAGGTGTTATATTTTTTGTTTCAAAGTTTGTATTTGCGTGGGCCTTGTTTGTAGCTTCCTCTCCACCTGACAAACAGGAAGGTGAGTGCTTTTTTTATACGCGTGTGTGCACACCACAGGATGTTAGTTACTCATAGTGATCTTTCCATGAGTACAACTTAATGCACTTTAGACCCCCATGACTTTTCAGCTCTATATATAGATTGTTTTTTTTTGCCCCACATGTGTATGAACTTATTTTTGAAGTGTGTTTTAACACACACTCATACACACAACACAAACACACACATACACACACTCTTTGAATAAGCACAGTTGCATTAATTAGGCTGCTGCTCAATGCACTGAAAGTTCTTGGTATATTTATGCTGTCCTTTACCCGATGATGATGATAATGAAGATAATGATGATGGTCAAATAAAATCTGGTGTTTATTTTTGTATTTTTGGTATCAATCCAGCTTAACCAAACAATTGTACACCCAGTTTCCGTACATTTAAATAAAATCTGCCTAGTGGCTCATGCGCTATTTTGCTAACAGATAAACAGGGTTGAGTTCAACAGTTAAACTTCAAAGCAAAGATCTCATGCAATGAGCAGCACTTGGAGTACATGATGTGACCAAATCTGAGATATTATACCAAAATTTAGTTCAATATCTGGAAAATTAACTGCATTAATGCAATTTTTGTGTCCTGATAAAATTTAAGAATATGTCTACGTTTGATGAGGAGTGAAGTGTTGCAGTTATCTCCTGATGATTTATATTCTTGCTTCACTGGTGTTTGATTTGATTGGTTGAAGTGTGTTATATGATAGGTGAGGTTTGGCATTTCAAACCACATTTGTACTAATGTGAATGTCAAAGCTTTGTGGGTAATTGTTACAGTGACTCATCAAATAGTCTGGGTGAGGGTGAAACTACAAGGTGGTGTGTCATCCTGTCTTTGTACATAATGTGACTGAAAAAAAAATAAATCAACAAAAATGATGTATTGCTATGATAAGCAAAAGTGTTCAGACTGGAAAGCAGAGACATGGGTGTGACATGTAGTGACTTGCCAAAAAAAAAAAAAGCTAAACTTATTGTAATGAGAGACAAACCTTTATTTATACAGTTTTGTGAGCCCAGATCAATCAAGTAGCAGTAAGGTAATTTTTCAAAGCACCACCTCTTTCTTAAACAGTTCACATAACTTCCCACACGGTTCCCTGTATCAAACCATATGGTACTTTAATTCACCACCAGGGGCCTGTAGGGATATTTCAAGTAATGACTTTCTTTAGTCTTAAATTTTATAGCTCTGGTTTCAAGTTTCAAAAATATTAAACTATGGCAATAAATAAAATAAAGAAAATGAGGAAACAAGCAGGAGGAATCAGATAAAGTAAGCATGTTGTGGAGTGTAAAGGGTAAATGTGCAGATGGCAAAATCGTAAGCGTAAAAAATGAATCTGGGAAATGAATGTGCAAGTCTGAACAATGGATAAGGATGCACCGGGACTGAAATCAAAGTCGTGGGAAGGGAAACGCTGTGATGAAACAGTTTTTTTAAAAAAAAAGGCTTGTTCCTGTGAGGAAACCAGTGCTGGCTAAGTAACCCTCCTAAAGCATAAATTTTTCTGCACTCACATGCGCCTCGGCTTGTGGCCTTGGCAGGAATTTATGAGAAACACACGCACATAAAAAAAAAGAAACTCACACACATCATGGAGAGGGGTGGAGAGAGAGGAAGCGCTTCAGAAAACAGAAGCTACTAATTAGGTAAAATTGTCCCAGAGCAGTTAGAAGTCTGGCTGAATTCTTGCTCTCCCCTCTCTCATCTCATCTGTCTGCATATCTCCAGATGTTTAACTTCCTACGGCTTTGACTTTGGCTTTGGGTGCTGATTAATTTTCTAAAGTCACAGCAGGAAACAGCAAGGCTGATCATTAGCGAGAACAAATAATAAGTTTAACCAAAGAACAAAACCAGCATGGTGGAAAGATGGAAGGAAATTAACACAAATCACGAGAAACAGAGTTGGATTCAAAAGCGCTTAAATCGTTTATAATATCTTGGACAAAAGACGTCTGAAGAATTTGGGTTGGTGTTATTAGTAATTTTCCAGAATTTTTGGTGGTAAATCTTCATTATTATCTCTGCAGATCAAAACATGTTGACAGCCGTTGCAAAACTGCATCCTAAAAGTGGAAGCATGTGCCCCCTTCACCACAAAGTGACTAAGGAACACATCAAAAAAAGGCTAACTTCCAACATCCCATTCCAACTGAGCAGCCACATGAAGCAAGGGAACAAGGCCAATCTATGAAAGCCCAGCTCTGCAAACCACACTGCCAACATCTTCTGTCCATGTCCGTTTATAGGTCCCTACAGGTTAGAGCAAAGTGTTTTTCTTTTTAATCTTTTTTCTAAATTTGTCCCTTTAACCTGTGGCATTTTGTTGAGGGACATGGAGAGCTGTAGGCTATCTCTGCCATTTAGTGAAATGTGAGGTACACTCTTTTCATGGACATTTAAAGCAGATTTAAGAACCAAGCTGTATTTTTTGGGATTTCACAACATGTCCCACCATTTATCAGGAACAAACTTTCGGTTGTAAAGGCACTCTTACTCTTACTCCTTTAAGATGACACTTCTTTTTAAATAATCTTTAAAACAGTAAGTATGTTTATCTGAACCATTAAGAGGCTGCCAAGACTCAAAAATATGCTTCTAAAATGTACAAGTCGAAATCTTAGTTTAATTCTCAAAAATAGGGAATAAAGTCAAAGTAAGACGAATTATTGCACAAAGAATTGGTACCAATATAAAACAAACAAAAAAAGGTTTTACTTTTAATGTTACATATGAATTTGATCACAAACAAAAAGTGAATTTTGATTTTAGAAGAAAGTTGTTAATCGTGCCAGCTTTAGCTAACCTAAAGTTCCTACAGTGACATGTTTCAACAAACATATATTATCCACTACAACAGGGGTGTCAAACTCATTTTCACAGAGGGCCACCCAATGGATTATGGTGGCCCCTCAAAGGGCCAGTTGGAATAACTTATATGTTGTGTTTAACTTTGAATAAACACGAAACATTACATTCCTTTTCTAATTGCTATTACTGAGCTCTGCTAACAAACAACAACCAAACTATGTGGTATTTTGTACATAGAAACACTGTTTTTAACACGTTCTTTTATGAACACTGAAAAGTACTATGTGTAAAACTGACTAAATATGAAACAAATAGCACAAAAATACTATTTAAAGTAAAAGTAAGAGAGTTTTACTGAGTTGTAGTGAGTAGTCACAATCTCATATTCTGAACTCTCCCACTTTCCAACAGAGAACACATACTGGAGGAACATTGTCGTTTTATTTTACAACTTATAAGTGAAAAATTCCCACTTCCCAGTACAACTGGGCTGCAGCAAAAGTAGCTGGCAATAATGAGGTCAAATAGTGATTTTACACAGCAAATTGTGCCAGCTACTTTTGAACCCACTTGTAGTGTAGTTTGCACTTCTGTGGGATGACATCATTTTGTGGGTAAAATCAGTGATATGCATTATGGGAGAGTATTTTATGGTCAATGGTGGCTTTAAAGCGGCATATGTTTATTTTAAGACACTAGTACATCTTTGAAGCTCTCGTGGACCACATAAAAGGCTGTGATGGGCCACATTTGGCTCACGGGCCTTGAGTTTGACACATGTGCACTAATGAACGGAGACAAAAATTCACCAATATCTTGTTTATAAATGTTAGGAAAGTAAAGTCAAATACCAGCAAGAGGCTCATTTTTATCAGTGGTATACTTTATCTTCAAACAACAAAGATTGTCTACTTGGTGGTACCAAATATCAGCCGTCCACTGGATTAAAAATTGATTCAAAGCTCTGAAAGACTATCTCAGCTAAACGACTCCAGAAAACTATTTTTTTTCCTAAGTCCCCACTGAGGCAGGGAAATGTGGATGGGAGTTTTCAGTCTGGCCACGGTACAGTGGATGACATTCTCCTTTGTGCCTTTAATGGGAAACAGAAGCTGACTGGTAAAAGGAAACACACGCTTCCTGTAGGGCTGCAGCGTGACGTAGGAGTGTGTGTGTGATGGTCTGAGCATAGCTCTTACAGGGAGAAATGTTACATCAGCAACTAGATCCTGAATGAGGGGTAACCCCCTCCACACACATACACACACATAAGAGCAAGAACAAGATGTAGCCAAAGGTCAGTGAAATTGTAACAAGAGGAAGAGAACTGACTTTTTTTTTAGCAGTGCCACCCACTTTGTCTTGACTCACATTCAAAGATTTTATGAACCACAGCAGCCATTCTTCTTTTAAATGTGAAGGGGAAACACACTGTCCTCCAATGGGAAACATAATCACTTCAAGGGTTTATGAATGAATGTATTTTTCTATTGTAAAAGACAGGACATGTTACTGATTTGAGAATTACACACATTTGAGAATACTTAGAGACAATTCAGATCTTTTGAAGTAAAGTTCCATAGAAAAAATATGAATCATTTCAGTTATACCTATTGCATATGACTAATTGAATGAAATCCTTTGAAGAACTAGAGTTTTTATTTTAAAATTTTTTATCTGACTGGCTTGGCAAGCTAAAGGCTGGTCCAAACAGGACAAAGACCAAAACTGATTGCTGCTTCTTTAAACTTCTCAAATCTTTTTAAAAATTACAGCATTTCATGTGAATGTTACTTTCTTAATCATTACATTTCTGTCAATTTTTCATTAAAATGTTATTCTGCAGAAACATTAAACTGCATTTGTAATGTAAATCAGTGTCTGGTAATAAGTGGTGATGTAAATTATTAAAAATAGCAATTGTTTTAAGATTGAGATTTAGATTTTTAGATTTTAGAACGCAGTGATCAGTGTTGTTCCTGTTGGGACTAGCTTGTCAATTAAATCGGAACTAAAACTTTTTTTTTCAACCTGAGCTTCTTCAATAAACTATATACAACAATTAAGAGAATAATTAAAAAACAAAGGTGAAAAGTAAATTTAGATAACTGAACTCTGTAGAGCCTGCCTAAGAGGGGACTGGCTCTAATTTGATTAGTTCAGATAAAAATAGGATTAATAATGATTAAATACTGATACATGCTAGGTGACTAAAATAAGACGGGTCTGCTCAGCTGATGTAATTAGATGCCTGATTTATCTGGAACAGCCAGATGGGAAGGGGGAGGAGACCATGGCTCCGATTTACAGAAAACAAACGTAACAAATCAAGAGAAAATTAAAGCTGGATTTAACTGCTTTCAAATAATTGGTAATTTTCTATATTAAGTTCAAACAGGGCACAGTGATGTTAGTTTGGTGGGATGTTTTGGAGTCTTTTGTACCTTTATCTTACATCCTCAGACTGTTGGAGTTTGAAGGTTTATATCCTCATTTTAGTTTTGAGAGGGTCTGAGTGACCTCAGGGATGCATGGTATTATATAATATTAATGTACCTATCTAACAAAGAGTGTGATGTTTGAGTGTACTTTACGTAAGAAATCAACATGAGTATATACAGTAGTGGTTGTGCTCGTACTCATATTCCAAATAAGAATGCTCTCCGTTTTTTCTATATGATTCAGAGGAGAGAGATTTTTTCTACAGCATTCAAATGTGACAATGCTGAAAAAGTGACACCTTTTGGCTAATGAGTTTAATCAATCATGTGACAACAGGAGGAGCTGTCGAGTGTCAGCAGTGTGTTAAAGGCAAAATCAGTCTTTTTTTACACACTTTACTGCAGAATTCCTCCACAGAGTCAAATTGACCTTGTTTAGAAATCCTCCACAGTTTAATCTGAGCAACGTAGGGTGGCTCATCAAACCTTATGATAGTCTGGGGTATTTTCAAGCACAATGGCTTGGAGAAAACTAAAAGAGGAAGACAGAAACAAGATGACTTTGCCAGAGCAGTTGGCAGGGAAGTCACATTGCTGAGAGAAGTTTGGCTTGGTGCCACTCAGGTACAGAACAGTAAGTACAGTGAACGCTGCTGAGGAAATAATTCATTCCTGTAACTGCTGTGGGTCGTCTGAAGATCTTAATGTTGCTGTTTGATAAACAAATGACTTTTCAAATTTTTCATCTCAAATATTAAAATTTGCTCCTGTTACAAATCAGTTACCAAGAACAACTCACATATGTTTGTCCCAGCTTTTTCATGCTTCTGGGCTTGTTGCAGCCATGGCCGATGCATTGTCTGATTACTGTAAATCAATATGTCAAATATACCTAAGATGATTATCTCATGCACGTGTCAAACCTAAGGCCTACGGGCCAAATGTGGCCTGCGAAAGCTTCAAAGATGTACTAATGTCTGTGTGTGGTGCTTTAAAGCCAGTATTGAACATAAATGACATCTTTGAAAATGCCTGTTGATTATTTTATCTGCAAAACAACAGCCTCCTACCACTAGGTAGAGGTGCACAGGGTTCAGAAACAGCCAATGAAATTCACTGTGTAAAGGCTTGGTTATAGTCATGATTTTAAGTGTCAAGCTAGGTCAGCTGAGGGCGCGCGCACCCTCGCAAGCAGTGTAGGCATTTAAACTTGACATGCACGTATATTGTTGCAGTATTCTCCAAAAGGTGGTAATGTGAAATGTGGTATGTGAAATATTGTAAAGGAAAACAAAGGCTCAACATGACAATGCACAGGCGTGGGGAGTGTGAGATTACGTCACTGTTGGTGCACACACCCTAGCCCTGTGTTCAATGCGTCGACTATAATCCTAGTTTAAAATCAAAATTTTGATGCATTTTCACCAGTTATTTTCTGTGTGGCCCAGTTGTGCTGAGAAGGGAGAATTTCCCATTTCCAAGTCGTAGATTTAAACTTGAACGCCCCTCCAGTGGGAATTTCCTGTATGCAGGTGAGAGAGTTCAGAATTAAAGAAGGCAGCTACTTACCACAACTCATCCGTCAGTAAAACGTTCTTACTTTTAATAGTATTTTTATTTTATTTTTTCACATTTATTCACATTTTTCATGCAGAAAATACCTCATAGAGCTCCTTTACTGTTTGGTAGTGGTGCTCAGTCATAGCAATAAGATGAGGAACGTGATGCTTCATGTTCAGTCGAAGTTTAACACAAAACAGAATTTTTTTACAATTGGTTCTTTGAGGGGCCACCATATTCCTTGTGTGACCCTCAGTGAAAATTAGTTGTTTTTAGCCCCTTGGTTTGAATGGACTGTTAGAATCTCGTTATCGTCATGACTCAGTCCAATTCAAGACGATTGCCACATCAACTTTAGTCAACAGAAAAAGGCCAGTTATATATTGTGGCAAATAGAAACTATTGTGTAATTTGCAAACTGTTTAAGAGCCCTTGTTGTTTGAGATGTTAAAAATGATAGGTAAGTTATGCAGAAAAACTGGCTTCTTCTTTATGCTGATGGTACAACATGCTTCTCAGTCTTTTACGTGAGTCTCTGTCATGTCCTCAACAACACATTTCCTTCCTCGTTCAAGAACACAATCCCTGCAGAGATTGTAAACAGTTTCAGAGAGTTAACATCAGGTGCTTTTAAACTGGTCTTTCAGTGTCACATTTAAAAAAAAAACATTGGATATTGAGTTTTGAGAACAGAAAATTTGATTTACGTGTTTTTCTAAATGAGTAACTTTAATTGCCTGGACTTTCAGGAGAATATTTTAATGTCTATTATAGAAACTGATGTTTATGTTCTAATTTAGCATGCCTAAATAGCTGCATTTGTTGAATAGGGTAGTTTCCAGCACTTTTTTTGTGTGCACCAAAGATGAACTCTAATACATTACACCTCAGATAATGTTTATGCTTGTATTTTTGTCCTTTTTTTGCCAATGTAAAGATGTTTCACAGATTTCTCAAGGAGGGCTTGCAGAGATTGTGCCGTTGACTGCAGGACAGATTTATTGTTATTTCAGAGGATTTTTTTTTAAAAGAACAAACTGTCTCACGGTAACAAGCTGCAGAGCTTGTTCAGAACCGTGACTGCGTCACAAAAAAATAATTGCACAAACTTGCATTTCACGTGTAACACGAGAGCGGTGTGGTGATGACATGCCTCTAAATCATGAGAGCAGATCCTGCATGATTTTTTTCTTTTTCACATTGGACTCACCAGCCACATGGTATCAAAACATTTAGTGTTTCTAATACAGAAAATCAATATGCAATTCAGAAAAACCTTCATGGCTTCACAAGCATTATATTCCAGAATGCAAAATTTTATTACATCCCTCTTGATCTGAGATGACCTCTTACTTTTGTTTTTTTCATTTTCTGCTGTTTTATGACCTTGAAGATCCTGATAGAGCAGATTAATCATGTGTCTGATCCTCTCAGCTTTGTTTTTCTAAATCAGCTGTTTTACTTCTCCTGCACTACCTTTCCCAGCTATTGGCTCAAGAGATGAAATCAGTATTAGTTTTTATGGTTATAATGATAAAGTTTCCTATGGATATCATTGGGTCAAAATGTAATCACAGTTAAAAGTCCAATAAATAAATAAAAAATAAC
>JARVJO010000431.1:11602209-11619259 GCA_031762555.1 Cynodonichthys magdalenae | reverse complement strand
GGTATCGGCCAAATCTCAAAGCTGCAATATCGGTATCGTATCGGAAGTGAAAAAGTTGTATCGGGACACCCCTATTATTTACCTTATGTTAATTTATCTATCTATGTGCAGTGTTGGGGAAACAAATGGCAATGTCAAAAATAGGAAGGATCACACCCTATTTTAGATTAAGATATCAGGAATATTCTAACCAGTTCACTTAAGATCTTAAACAAAATGTGGAGATGACCTTAACTGTTTGATGACTTTGAAAACGTCTCTGGCAGTGCACGTGTTTGTCAACATGTATTACTTATGACATTAAAAGGCTGTTAAAAAGAGACATAAATGTCAATTAAAATGTAAATATTGTTTATGTAGGGGCAGCATCTAACATCTAACAGTTCTAACACCAACTCTGTTAGTATTTAGAGGAAACCTATGTGAATTTAGAATAGTTTACTACAGCATTCAATCAGCTAAAATAATTTAATAGAAAAGTGCCAAAGTATGTGTGACTTTTAGATAACAGTGATAATAAATTACCGTAGTAGCAAAAAGTAGCTCGAAACGGCATCGATTACTCTCTAAAACATCACATCCTGCTAAATAACGCAGATAATAGGCCAACAAGACGTCGTATATTTTGATTATTATTAAAACATTACTACTTCCTCGTCGTTGCTTAGTAACAAGCTCCAAGGTTCAGAACTGATGTAGCTTGTTAGCATCATGAAGTTGCTAGAATGTTCTGGCAAACTCCATCTAAAGCTAAAAGCTACGTTAGCACCCAAGCTTCATTGTTCGATCGATGATTTAACAGTCGCATTATATTCAGTGAATATGCGATTTAGTTTTTACAAAAAAATAATTTGGAAAGAAAAATAAAATAAAAAAAAAATCCCACATGGATTTTTACGGCGGGTTCAAACCTAGCATTCATGATACACACATGAAGAATCAGTAACATCAGTTTGACAGAAACATTCAAAGCCACGTTTTTCTCAGTGTGTTCTGGTTGGGTAAAATAGCTCACCTGCTCGCTCAAATCCATTTTGGTACTCTCTTTAAGTTTGATCTTGTGTATATTTGCGCTAGTTACGTCAGGTCAACCGCATTTACAGCTTTATGGATCGGCCCTGACTTCTTCTTCTCTCTTAACCACTCGGTTAGCAACTACACGACCTACTCAGTACCGCCACCATCTGGCCAGAGAACTTCATTTCTGCTTACCGCCACCATCTGGCCGGAAGACTTAACATCTGCTTAATAAATATTTAAGTAGAGATGTTTTGCATATATTGTAGGAGCTATTTTATCTTTTTATAATTTAAATTCTTATTTGTTGGTTGATTCCTATAAGATTACTTTTTGTTGTAAGATTAGATTATATTAGGTAGAACTTTATTAATCCATTGGGAAGATTCTTTCAGGGAAATTAATGTTAGTATTTTGTATACATTATATTGTTAATATTTTTATTGTATTAGTTTGATTGTGAAGATTAGGTAAAACTAGGAAACTCATAAATATGTCATGGTATAAAACCAGCATCCAATGGCGTGGGCATGTTTTTTTATTTATTACCAGAGCAGAAGAGGTAGTGGTTGAACACAAATGTGTGCTTGTTTGTTACTGGGAAATTTTTGGATTTGATCATTAAAGGAAAATATCTGCACGGTTTTGGACAATGGATATATTTTGCCTGCAGTGAAAAAAAAAATATATACATTTGCCTTTTAAATAACTAAACTTGAAAGAAAATCACCACTACAAACATATTGTGTGCATGAATGCATTGTTTTTATATACCCTTCCATTCAATCACAAAAATAAAAGTTGTATTTTTGTCATAAAGCACACAATCACAAGCAATTAAATCAAACTAATGCCAAAATACATGACACAAAAGTTAGCTATGATAAGTGGCTACAACTACTTAACTTATTTTGATTTAACAAGTAAATATGTTCTGTTGGAAAAAATGATGACTTGACAAAAAAAAAACAGCAATATTTGTTAATCTATTCCTGTGCACAGTGGGTCAGATTGACAGTTTCACTACTGGTATTGTTGACATTTTATTTGCTTTCTTTTAATTTGCCACAAGGAAAAAACAAAATTACTGGACAGCGCATAAACATCCAGAAGATTAAAATGCTGGTGTTTTGGCCTACTGCTTATGACCAGTTCAACATCCTGTCAGGAGACAGTCTGATGGTGTCCAACAAGGCCAAGGTCACCACCTGGCTCTCAGGATCCCAGATAACTGATTGTGGTCAGCTAAGTGCCGGAAGACGATACGGCTCAACCTCCATCTCTTCTTCACTCCTCTAGGTCGGGAAGTCATCACACATCTGTTCCGTATCCTCACAGGACAACTGTCTCTGGGTAGTGCTGCAATCTCTTTGTCTGCTATTGCCTACAAACAATGATAAAATGATTTTTAAAAGATTAATTTGTTTGCAATTAAACTAAATCAGTTATTACAGACAACTCATCAGCTCCTATATTTCATTTAAACAAAAACATTGCACTCTACCTGAAGATCTTTGGGGAGGATGGTGTTCTTCCTGAGTGCATTAATTCGTAACCTTTGATCAGCATAGTCAAATGCCATTTGTCTTCTCTTGACATCCCTTAGCATCCTCCAGTCAACATAGTAACCTCTCACTTGCTCCACCGCTCCCCAGCAGCTCCTCAGTGCCTGTTCAAAATCAGAATACAGTTACTGTCTGCTAACCACATTATACAGAGTTTAAAGTTAAAACTTTGTTTCATCCAAAGTTCCAAACATTAAGAGAAATTCTTCTTGTGTAGCTGTGATTACATTAAAAAACAAGAACTTTGCAGAAAGTAAAGTATGTTTTAATGGAACTGTTATATGCTATATAAATGAGAGCAAAGTATGCATGCAACTTAGAAGCTATTAACCAACCCTTAATCTTAGATTACTTGTAAGACCAACTTTTCTGAACATACTCCTGTGTTATGGATGAGCAGTAACAAATGCAATCAATTTTTACAGTGAAACGGCCTTCAAAAATACAAGAAAATTTAACCTTAAACATTTTAAGCTAATTTGGGTGTCCAAAAACATGGCGGTTGTATGCTTATCTAAATTGGTTATGATCTGAGGTTATATCTGAAAGTGATGCTGACTGATGAGAAGCCTGCTATGGCTATACGTGTATTCGTGTCACTATATCGTTACGTTCAAATTATAAGCTTAACGTGTGTTAAAACTGCATTTATTTAATGAAAGATAATGTAAAATGCCATAGACATTTCTGTTTGGGATTCAAGGTGAGCTAGGGGTAAAATTAGCCTCAAAGCTAGCATACATACATCCAATGACTTATAGTTATTGCATCGCTCAGACATTTACAGTTTTAGCGTCAAGTAAACCACACCAACAAAAACACAAGAACAACGTATAAATCTACAGTACCTGTTTAGGTGTACAAATAGTAGAATAAAGGGTATTCAACCCCAAACACGCTAATCTGCTGGCAGCCATAATAGAATGGTGTTTTTTTTTTTCTTTTTCGTGGCTGAGGCAGATCAGATTGAACGGTGGTGAGCTGCTGCCCCCTCAGGTCAAATGATGGCTGTGCATTTTCTCCCACGTGCTATGGATTTTAAAAGTGTTACCTCACCTGGGTCAATTCCTTCATTTAATAAATAATTTAATTTATAACGTAGTATTGAAGGAGACCAAAACTCCCACCAGTGTGTCTGCAACAACATTCTTTCCATCAGAATGTTTCTCTGTTGAGATTATGCAAAAGCCATTGTATTTCCAACCTTTAGTCACAGTAATCTAGATGGGTTTTCTCATTTTTTCCGATGAAATAAATAAATGAATAAACAAACAAACAAACAAATAAATAAATAAATAAATAAATAAACTATTATACCAATGTGGTACTAATAAAACACCAACAGGAGGCAGTATAGCTCTTTGATTATGCCTTATTTTATTTTATTTTTTTATTGATAATACATCATAACCTCCCAGCAGGAACAATCTGCATTTCTTTATGGTAAATAAAAGGATTGTTTCTAACTGAGGTTCTTTTGTAAATCATTTTAAACCCAGATTTGATAATACGTTTTTATAACACAGGAATTAAAGGTATGTTGTACAAGTGAAAAATACAAAACAAACCAAAACAAGCACAAATGAGTTATTTTAGAACCTTTTTACCACAATAAAATGAAGACAGCACATGTACATGACAAAAATCATACAATCTTGAAAACTGTGTGTAAATGAAAAAAAATAAAATACAAAACACAAAGAAGTCCAGATAGATAGATAGATGGGTAGATAAATAAACAATTCTCCCATAAATATTTAGCTGTTTTTTTTTAGTCATTTACAGTAATGTAATAAATACTTTTATATTGCTTTGATTATAAAATATGTGGTTGTCAACTTGAACAGAATGTTTTTCAGTGAGTTTCAAAATTTGGGAAAAACAAAAAATAGATTTGTCATTTGACACCAGCACTATATCATAGTTAAAATCCTATTTGGCCCTTCAGTGGTTTTGGCTCTCAGTTAAAACCCCGACATAGCTGTTCCAGGAGCACCAGGAAGGCAAAATCATTATAAAACTCATGTTAAAGCCAGTGGATAATCTGAGTGCTTCTAGTAGTCTCCTCTCTGAAATAGATAAAACCAGATTGTTAGTTCTGGTTATGGGTTGCAAATTATTCTCTGCTTTATGAATCCAAGCATTATTTCAGTCAGACTTCAAATTTAAGTGCACAGTGTAAATAAATAAATAAATAAATAATTTAAAAAGTACAAGTCAGGCACGTTTTGGATGCACAACCATGCATTACCAAGCACTGACACTAGAGCAAACAATTGTGTAAATGAGGTGGGGAGCTGCATTTGGGAACCAAAGTTAGCATAAACAGTTCTGCAAAGTATTTACTGTATTGTTGCTATGTAATTCATAAAAGATCCTGTAAGTTCAGGTTAGATCAGGGCAGCGACTTGAAAGACCCTGTAAACAATGCCATACAACGTTAAACCTATAAATGCTTCTCAGATGTGTGGACATTACTTACAGAGACAAGTGACATAAAACCTGACAGGGGTTAAGTGAGCATAGTTGACACAGCGTTACAGTGGCTGACATGGCTGGGAACATTAGTTGCGCTTGACAATAGTAACACAAAACACAAACACTTCATTTTTATAAAGCAATGCATAAAGATGAATTCTCAGACCAAAATGTTGGTGGCACTTTATAATATAATCATGGTTAGTTAACATTGAACATCATTAATTAAGGATGATTCATACTAATTAACCATTTTTTAATGCTTTACTGATAAAGAATAATTACTTTTAAAACCAACATACACATTGTTTACTTATGTTTAATAACTCCCTAAATAACGTGTATATATGTATGTAAATGCTCATGTAAATGAACTTTCACCACCATGTGTTAGACATGTAATAATAGTTAGAGAACATTTGAATGACCATCCACTAATCCTGCAGTGCATCAATAGTTAAGACAGTTAGTAGTTAGTTAAGTCTTTTTGTGAACCTTTCTATAGTGAAAACTATTTATGTTTTTTTAAATTATTTATTAATGTAGACTAAACCCTGAAGAGCCACAAGTTATTTTTCACCTGTGGAAATCAGTCCAAAATCATATTCAATTCAAACATTCTCTAACCATCAATACATGTCCTACATATGGAGTAAAAGTACATTTTTATGAGCATTTCCATACATATACACACAATATAGCTAAGTCATGAGTTATTAAGCATGAATGAACAATGAGCATGTTGGTCTTGGAAGTAATTGGTCTTTAGGGGTAAAACACTAATAAATGTGTCCTGATGCATCTCAGTAATCCAGGTAAAAACTCATAGAGGATCATGTGCCTTCCTATCAAGGATGATAACATCTTCACCCCTGAAAGAGTGACTGCTGGCCTGTAGATGAGTGTAAACTGCAGAGTCCTGGCCTGATGAAGTGGCTCGTCTGTGCTGGCTCATTCTTTTGAACAGTGGTTGTTTTGTTTCCCGATGTAAAACTTATCACAGTCCTCCTGACACTTAACAGCATGTTACTCTGTTTGTGCCGGGGAGCTGAAACTCCCGCAACATACAGAATGACCACTGGACCACTGGGTTTGGGGTCTTCATGTTAACCTGGTGGTTGAATGGAATCCTGTTTTGGTTTCTTGACTGCTTTCAGGGATAACCACACTGCTCCAGGGCCTGTCTTGTGTGTGATTTCTCCTTTTCCCTGGCTCCTGGGTTTGTGGGGACACTGTCTGCTCTGTGGTACAGATTTGTGATGATTCCCAGCTTGTGTTCATTTATAGCTTATTAAGTATGAATCATCATTAATGATTAAGCAAGGTGAAATAAGGTGTAGTTATAATAAGGTGTTACCAAATTTTTCACAGTGTAGTAGCATCAAAGAACAACCTCTGATAGTGTGCTTTAAACCAGTGAGTTTTATTGTTCAATCCAAAACTACAAAGAATCAGATTAGTTTGTAATCCTAGCTGTTTATTCAGATGTAAAAGCCTTGTTCTGCACCACACATTCAAAATAATGAAAGTCTTAACTTCAGTTACATCTGAAGAAGCCTGTTACTTCTCTGATGTCAATCAACAGCGGTTTTGGTAAACGCAGTTGCTTTTACGCCACCCTGAACACAATGATTAAAGCAAATAAGAAACAAACAATGATCCCCCGGCTGATTTACTCTGTACCTCACAGAGATTAAAATGTGACCCAACCAGACGTCTGCCCGTTTTTTTTTTGTGCTTTAAAAATAAAGGCGTTTGAAGACGAGAGAGTGGTTAATTTTTCCTCCAAGCATCTGGTAACATTTTTTTTTCGATCTTAATGTCCTGCTGATGAAATGTAAGATAGATGGAGGGCACAGGCACGCATCAAAGCTATTAAATTCACGGTTACAAACGACTGTCTTCACCTGCGTGGCATTTTAATGGCCGCTACCCAGCTTGTAAACAATAAACAAAAGTGTTGTCTTTCACACTTCTGACCTTGTCGGGTTCACGCATTAACTTTTCGACATAAATCAAACCCAGCCCATATACTTTGATGGGGACAACAGACCAACAGTTGTAAAATATGAATGAACAACATGACAATGTTTAACTTCAGCATCCCAACTGAGACCATTCACACCTGGAATTAGAAAACAGCATCAAACTAAATCACATGCTTTTGTCTGTGATGTACACATGTTTATTATTATTCTGTACAATAATAAAATATTTTAAATTGCCAGCACTGTGATGCATCATGATCCCAAATTAATTAAAATCATACATGCAATTCATTTTTAAAGCATACAAAGTAATTTATTAAGCAGGCAAATGTCTGTATTTATCATGGAAGGTAAAGGTGATGCAATAATGTTCGTGTGTGTATATGTGTTTGTGTGGTTGTCTATTACCAAATTATCACATGAATTACTGGAATAATTAATGAACTTTGCAGAAAGTAATCAATAAATGTACATCTACAAATGATTACATTTTTGATTTGCTTCCATTCAAGATGGTTACCACAGCTAACTGATAATGTAAACACATAAACATGTGAAAGAAGTAATTCTGTCACCTAAACTGTGGTGTAGTAGCCACTGATATTCTTTAACATTTATTCTGAACGCTAACACATTGTGCCAGATGTCTGTTTAAAACTTCATCCTTATATTAAAATCAGTGCTGTCTTTTAGCAAAATATCTCATGAAAAAGGTCCCATTGATGTTTTAAATGAAGCTTTCAGAAATTTGTAACTCCTTGTGCATCTAAATTACATTTTGGAGTCAACCCAATTCATAACGACCACTGCAGCCAACCAATCTTAGAAAACACCAAACAAAATTATTATTATGTCAGTTTTACAGATATTGTGCTAAAATCTGATGTGGTTGTATGACTGAGCCTAATTTACAACATACTAGAAGCAATCCTGAGCACCACACAGGCAGCAGTGAAGAGGAAAATCTCCCCCTTAACAGGAAGAAACCTCCAGCAGAACTATGGACAGGTGGCCATCTGCCTCGACCGGCTGGGTTTGGGGGGACAGGAAAGAGATGCAGACAAACACAGGACTGGTCCAGGTGTATTTTCTTCTGGGAGAGAGACAAAGAAAACACGTTATTGATAGAAGTAAATAGCTGACACATTAATGGCTATGACTTGGTCGATTTTACATACACGGAACAGATATTAATTTGATGTGATAGTGACTGAGAGTCATTTACAACAAGCAAATATCACAGTGGCTACAAATCAGTCATTTCTCAACATAAGATGATTTTAGTTTAAAACTCTGGCATTAAAGGGGGTGGGTGATTGGCTAAGCATTCTGTAAAGAAATAGGCCTTTAATTGTTTAAATGTTTGTAAGTCAAAATATAGCATTACACACAGCACACAGTGCATTACTATTCAGATATTTGTAGTTTTTTTAAATGCTTGAATATTTAATTCCGCAAATATCAATAATTCAGCTTTTTCTGTCAAAGCATAACTGAAAAGAAAATCTATGAAAATGTCCATTTTCTCTTGTAACAGTAAAATAATGAATTAAACTGATTTCATCCACTGACAGAATAATTTCAGAATTTTGTTTATGTCATATGAGAGTATAATATAGGCCTTCGAAATTCTAATTCTTTATTTATACCTAGAAAACCCATTGTGATCATTTATTGTTAAGAGTTGACCACATCTTGAAAGGCCAGTGTTTTAAATAATAATAATAATAATAATAATAATAATAATAATAATAATAATAATAATAATAATAATAATAATAATAATAATAAATAATAAAAACTTTCACAGTTTCTATAAATCAATTATTAAATATATACAGTAGTTGGTGTAAGGAGGAAAGAATGTTACAAAGAGTCATTTCCTTTTCGTCTCTGCTTCAGTAAAATAAATAACTCGCTCTCCTTGAGATGTCATAAATGTCAGAAGCTGAGCCACAATTTTCAGGTCTTCAACTATCTCATTATTCTGTAACAGGATGTATCTGCTAAAGTTTTTTTTCCTTCTTCTATTTTTTTTAGCCTACTGAAAAAAAGTAAAGCAGATGTTATAGCATTTAAGGGTGCTTTTAATAAATCATTGACAGGACAAACTATTTAAAACAGGATTTTTGATCATGGAAAGTTTGTGCAGCAGTGTACTTTTGCATGGCTTTAAGAGAAACAAGAAAAACAGTAAAATTATTATCAGCCAGCACCTAATAATTAAACACGCTGGTGAAATAAATAGCTATACACTGTTGAGTGTTGGCTTTGATTAGGCATTTAAACAAGAATTCAGATTGGGGAAAAAAAAAACAGTTTGAAAATATATTTAGCAAGGACTAAGCATGGAGGTAAATTTTAGCTGTTGTAATAAATTCTCTCACATAGTTTTTTAAAATATGTATTCCTTAGGTAGAGCTTACTTAGCAGGAGGTCTTGACCCAACAGACTATGCTGAGGTCATAGTTTTCCATAACTCAGGAATGTTGAGCATTTCCCCCAGAGGAAGAAATTGACTTTTCATCTTCATGGCATGTATGCAGGTTATGACACACATCTGAGAGTGATAAAACACATAACTAGGGGCCAAACTGTGATGGGATCACATTAACCACAACGCTATTGACCCATCAGATCACACCTGTTTGCAAAAACCTGATTTATACCTTGTTCAATATATTTAAAACTGACCAAATTAAGACCAATTTGTGATTTCTTTTGTTAATGTCAGTTGTCAGTAGTGCCCATCTTCAATTAGATTGACCCCAAAACTGAATTAGTTGTTGAAGTCCATCCAATTATTACTTTCTGCTGGTTTCATTAAAATTTGTGACATATTTTAGGACCAGACACAGAAACACACACACAGACTCACACCCACAAGCAAGAATAAAAACATAATCATCTGCCTTCATCTTTTTGGAGTGGGTAACAATAGTGATAATATAAATGTAGTACACAGATGTAATATAATGTGCTACTTTTAAATTTTTTGCAAAAAGTGGCTTGCTGCATTATTGACGCTACAACATGTGGAGCTGGAGACTTAGGTGTCATTTTGTTCAGCCATGCAGTGCCAGAATATTATAACTTTTTTGTCAAAGTGACATAATAGCAAAAAAAAGTGTGGAAGCAGACTTATTTCTGTAGGCATAGTATATGAGTCTTCAAAACACAAAAAGGTGTAATCGTTGCAAAAATAATGATAACACAAAATTGGAAAGTTGAAACTTTGAATGTATTTATTCAAATGCACTTTATTTGAAACTCATCAGTACTAAATCTGCTGTATTGTGATTATCTCAGCCGCTCTGATTATTAGGATGAAGACTCAGAACCAGGGCACTGCCAGCATTCTTATAAACAACAAAGAACTATGTTGCTATCACACATTGCTGGAGCAATTTACACCTTCGTTATAACTTGTACCAGAAGTGCCAACAAGAGAACATTTTAAAACAGATGACACAAACAAATTCTTGTGCAAAGACCAGTGAGAGTAATGGGGTCAAAACAACTCCAGCTTTGCATTCATCACACATAGGAATCATCCATTTACTGCTCAAATCCTTTAGTTGCTTGCTCTCGGTAACAAATACACCAAGTTTCAGCTCAGTAACAGTAAAAATGTCTGAGTTATAGCCAATTAAATTAGCTGTAGTAGCATCAAATTTTTGATCAGCATTTAGAGTTTGGTAAAAATTGTTTTCGACTACACTAATTTTCCTTTTAGTTTGTCTAAAAAAGACTGAGTTATTGCTCCTTGTAAAATTGGCATTAGTGGTTAGCTTAAAATTTGGACTAGCATTAAGCATATTTTTGGATCATTCTGAGCTACAATAATGCAAAATTTCAGCTCAATCTAACTTTAACCTGCTGATTTAGAGTCATTTGAAATTATCTGTGGCAGCAATCTTGAATTTTTAAATCCAGAGTAGTTTTCTTTATTTATATGTGACCCCCTAAAGAACACCTTGGCCACCCCTGTGCCACCCCTTGCAAAAGGTCTTGCTCTGCCCCTGTTCGAAGGATGCAGACCCTGAATTTAGACATAGTCAACGTCTGGGCTGGAAAATGACAAAACCAGTCCCCTATTTGCTTTTTGTATTGTCCGAAATATCATTAAATACCACAAAGTGTCACATCAGTAAAGTATGATGATAATAAGACTGACCAAATCACCTGAGGGTCAATAATAATGACATTTTTAACAGCGTATTACAGCATGCTTCTTATTTTTTAGCAAACGGATGCTTTTCACGTATTGGGAAAAAAAACTCTACCATTTACTATGTTTGTCTTTCATCACACTGTTTCTTTTTCCATCGTTTCCAGACAATAACAGTTGATAAAAGCCAAGGAACTCCTTTGATGCTACATATAGTTGTTTAAGTTAATAAGGTTTAAATTTAGTTGGCATTTGTTTGGATAAAAGCAGAAGGAGAGAAACTTTTGGTGGCGTTTTGGGGTTTCAACTCTGATTATACTTAGTTACAGGACCACCAACGCTCCAGGAAGTATGAGTTGGCAAGCTTTGAAAACAAATCCTTCTTGACTTGAGTGGATCAAGAAAATGAGTAACTGGTTTATAACAATGGAACAACTTTTTTTTTGTTTGCTTTAGGAAATGGGCATTTATGTTCTGTGCAAGCATTTAACCTGCAATAAAACAGGTTTAAACTATAAACGCTCAGGAGCTTATTCAGACACAAAAACATGACCTGTGTGTATTTTCATACTGTCACTCACTATGTCATTTATTGAATTTTAATACCTCACTAACACCAAGATCTTTGAAACTAGGTTGTAATTTTAGTGTCAGCTAAAATTGAAATTTCTTACAAAATATCTGCTTTTGACAATGTAAAAAGCTTGATCTAAAATAAAACACCGGCCCCATCTTTTACAGTTCCTGGACAATGTTCTTTTTAAAAATATGACAAAATAAAGAAAAAAAAATGTGTTGGCAGAACGTGGTAAAAAATATATTTTTCCCTAACTTTTTCCTTTGTCATTTCTTACCAGCTGCTAAGATGTGATAATATTTTGGTTGTATCTAAGTGTGTGGGTTGTGTGTTCTGTTAGCAAAACAGTTGAAACAAACCACTGGGAAGTCTCAAAGATCCAAACCAAGTCCTGGTTTATGTCAGCTGGTGGAAGAGGTTTAGGCATTAAAGTCTAATGACTGGGTGACCAAATCCTGAGAACTGGTATCCACATCATCCCAGGAAACTCTGCAACAGCTGCTGACATCATCTCATCTGTTTGACTGTTTTGACTTCGTCTGTCTGTTTTAATTATTTCAGATGCTTTGCTTCACTGACTCCTTCCACACAATTATTACACAATAATTATCAGTCTGCTGTCATTTATTTAGTTAATTAACATGGATTAGGCAATAAGTTAATTTTAGAGCATGGAAACAGATATATGATCACTGTGGATGTAATGTTTATTTTTTACAGTTGCATTTTGTGAAATAAGCAAAGAAAGTCTAACAAAAACATTCATATTTTCACGAATAATTACACTGTTATCATTTAACCACACGATTATCAGAAATCAGAATTTTTTAAAATAACCTGCAAAAATATGCAAATTATTTTCACTCTTAAAGGGGACACATGCAAAATCCATTTTTCATCTTTAAAATGCGTATTGTTGTCTAATTGAAGTGCAGAAAATTACAATCTAGTCTTTCCTGAGGTTAATCTTTATATTCTGTCTGGTGCATATTTTTCAACCCCTTTAGTTTTCTCTAATTTCATTGACATTTTCTGAACTATTACGTCACAGTTTTTGCTACAGAACTGTCACATATAAGGTCTGGACTTACCGACTACAATTTCGTCATCTACATTCTCCTCTGGCTCTGGCTCAGACTCTGGCTCCGACATGTAAGGCTGGTCTTCTGTTGTTGACAACTTTCAATTAATTTGTAAATAAAAAGTTTCTGTGCTGCTATATTGACATAAACCCCTCTATCAAACTAGAATGGACTGGTCTGGAGAGGAGCAGGGTGTGAAGCACTTTATTTGGATTTAAGCCTCAAAATGAATTGGTCTGAGACACACCTCAGAAAAGGGGTGAAAGAGGGGCTTGTGGAGTTACAATAAGGAGGAATTCCGAGTAAAGCGTTGAAGTTACACTTTAGGATCCAAATGAATGTTTTAAATGTGTAAAAGAGAGATTTGAAAACATGTGTCTCTTTTAAGGAGGCAGGGTTATTATGTATTTTCCAGACATTTATTCTATCCAATCAAGTAACTATGTTACCTTCAGTTGTTATGAAAACAATACTTTGAGGGAGGGATGATCTGTGGGGCGGGAGCTCGACTGCAGACTGAGCTCCAGGGAGGAGCTTTGTATGAGCGAGTGTTTTGGCAGCTCCAAATTCCTAAACATGTTTTGTAACACTTTTAACACATATGGAACTTTTTGTCTGCTTTTACATCTGAATTTCTCCTCTGTGGGATAATAAAGGCTATTCTATTCTATTCTATTCTATTCTATTCTAATATGCATGAATGAGTCAAAGCAACACTGGGTATGTTTTTGATGAAGGAATGACAAACGTGATATAAAGCGTATTGATGTATATGATGTATTTTTAATTTTTCTTATTCTGAGCTCAACAACTTGTTAAATAAAATAACTGAGATTGCTCACGATTTAACCCTTCTGCTCATAGTGTTCAGGTGTAAATTCAGTTCATGGCAAACATTTATTTACAACACATTTTTTTAGTCTAACATATTAAAACCATTTGTTTGGTATTTTCTGGAAATTATACTCAAAATCTTTTTCCTTTTATTTACTTCATATAATTGTCTCACACATGAATCAGTTTGATCATTATCCTTACAAAGCTTTTGAACATTTTTCCCCACAGAAATGTTTTTCAGTTTTCAAAAACATTTCAGGTAGTTTATATTGTGGATTGCACAATTTTGGGTTGTTTACTTGATTGTCTTTGTTCTCCAATTTGCAAAGAAGCCTCCTCAAAGAATAAAAACCTGCTTTAAAAAAAATTAAACATACAGCTAATGTGATTTAAATTATGACCCAAGCCACAGTTGCTATATGTTCAGAGCTTTTGAGCTGCATTTTACCACACAAACAGAATAATTCAACTTCACTTCACATATGTTGTCCGTGTCATTTTGTGCCTTTGATAAACAGCATACATGAGTATCTAAAAGTTGCTCTCTTGTACACAGAGCGGTAACAATCTGTGCACACAAGAAAAAAACTCAGAAGGGAACATGTTCAACCGTCTCTTCACATGGCATTAATTTGTTTTCACTTAAATAACCTTCGTTTTATCTGCGCAGCTTCCTCTAATCTGATGTTTTCCACCAAAGATACACAGATTTATTTTACACCAAAGGAAAACTAAAAGCAGCCTCACAGCCTTCTGACAGCTGTAAACATACAGTATATGACACAACTGGTTCTGCTTCTCCTGATAGGATCTTTTCATTTCAGTGCAAACAGAAAGCAAGCCACTTGTTTAGGCTTGAAAATGAAAGAAAATTTTATTTCTTGTATTAAAATGGTAGAAGATTGTCAGTTTTACTGTTTTTACCACATAAGATTTTCCCTCACAAGCCTGTCATTGTCTAAAACAAATCAGACTTTTTCAAACAGAAAATTTCAGATTCAAAAAGAAACACACAATCAGGGATGTTTCCAGTAAGCCTTTACATGATTAAATATACCATAATCTTCAAAGGAGAGAATTAATGGTCTTTTCACATGTTTACTCTTGAAACCAATGAGGGTTTGTGTTTATATTTCTTAAAGAGAGTGCTGAAGCCAACATATGCATGCAGTAGTTATAAATGTCTGATGGGTACCAAATGTATTTACACAAATGTGGTCAGTGGCCTCAGACAATCTGATCTATAGACTAAACGTTATCATGATGGTGCTTAATTTTTAGCCCATAACAAAGAGATATTTTGAATTTTAGTGGCAAGTGGCAACAAAGGTATTTTACTAAGTCCCAGTCAATTTGCTTATGAAATAATTATATGGTACTTTAAAAATTATTAGCTTTACTTGGAAATATCTGACATTTACTTTAAAGGAGAGATATCATGCTTTTTTCTGTTTGTATTCAAATCATTCATTTGGGGTCTACATAAAGCAGAACTTTGAAGCTTTGGTCTTAATTGAATTATACTTTATTGACCCCAAGAGGAAATTACAGTTTATTCCTCATTACTGTAACTCCACAAGCACCTCTTTCACTGCTTTTCTGAGGTGTGTCTCAGAACAACTCATTTTGAGGCTGTCTCTTTAAATCCAAACAAGGTACCCCCCCCCAGCTATCCTGACCTTTATGCATCTTTATGACTTTTTACCTACATTTGGATGCAAAACAAACAAGAAATTAAAAGCTAAATGAGAGTATGTTGGAGAAACTGATTTAAAGAGGTGTGTGTGTGTGTGTGTGTGCTTTTTAAAAAACATTTCAAAGACACCCCCACCCCATCCCTCCTCCAGCAAAAAAAAGCATCACTGTAAGGAAAACATCGTATACACTTCTCCCTGCTGTGTTACATCTGTGAGGGCCACGTCTCCCAGCATGGGAGGAAACCAACACACACAACAGAAAACAGTCACATTTCCTTAAAAATATGGAGAGCCATGCATGGCATCGTTTTTCAATGTCCCATGAAGCACTGTGAATGTCATCACCTCCCACACAGCACGTCGCCACAACAAAGCGTTTGAATGGATTTTAATGTGCCATCTGAATCTTCTGCGTGCACCTTGGTGTAACTAAAAATGTTTTACTACAAAGATTTAACAGGTTTGTGAAAATAAAACAATAATACAATTAATCAAATGCAAAAAGTAGAACAGAAATTAAGACACCTGCTGGTTATTGCACCTATAAACAACAGCAAGATGCTTTGTTTTTTTTTTTTTTTTTTTTTTTTACAAGACAGCAAAAAGAAGTCAATCTGCATAAACAAGACTTTCTGTAGAACTCCAATTCCAAAATAAATTGCTCCATTATGTAAAATGTATGCTGAATGCAAAAATTTGCAATTCTCATCAACCCATAGATTATTTAAAACAAATCATAATTAAATATTAACTGTTTCAACTCAGAAACAGAACTTTTAAATAAAAAATTGGCGCATGCAAATAAAAGAGCCTATTCTGGTTCTTGAATCTGAGACCCAAGGACAATAACTTCATGAGGTTGACACAATTTTTATCTAGCTAGAAAGGAAAAAAAACAAACAAACAAAAAGACACTGTCCCAGCTCTGGATATCAACTATGAAAAAAAAACAAACAAAAACAAAACAAAACAGAATGATAGCTTAGATGGAGTTTTTTCACAAAAAGTCCTGATTTATATTTATATTTTTAAAGCTGTGATTTGTTTTCTTTCTATTAAAGTGGGCTAAATTGTATTTTCTTACTGTCACACACTGCCGCAGCAGAGTGGATGTTGTTAACGGTGAATGGATAGGGATAGATGGTTTGTAAATTGCACATATTTCCCCCTCATTGTACCAAAATTCAGACATACAGGGCAATCGGATATTTTGAAAAACTGCCCTTCAGAGCAGAGGATACCAGCATCTGAAGCAGAGCGCAGCCAGTTTGCACCTGCCTTTCAAAAATGCTAAATATAGACATTAAAATTGCAACACAACCAGTTTCAAGGTTTTTTTATATTCACTAATCTTTGAGATATCAGCCTCATAATGATTTACATTTCAGGAATGTAGAACTTGTTTTAAGGGTACTTCCTTGTTTATTATGACATCAACTCCAGGGTACTTGACTTTGGTATAAAGCTGTGGGTCATGTGTTATTCTACTTGATTTTTGCTGGGTATCTGAAGTGAGCGGAAATGGACCAGATCTGAGTTATGTGGTAAAACTTGCATGTATGCAGGGCTTAATTTGTGCCGGATCCTGCGGGAACAGGATCCGGCACCTCTTGACTTTGACCCCACTGTGTTCCGGGA
>JARVJO010000431.1:11562587-11601664 GCA_031762555.1 Cynodonichthys magdalenae | reverse complement strand
GTGTCCATCTCGTCATCTCTGCGCTGTCATTAACACTTTGCGTTCCTGTACCTTATGATTTACAAATTAAGCACTGCATGTATGGAATTATATATTCAAGTCTGAGAATTATCTGTCAATCAACTCCGGTGGCACCTGAGATGACCAATCAGGTCTCAGGGGTGGCAAGTGCCACCATTACCACCCATTTGGCTCCGCCCCTGATCATATCTTCGAAAAATTGAAACAGAGACAACAAAATGCTGTAAATGGTGTGTATAAGAAACAGTTGTATCTCAACTGGATGAAATGTCCTACAAGTCAGAAACAGTTTACGCTTTTATATTTCTTTTTATCATTTGAAACATCTCAACAGATATTTAATAAATTCCTTAAGTGTAATAAAGAAAAAACTTGCCTTTAGTTAGTTATTCTATAATAAAACTTTTATTGTGCAAAGAGTCACAGCAGATGTACTGCTGTATAGCTGTATACTGTTCTCTTTGAAATTTGTCTTGACTCCTGCGTCTTTGAACTGATCTCTAAATTGGACGCCCAGACTTCATGCCCCAAGGTTTCACTTTTCATTTTCTTAAGGAAGCCATCCGAAAAGAAATAGTTGTTCTCGTCATGCTTTGAAGTCGGAAGGGGCCAAGTGTCTGAGGCTTGTGGTTACACAGAATATTCTGTGGTGGACAGATTTTATTAAAATAACAAGAGACACATTTTGAAGAAAAATAAATGTTCATTTAAAGCAATTTTATTTTTTTATCTGGTGCTCATCAGAACAGTAATTTTCGGAAGTGATTGTTGTCATCAGTCTCAAAGAGGTGCACATCAAGAAAAAAAAACATTCCAGAAAATACTTGTGCTTTTTTTTTAACCAATCTTTATATCTCTGTAATTTTCATGCAATTTTAACTGAACGTCCTCTTTTGTTTTGTTTTGCAAAATGCTTTCTATTAAACACAACTACTGTTCTGTTGTCCTAAATCCGGTCTGGGTTTGTTTTGGCCTTAACCTCACCACTTAAAACCCAGTCTTTATTACTGCAGTAAGATCTTTCTCCGAAAGAGATTCATTTGAATTCCCACTGATTTGTTTTTTTTTTCCCTGCAATGAAACACACAGTTTTTACAAAGTAGAAAGGAGGCTGAGACAAAAGACAATCGAGGTGAGAAAAACTATTTAGGTAAGAGAGTCAATTACATCTTCTCTTTCTCTACCCATTTCATTCAATCACTGAAGGAGAAGAGGAATAGAGTCACTCCCAGTCTGAATACCCATTGGCCTGCAGGAGTTTGGGGAGATTTTAACATCTGAAGAGGGAGAGAGAGCAAAAGTCACTGGTGGTGTAGTGATCTCTGTATTATTAGCTCTGGCCTGTCAACAGGTGGCAGAGGGAGAAGTCTGGTGACTGAAATCCAGACTTTCACAAAAAGGACACAAACCAAAAAAAGTTTAAGGACGGGAACCTTAAAGAAAAACTTCAAGGGTAAGATACATTCATTAAAAATTTATAAAGCCTTTAGTTCTCATAAATGCAGATATTCAGGCTAATTTTAATCAGTCTAAAATATAAAACTTTGTAAATAATAATTTGAAAGGCCTGTAGTAATTTTATAAATATTTTTTGAAAGGTTTTGCATATTTTCTTATGCAAATCTTATGTTTTTTTTAATAACTGCCGAACTTTTTTCATTTAGTACATTTCTTTAACAGAAACTATGTTTATCTTTACAGCAGTTATCCCTGTTTATCTCATTTAGTGAACATTCTTGTGTCATCTAAAGTTTAGGTTTCAAGTTTCCAAGACTGATGTTGCATTTGACAATGAATTTGAATGGTAACACTGTTAAAAATGCTGAGTCTTGATACATAATTATTTTCTGTATAAAGATATATGAGAACTGATAGTTTTATTTATAAAGAAGAAAAACTAATAGATTATTTGCCAGTGCTATGTGAGATTAGTTAGATTTTCATTTAAAAGACAGGCCTTTTTGATGATTTGTTCAAAATTTATAACTCTACAGACAGCATTACATCAAAATGATTATTTTTCCGTTGCATCCTGTGACCGCAGTAAAAGCTTGAGAAAACTATGATTCACGGCTTCTTTATATCACTTAGCTCTGTTGTGTTGAAGATGATTCCAAATTATTTTGTCAACAGATCTACCAGAATTTTTTTTTCCACCATAATACCTTATTATTTACTATAACTTTGGGACAATGAATATTCTCACAGGGCTGTTGATCCAGTAGATTTACGATTTATTGCTACTGTACTGGCTCAGGGAATACACAGAAGCCCTCACAAAATGAGCAACAGATGTGGACCCTCAGCTGTGCAAAATGATGAAGAGGAGGAGAGAAAGAGAGGACACAGTGAAGGACAACTTTGAGTGGGTTTCTCAGAAAAGAAATCCAGAGGACCTAACTGCTTTCAGGGAAACATCAGAACTCAATTTATGAAGTGGCTTCACTATCACTTAGTAAAAGTAACATCCCACCACATGAAAACCATTGAAAACTCAATGCACATGGGGTGCTTCATTATTACTTTTTCATCTGAAAACACCTCTGAAGGAAACAGAGCCTCTAAAGTTTCAAATGAAGGTCTGAATCTAGGTCCTGTGGTCTGTGTGGTGGCAGGAGGTAGCGACACATTCTTTGTTTATCCAGATAAAAGTCTCACTGAGAATAATATAAAAGTTTCAATAGAGGCATGGTCAACAAATAACCAATAGTTAACATAATGAAACTACAAAATCTAAAATCAGAACAGCAACAAAGTCAAATGCAATTGCATTGACCTAAAGATCCCTCTCATTTAAAAAATATTAAAATTTCTACAAGGGCACGAGTTTTGCTCCAAAAACAGAACAGGACAGGACAGGACAGGACAGGACAGGACAGGACAGGACAGGACAGGACAGGAAAGGAAAGGAAAGGAAAGGAAAGGAAAGGAAAGGAAAGGAAAGGAAAGTCCTCAAACCTCGTTGGTTTGAGCTGAAATAGTTAGTCTTTTGTCAAAGACACTCTCTTCAAAGGATGATGGAAATGTGCACAAATTGAGTCTTCTTCAAATGCCTTTGGCTTTTTGTATCTTCAAAAATGTCTTTCCTTTTACCCTTGCTTTGTTCTTTGAAGCTGTCCCAGCTCTCAAGGAGATTTTCAAAAGTACACATTTCCCAAACTGGAAACTTTTGTCCTGACAGAGTTTTGTTAATTGTTGTTATTCCTTTGAGAAGTGTCCTCCTTTTTTTTTAGAAAGATATAAAGGGCAAGTTGCTGAGAAAGTAACTCTTTTGCACAACTGATCACATGCATGTTGTGCTGAGATACAGATGTTATTCCCAAAATGTATTTTTTATTTACTTCTTTTAGATATTTTGGATTTTTTTCGAGTTGAACTGTATGCTGATGTGAACCATTTTGTGTTCGTTTAGGGTTATAAATGTTTTAGAATCCAACGACAAACTCAAAATATTCAGTTGTCAGTCTTTCTAATGATGTTTAGATCACAGACAAATGTCTTTATATTTTTCTTTATGTTTAATTTGTATAATTTAGAAATTTTTATTCACCAATGATGGTAAACAACCCAAAAAAAAAAGATACAAACAATGATATAGCTACTACGTTTTACACCAAAAAACACAATTGTACTTCTCTGAGCAAATCAGTTTATTTATAAATTTTTTCTGGTAGGTATATTAGTTTTATATTGACAATTTAATAAACTTTTACTCACTTTTTTGAGGTTTCCAGAAATTACCTTTGTGCCATGTTACAGGTGATGATTAATTATTTATTTGTCATAAAGTTTACAGACTTGTACATCATTGTATACATTTTAGCCATATTTCAATCATTCATTTGCACATTATTCATTGCTTATCTGTCAACAAACTGTATGCCTTCATTTCTATAATCACTCAGCATTAATCTTGCCAACCAAGCTTTTACCACTTAAACATCCTTCAGTTCAGTCAATCCATCCATCTCAACAAATATAAGTACTCTAAATCGTTCAGTGCTCTCAGTTTCCTCTCTTCTAAACATCTAAATTTTCCCAGAGCAGGACATTCTCATTCAGTAGCAGCCATTTAGTGGAAAGTCAAAGTGTTATATCCTTCAAGAAAAACAAAAAAGAATGTTCTGAAAACAAATAAAATCTTGCCAGGAGATTAAAAGTTGAATCTCTGTGTTACAGAGCTTAGTGCCATGACTATAACATCCTGTCTATAATGTGGCTCACACAGTCAGGCAGATTTAAACAGAATCATTCCATCATTCATCTATTTCAAATTCACTGAATACTGCTCACTTCATTTATCTTACTTTTCAGTTTATTATCCTTTACCCTTTTTCTTACTCCTTTATTATTTCATCTCCTAATTTGTCATGAAATGATCTCTGAGGTATATTCTTAAAAGTTTTTGCCAAAGTTGAAGAACCAACATATGAAGTAGTTTCGACCACCCCCATAGTTGGAATAAATCATTCGCCATATGTTATAGTTTGGATTGTGTGCACAGCTACCAGCCTCTGACCTCAAGTCTTTGACCAGCAGCACCTAAATAAACAGTGAAAGTGACCCAAAAAAGGTCAAGAGTCTTTAGTTTAGACTGTGTGCAAGCAGCACATCAGTTGTACCCATTTAATTACACATCAAGTGACCCCAAAAATAATGCAGCATTTCACACATAGAGCCGCTTGAATTCAATCACGTTATCTGAATT
Organism: Cynodonichthys magdalenae; assembly: GCA_031762555.1. Lineage (NCBI taxonomy): Eukaryota > Metazoa > Chordata > Actinopteri > Cyprinodontiformes > Rivulidae > Cynodonichthys > Cynodonichthys magdalenae. Next base: position 11,596,935 of record JARVJO010000431.1, on the reverse strand, counting down.
CATTTTTTCACATTTACTTAGCTGAAAACCATTTGAACCTGGCTGTGGTAAAAGTATCTGATAATATATTCTGAATTTCTTTGGAACCCTGCTGTAAATGTGACCAGAATCACAATGATGGGCAAATGATTGGTAGGGTTCAGGTCTACTTGTTGACATTTTAACAATCTGGCCAACATTATGTCTAAGTTGATTTATGAAATTGTTTGGGATCTTTTTCTCTCTGCATATATTTATTTATTATTTATTTTTTACTTTTCCAGATGTTTTTAGCATTTGATGGTCAACGAGCCCTTACTTTTTAAAGTGGGGTTTGTGGAAGATAGAGTTCACCTGGAGAGTAAAAGCACTATAGGCATGTTAAACAGAGACATTTAAAAAAAAAACGCCTTAACTGGTGGCAGCCTGTCTGACAGTGCTTTTGATTTTGATTTGAATACAGAACCTTGTAAAAGCCATTATAAAGGGTTTCAAATTAAAATAACACTATGTCTAAATGGTTGTATTGGCCCTCCCCTTTAAACTGACACCACCTTTGACCAGTTGAGTAAGAAATTAAGTTGTTCATTTTTTTCATCTTTTCAATCAGGGCCAGCCCATTTCACAGGCAGTATAGGCAAATGCCAAGGGTGCCGTTCATCTAGTGTGCCACAAATGGGGAACAACAAAAAATTTATTATAACTTTTTATCAGAGTATAGTTGATTTAGTCTGTAAAATAGTCACTGGTTACTCAAGTTTATGAAGGTAAGGTAAGTTAATGAAGGATATTTTATGTTTTATTTATCAAAGAATCATGATGCTCAGTGTGTAAATAGAAAACAAAATAAGGATTATGGAAGTTTCAGTCTCGGGTGAAGTTCAGGTTAAAGTCTGGTTTTCAGTGTTCTACCTTACATACTGAGTTAATGTTTATTTAATGTTTAATTAATTAATCCCTAGAATTTAGTAAAATGCTTTTCAAATGACAGGAAAATTCAAAGTTTTGAGTAGATCTTTTACTAATTTTTCCGGCGGAGTATACCCCTCGACCCCCTAGAACTGTTTCATTCCACAGCTGTTCATTAACATGAACAGGTGTTCCTCATTACTGTCAGCAGATGTTGACAGGTATGAGGTAGACTTCTGGTATTCTGTTTAAAATTAATTATATTGTTAACTATTTTATTTGGGCAGCCTGTTTTAAAAAAAATGAAAATCAAAGACAAAACTATGCAATTTGGTATGTGAATTTATATAAATTGGAAGTGAGATTTAGAAAATTGCACAAGGGGGTTCACCTTGCTCAGGGTATCAAATTGGCTGAGGACAACCCTGGTTATGATAATTATTACAGATTTTATCAAATATGTTTGACTTTTCACTTTACATGCATTTTTATAAAGTAATCCTGTATTCTTCTTTATTGGCTACAGGAAATTTCATAGTGTTAATGCTTTTCTGAATGCCTACGTTAATGTTGCGTCTTTCCATAGACTCCACAAGTTTAAAAAAAGTTTAAAATCTCCCCACCACTTTTAATACAGTTTTACCAGAATGTTAAAATTAAACCAGAGCCCCTCAAATCCTCTGAAGCATAAAAAAGGCACTCTATTTCTAAAGCATGTAATTTGGTTTCTCAGGGAAGCCACTACAAGGTCTAAGTTAACATTACATCACTTTCATCAGACACAATGACATCATCTCTGCAGACAAGCTTCTGCTCTTTCTGCAGCTGTGAAACGCCTGAGCGAGCACAATTCACAGCTAAGAGCCAAAGGATCTCCGGCAAAGTGATGACGAATCACTTTTTGCTGCTGTTTAATGTGGAATAGGACCAATAACACACAAATACACACACTTTGGCAGTGACATAATGATTCGAATTTCCTGAAATTGAATATACAGCAGCATGCCTTATTGAATGTAATGCTTCTCCTGAAACGTCTACACAGTATTTCTGCTCTGAGGATTCAAAAGGAACTCTTTGTAACTCAGAGACTCAGGTACAATTCAGTACAACAAACAGCTACAGTGTTTATGCTAAAGTTATATTCTATACAAAAACTCTATACTACTAATCTATATTACTAATATTACATCTATGGGCAATGAAGTTAATATTTCCTTTACCGTCAGCAGTTTGGTGATCCTGTATCCTTTGTTAATTTCTTCAGATTGAGTTGAAACGGCAGGATTAAATAGAAGCTTCTTTTAACTAATAATTATTTTAGTGTTGCACTTTTTCATTAAAAGTGTATGCACTCTTACAGGCAGATTGAATCTGTTAAAATTAGTTTGCACATGTATGAGTTTCTGTGGCCACAGTTTGGTGAACAAAGACCAACCAACAAACCAGGTGACTGTGAGGTTTCAGTCAAGATAAGCCCAGGAAACAGGCAAACTCTGTGGATCAAAAATACAATAATCTTTATTAAACAAAAACTTTGATGAGGCAGCAATAACTCACTCGAAGAAAAACATGAAGAGCTGGGAGACAACCACACAATGAACTAGCAAACACAGAGGACACAAGACGACAAACTAATGAGGGGTAAAAAAGGAACACCTGTTGACACAAGAGAAACGGGAGCGAGGGTGTTGCTGGAGCAGATAAACAGGAGGGAGTAATGGAAAAACACAGGGATTCATAAAGAAAATGCTTAACAGAAAATACACAGAAAGACACAGATCATGACAAACACACTTTCAACAAGGAAGTGAGCCAAAAGGCTGAAATCCTCCATATTTGTTCCCAAACTGATGCAATGAAGTTTTACATGTTGGAATACCAAATGAAATTTTGACACAAAAATACCATTATTTCGTTTATACGGTTTCATGCAACAGCTGATATAATAAAAAAAATTACTCGGAAAACCATAAAAAAAGAAAATAAAAACTTAATTTTAGTGTGTATCTAAAACTTGCATTTTATACCGGTTTAACCATCAAAAGTTCATGTCCTGTGTGAACTTGGTGTCTGTCTTGTACATACCAATGAAGACTTTTAAAAACTGTTATTTCTTTATTTATCATTTATCATCATTTATTTATCATAACAAAACTCTAAAACAATACAGCTAATTAACCTTATAATACAGGGAAAATAAAAATCTCAGATCTCATAAGGCCTCTCTTTGTGTAAGGCCAAACCATAAAAACAAATTATGCATAAAATCATAAAAAAAGCTATCAACATTACAATAAACGATTAGAATAACCTTAGAGCAAGTACATCATAACAGTTATAAAGAATCAGCTAAAAACTCTTTCAAGACTTTTGTTTATAATAGTTTGATGACTTACTAAGTGTCTGCTTTTACCTTGATTTGCAGCAATGACCACCCAGCAGTTGTGGATGGTCCTGTTCCTGCTCTGCACTGTGTCACACTGTGTGAGCTCCAAGGACAACCAACCAGACCTTTCGAATCCACAGCAGGAGCTCACCTTCAGCCACGTCTACAAGATTGATGTCCCAGGAAGCTCCAGTTGCACTCTAGAACATTTGCCGAGCCAGGATGAGACAGGTCATTCACACAAGACATAAATCAAAAATAAAGAGAGTCAGCTGAAAACAATTAAGAATGGATTCAGGAATTATTCAATATGAATATGTGTTTACAGTAAAAACAGTATTGAAGGTAACAAGACAGAGTACTTCAACAGTGCATTTGCTTTGGGATAAGGTCAGAACTTATAATATATTTTATGACTGAAAGTGGATTTGTTGCATGTTTGTAGGTCTTCATAAAGACACGATTATAAATGGAGAAAATGGCATTACCTTCAAACACAATATCAGGCTGCAGACACCCAAGTGTGATTGTGAGGAGTCGGAAAGCTTCAAGAATCTTTTGTACAGAGTCAATGGGTTGGAGGAAGAGGTTAACTATCTGAAGACCCAGTGCACACAGGGATGCTGCGGAAGAGGTGGTGCTGTAGGTAAGCTCTAACAACCAGTAGTAAAGCTGCTAAAGTATGGAATTAGCTTTTTCACAGGAGGGAGAAAAAACTTGCCAGGCTGGGGTTTCTGGATAGAAGAAAAAACAACACACGTTCTGGCATTCAATGAGAACCAATCAATAAGTATCTGAGCTAAAAAATGTTTTCAAATCGCGACGAACTAATTCTTTTTAATCCTGGTTTTCTAAAGGTGTAGACACAAGCTGCAGCGGTCACGGTACTTATCAGCACGACACATGCAGCTGCCTCTGTAACCAGGGATGGGAAGGCCCAGATTGCTCTGTGTCCTCCTGCCCTGATGAGTGCAACGACAATGGTCGGTGTGTGGATGGGAAATGTGTGTGCCATCAGGGCTACACAGGAGAAGACTGCAGCCAGCTGATGTGTCCCGACAACTGCAACGATAAGGGACAGTGTGTGGAAGGAAAATGCGTGTGCTTCCCACACTTTACTGGGGAAAACTGCAACACGCCGAAGTGTCCTAATGACTGCGCCGACAATGGGCAGTGTGTGAACGGCCAGTGCATCTGTGATGAAGGCTTTCATGGGGAGGACTGCTCATTAGGTAAGCTAATCCTAAACACAACTGTTGCAATTTATTTATGGTTGTTTGAACTTACTTTTAAATTTAACATCATACTATTTGAGCAGTTTTTTTCTAAATAAAATTGTTCCATTTAGAAACTCACTTTTAACCTTGTTATAAAAAAAGTCCAAGGGTCTTTCTGTGTTAATAGTTACATCCCAAGCATAAAAAACTTTCAGCATCACAGCACAGACTTAATGAGTTTGTATGAAACCCTATCTAGATTTGCACGGTTTCATACACAGAAGACACAGCAGCACATTAGCAACGCAACATGTTGGTTTTAAAAGGCCAGTTTGAAGAATCAAAAGTGTATAAAAATGCAGGCAATATTAGTGGTTAGGCTGAGAACTGGCATGCAGACAAGAAGCAGTTGTACAGGCAATCTCCCTGAGGCAGAGGAAACAGAGGATAAAAAAAAAACAAGAATAGAATTTGTTGCTAGACTGAAGTTTGAGGGCAAGCTAAGTGTTGCCCAACTGGGAAAACAACATCCTGGTGATGAGTTCAAAGAAACCTAGGGGAGATATATTGTGTGATATAAAAAAGATGAGTAGCAGTTGTGTCAGGTAACTTTGTCACATTCTGAAAGAGACAGTGGACAACTGGGAAAAGAAAAGGGAGGGAGAAATGAGACAAAAGCCTTCCAGCCTGCTGCGATCAGCTGCAGGACCTTTGGTTATAGCATCTGATAAGGCAGGCTAAGAAAACAAAGCCTAATGATAAACAGAAAAATATAAGTCTCTTACTCCCTCCTGCTTGTTGCAGAATGCAGACGTAAAATTACTTCAAGATTCTATAAATGAACCATCAAAAGTACCTTCATCTGACCATACATCAAAGAAGAATCAATACATGTTAAATGGCTTCGGAACAGTTCTCCATGGGCATGTCTACTGGCAGACGCAGAACAGGCAGCTACTAATAGCATGAAAATAGAGGTTTGTGTTCTGCCCTTCTTGAGGGCCTGACATTATAAAGTACTAGACAAATGCAAAACAAGTTTGTATTACAGATTCCAGCAACAAGACAACTTAAAGTGCTTTACATGATAAAAAAAAAACAAAACATAAAAAGGACGAACAGAAAATTAAAGAAACTATGGACCACAGACTGAAATTATGTTTCAATTAATATTTTTAATAGAACAGTCATGGAATTCTAAACAACTAGGTTTTTAACATTAATTATAAATTATATATATATATATATATATATATGCCTCATAGGTCTTTGATATATCTTGGTGTTAAGCCATTCACTGATTTTTAAACTAACAGAATTATTTTAAAGTCTATTCTCTATGATACAGGGAGCCAGTGTAAGGACTTCATAACTGGGGTGCCTTGAATTCATTTAAACTGAAACCCTCAGACTTAAGGAACACCCTCATAACAAGAAAAAAGAGGACTTAACTTTCTCACCCACCCACTCAAATTTTATTGAAAAAAAAGAACGGGGTTATAATTATTTACTAAGTAAGTGCTTTGAGTAGCCCTCTCTTTAGTAATATTTATATTAAAAAAACAGATTTGTCATACTAAATTAAAAGTTTACAATGCAATATATGTTTAGATAAAATTGTTATAACATTCTTTAAACAATCTGTTTTTTTCTGTCCCTTTGAAGACCAAAAATTTACTTTTCGTGTGTTGGAACAAAAAGGTAAATTCTTTTACTGCAACCTGTTGGACTGATTTGAATTAACAGAGTGAGCAATGTAATCTCATAGCAACAAGTGTTAATAATATTTCACTACTTCAGGCACACTTTGCAAATGATTCATAAACGTTTAACCTTATGCATCATGCAATTACATAACCCCTCTGCAGTTCTTTTTAGAAAAAAATACATAAATAAAAAGCAAGAAGGTCATGTCATATCATAATAATGTGTCACAAATGCATAATTTCATCACACCAGTCTACAGAAACACATCTATTTATAATAAGTGGTGTTTAAAGATAAGAAGAAATGCAAAATCCATAAGTTGTTACTGTACTGGACATCGTTTTTGTATTCGAAAATATTGTAACTTTTAATTATTTTTTCCAGCAAATATTTTATACTTCACGTTCTACAAGTAACATTTTAAAGGGCCAATAATCTGAATATCTCATTGTTAAATGTTTTAAAGGCTATTTGAGTAAAAAGAATCAAGATTTTTTACTTTCAATAATGAATCTTTTCAAATAAAAGGTTATGTACTTTCACCCAAAAACTGCACAACCTCAAGTTATTGCAGGTGTGTACCTACCAATCAATTAGAGCTCAGTTAAAAATATCTCTGTCAAAAATCAACTATTTTCTTCTAAAATGAGCAACTACTTATTTTTAATTTATGGCTTGTTTCAAATTGCAACTTTTTCTGATTTAAAAATGGTTGTGATCAATGTGACCAGTTTGGTTGATTTTGTGGATCGCAAAACATCTCCAGAGTGTTTTTATATCAATCAGCTGAAAGGGCCTTTTCAGTGGGCTGACCCATGACCACAGCAGCTTTGACAGCTAAACGACTAATAACATCAAGTCAAATAATACCTCAGGAACATAACAGCTGTCAGTCTTTTGGACCTCCAGCTTGATTTTTACCCCGCGGGAAAATGATCACCTTTCTTGCTAAATACTCTGCTCACCCAGCCACTCAGACAGAACTGCCTCAGGTGCAGATTATAAAGTTGCATTCTGGAGTAATCTAAGGCCAGGAAAGCAAAGACATGAGCAGTGGCAGCCAAGCATGGACAGTGGATTCTAGCTGCAAGAACCAGTTCCACACAAATACAAACTTTTCAGCATAAATCAGGAGCATAAAATTAGTTTGCTTTTGTTTTATGGGCCATAAAGCAATTTTGGCATATCCTCTTCCACAACAAATTTACAATCTTTCATTTCATGATCAGCTCCTTCTCATTTGATATGAATAAAGTAAGGTAAAAAAAATGAAGCACTTAAAGCAACTCCTTCTGATTCTGAGCCATAGTTTTAGAAACCTGAAGAAGGTGATAAATGGTTCAGACTTCACAGTAACAGCTCGACTGTGTCAAACTTTGGCTTTTTTCATGCTGTTTTGCTCCATGGTTTTCAGAGAATAGCTACAGACAGATCTGCAGTTTCATGTGTAGGTGCTATTGAACCAAATCCAACATTAATAGTAGCACCATGTCGGAGTGAAAGTTAGAATGGAAAAGGAAAGTGGGAGGTAAGAAAAAAGTACACTGTGTTGTTTCAAGGTGTTAGCAGTAATAGTAGTAATAGCGCTGGGAAAGGAAGAAAGCAATCGAGATATTCTTTGTTTTTTGTAGCTACATTACATTTCAACATATGGATGATGGATGCCAATCTCCACTTAGTGTTGATAGGAGTTTGGCTTTTGAACCACAAAGTCAGACCTTTCCTGTGTGGAGCAGTGTCAAACACTTTTATCATAGACAAATGGGAGTGTCAGAAATGGTAGGAGGCTTTTAAAGGGACAGAGGCCAATTTCAAGGCATTTAGATATACAGTATTTTTGATATATGCAGCATTTTCACAAAAACTGAAGGCAATATTGTTTCTTTTTCTGTGCCTGGAAAATACCCCCCCCCCCCACACACACACACACACACACACCTAAATAGCAACAGTCGTGCACTAACTGCTCCTCAATTGAAGAGTTGTACAATTTAGGGGGCATCAAGCTTTTCTGTTTACCCAAATTTCCCTTTGATACATGTGTCTCTTTATAACATATTTTACTTTATTATTCACAAAGATTATTTCTTGGTTGAAGATATGCTTACTCTTCCACAGTGCGTCTGTTCTTCAGCTACAGAATGTGCATTCTTTCTTACCAACCACTTGTCCTCTCTTCTATCATCTCCACAGAAATGCAATGATCTCGAGCCATGGGACCATAAAAAAAAAAAAACAAAACAAACAAAAAAAAATCTTTCTTTCCAGCTGGTCTAAATCCCAGCTTTGGAAATAATGGATTAAAATAGTTTAGTTCAAGGCTATATCTTTCACTGTTGTTGCACAGCAATTCAATTTTCAGGACTTTTATAGAAATGTATTATGTGTTATAAAGACTGACCGCAAAAAAAAGACAGAAGGAAACAGACAACAGCAACAGCAACAAGTAAATCTGATTACACTCTGTTACAGCCAGTCTTTTACTCACATATGCGCTTTTCTCTGTTTCTCTCTCAGTCACTGGACCTCAAGGTCTGCAGTTGGTCCAAAAGACTGACAGCTTTCTGCTGGTTGAGTGGGAGTCTGTTCAAGGGGCTGAGTATTATGCATTGACATATCATCCTAAATATGACGAGGGTGCCATGCAGCAGGTATGTTTATCTATTCATGGTCCTACAGAATAGACTGAGTAGAAACTTATTCTTCTGCCACAAATTTAAAGTCTTTCAATTCATTGTAGGTTCAGGTTCCAAACACAGAGGAGTCCTATCTCATCAATGGTCTGACTCCAGGGGTCACCTATATTGTCCAAGTTTATGCTGTTGTCAAAAAAACCAGAAGTGAAGCAAATGTGATTGAAGCAACCACAGGTGAGCATCGACGACACTAAAAACATTATGAACTCTATGAAAATTATATACTGCCTGACCAACAAAAAGGAGGTCGCTCCTCATAAAATTTTGTTGGATCGCTTTAAGTTTAATTACAGAGTGCTCCGGTCATGACAAAGTTTCTATAAACTTTTCAGTGTCACAGAATTTATTATTTTCCAAAGTTACTATTTTCTTCTCAAGGTACTTAAAAGTAAAACATTTAAGATTAGATAAAAAAGTGTTATGATTTCTGAAAGTGGGACCCAACTTTGGGTATGATTGAAAAACTAATTATCACCCACCATCAAAGGACAAAGGCAACCTCATTGGAGTAGCCACAATTCAAGATGAAGTGGCACCATAACAAAGACAAGAAAAGCTTTTAGTCAGTTTTGCATAGCTTTAGCTAAATTCTGGGGTGCAGGAAGCTGAGTGTCATTCCTAAAGCAAACTCTGAGCACTGACAAACCTCACAAGATCTGACAATACAAGTGTTCAATTACGAGGTTTGACCAAAACATTTGATTTGAAAGGTGGTGGGTGATATGCATTTCTACATGTGATGCAAGGCCTTTTAATTTTACTTTTTAATTTATTCAGCTTAACTTGCTGCGCTAAAAAGCAATGATTATGATGGCAAAGTGTTTCATTACAGGCTCTGGTTTGTCAGGCAATAAATAGTATGGTAATCTCAAGGAAATGACTGCCGGGATGTGTTTACAGTAAGCTGTAGCTCATAGATGTGGTAGGAGACAGATGTGTAGAAGGGATTACTTAACTAAATTGATGGTAGTAAATGAGAGCCAGAGATGAGTTTGATTTAGATGTGTGGTTTGAAAAAAAAAAAAAAAAAAAACTCACACAGGGTGCCATTTATGGGAATAAGAAAACTCAGCATGGTCTGGCATATTGCTGCGTGAGGACTACACTGAAAGAGAGGGTTTGGTTTTCTTTTTTTTTTTTTACTTCAAGTGATGTCTACTTCAAAGACAAGTTTAAGTGAATGTTTCTTTTACTTTCTTTGAAAAAAAATAAACAAACATAAAAGCCAACAAAATATGCTAACCTTTTTCATTTGTTTTGTTTGATGGTTTTCAGAATCTTTTTTCACCATATTGTATGTTAGAAATCCAGAGGGATATTCTGGCCATGGGTAAAATTCACAACTGTCATTTGGTCCCCATCTGTACATAAAAGTAAACTTTTAAGCATTTTCTTTATAAAAAGGTGTACAAAATTGTCTGAATGAAGCAGTGATATTAAACACATGGATGCAGTCAGTTGCTGCTTAAAATCAATGTGCAAGTTAAGATTTAATTAGATAAAATGAACTAAATGAACTAAATGAAATGAACTAAAAGAATTTTTAGTAGAGTCTACACTGTGGTCTTACATCATCCTTTAATGACTTTTTTGTTCTCCTGCCCTTCTGCATGAATTTCAATTTGTTCAACTTTATATGCTCATTTGTTCCAGCTTAAAAATGATCTGCAAACACAGCAAGTTCATTTAGTTTCTTTTATAACACTGAACATTTAAATCCAGCCAGTATGGACCTCGAAGAGGTAAGAAAATAATTAATCATCTGCAACTTTTTTAGGTACACTTTGCCAGCACCAGGTAAGATATTCTCATTTTGCATTCAGAACTGCCTTAAGTTTTTGTGGTTTTAATGTAACTTTGAAATCCTTGCTCAGATTTAAGTCCATATCCACATTTTAAAGTCACACAGTTGCTGTAGATTTGTCAACTGATAATCCATAATGCAAAATTATTGTACTACATCTTGATTATTGCTTGATTAGATTGAGATCTGGTGACTGTGGAGAACACTGAAGTCCAGTGAAATGAGACTCACCAGATCAGACAATGTTTAAGCTTTTATTGTCTAATTTTGGTAAGCTTGTGTTAATTAAAGACTGTTTCCTGTTCTTAGCTGATGTGAATGGCATCTTGGTAAGTCTTCTGCTGCTGAAGCCCAAGGCTGGACATGCTTTATGTTCAGACATTCTACAAACCTATTTTGGAACAATTGGTTATTTGAGATGCTGTTGCTGTTATCTCGAACCAGTCTGCCCATTCTCCTCTGACATCAACAAGACATTTATGTTCACACAACTGCTGCTCGTTGGATATATTTTGTTTGTTGGACTGTTCTCTGTCAACTCTAATGTTGGTTGTTTATGAAACTCTCAGCAGATAGGTGTTTTCTGAAATACTCAGACCGTTTGGCACAAAGAACAATGCCACAATCTATGTCACCTCAATCACCTTTCTTGCCCATTCTGATGCCTGATTTATATTTGTCACCTTGTATAGACACCGAAATTATCCAGTTGGTACTACTTGATTGGCTTACTAGCAATTTGCATTGACAAACAACTGATCAGGTGTATTTAAAGGGGCCAGTGAGTGTGCAATTTTGGTTTTGAGTCACTTAACAAGTTTATTAAGAGTGATTCATAAAAGTAATATCTAATCATGTTTATTTCTTCTTTACGTGGTTATGCTAACCTCTAATTTGAAACCCAGTCTCATTATCATGCCATGTAAAACTGTATGAGTGCTAATTTAAAATGCAACTCATAAATTATCAAATTTGATTATTATTTTTTATTTTATGCATTTGTTGGTTTTTTTTAAATTGTTTCTGGAATGCATTTTTGCACTGAAACAGATACTTCTTCATTCTGACGTTTCCAATAAGTGGCTCAAACCTTTGTACAAACATGGAAAATTGAAAGTTATATTTGGAATGGGTAAAAACAAAATAAGGAGTTACAGAATCAGCTCAGGAGCCGTAGCAGAGTACAAGCTTTTCATCCCCTGTGCTTTGTTGGAGACTTTTCTGCATGATGTTAGTGTCTGTACACGCTGTCCTCTATTCTCCCCAGATGTCTCCACTATTGATGATATCCGAGTTCTTGGTCAGACAGAGGTTTCTATCCAAGTGGACTGGAAGAACCCACAGGCAGAAGTGGATTACTTTAGACTGAAACATACTGACTTGTTTGGACGGGAGGAAGGCCTGAAGGTACAGATGAGCCAAGAGGCACGCACCAAACACACTATTGTGGGTAAGTCTTGTCACAGAAGATAGAGTGGACTTAGTGCTGTGATGAAATCTAAAATTGAGTGATCCTCCATGATTCAAAACTTTAGCTTTTAATTAAAGTACAAAAGAAACAAAACAATATTTGTAACAGTATGAAATGTAGTTTCAAATTTTTGTTGCCTTTAAAGCATAAAAAAAAATTTTTTTTTCATATTTTTTCTAAAAAAATACAACTTTTTATGAAAATGTCTTCACTTTCTTGTCTGTTTTATGTAAAAACTAGCATAATGAACTACAAGAATACATGTTTTCCCAATCTGGAGATTTTTGGGAATGTATCTTTCTGCAGGTCTGTATCCAGGGACAGAGTACCACATCTCAGTGCAAGCTATCAAAGGAGACGTTGAGGGAAAATCGTCCTTTGCCACTGGTGTCACAGGTCAGTTCATGGGTCTCTGAATGTAATCCGTCTATTTTTATCAGTAAGCAGAAAATGAGCTCAACTGCTTTCAAATTTAGTTAAAATTGATTGTGCTGAGACTGCATTTAGGAGACAAAATGGGTGAGCATGACTGACATAAAATGGGAACTCTGCCGCTTGTGTAACCAAAGAATCCATGTAAAACGAATCACTCTCTACTAAGTTTGTAATATCATGCAGAGTCAAAGGCAACACTTCATTTATAAGTAATCACTGGTCAGATCTTAGAATAAGATGCACACGCACCTCATTTAGCAAACTTTTATTACTTCTCCGTGCAGCAAGTAATAACAAAATATTAAATTTAGCCATCAAAAAAGCACCAACGATAGGTTAGTTACAGAGAGCTAATTACTGCAGAATAATTTGGACAGGTTTTAAAAACAGTGGTGAGCAGTGGCACAGAGGGGAAACATGACCTGATGCTCCCTGAAGGTTTGGATGAGAGGGGCCCATGATTTACAGACCCCATCTGGCAATGCTGGATGTCAGCATGTCGCTTCAGTCATGTTCAGGAGTTTCAGTACGTGATGTGGAATTCATTTTTCAGCTCCACATCAACAGCTTTTCTTGACATTCAGAAGAGTGTGCAACAGCACAACATGTCTCATTATTCTCTTTTTCTGTCTCTTTCTTTTTCCTTACTCCTCCATCTTCACTCTCATCCACCTTCTGAGCGTGCTTAGTTAGGAAAGAGTCTCTGCTTTGATGCTTCTTCGTTTAGAGTTGAAGGAAGCCAATTTAATAATTTTTAGTCAACAAGCTTAGTGCGATAATTCCAAGCATCACTTTACTTCTTCAGAAGAAAGACAGGTACTCAAAGCTTCCTGTCTTTGCAAATATTTTTTTTTTCAGTTGACCTGCCATCTACATGCACAGTAATTGAGTGTGCATGTATTTGTGTGTGTGAAGAGACTAATCTACAGCAGACAGGCTGTGGCTTGCCTCCACGGTAGCTGCAATCCTTCATTTTAGGTATAACACGAAAGGGCTTAGAGGTGATTGAAGAGGATAGTCTTTGGCTCTGTTTCCCAGAGCGGCTGTGCTCATTTCATCATGACTGGCATGGCGCAAAAAGGAGAACACAGTCACCTTTTATCTCAGTAAGCATGCTGTTTGCCTCTGGCTAGCATGGATATACAATGGTGAGTGATAAAAGAAACACAAAGAGGGAAATATGGGAAATATCATGCAGGCAAGCAGTAATAAAGAAAAATATGACAGTTGGTGCTGAGCTGACAGACATAAAAAAAGTTTAAAATGAGCTAAATTTTTGCTTTACAGAAACATTGTAGGGTGAGAAATTGAAATGTTTATAAGAAAAAGAAGAAGAGAAGGGAAGGCTTTAAGAAAAATGAGTCTGGGCAAAGTCATTTCTGTAACTTTATTTGAGTTAATAATGGATTATTGAGTATAGCTGCCATTATGGAATAAAACAAAGGGTTGTCTCCAGAGGCAATGAAAGATAAATATGTGAACATTTTAGTTTTACTTTTATCATCTATCTTTTTCAATTCTTCCCACTTGTATCATGTCACTGAAAGGCAATAGCAGACATTTAGTATTAGGCATGTGTGTGTTGTGTCAATCTGTTAACAAAATATCTGAGGAAGCACAGGACGGATTTTAATGAAACTTACAGAAAGCAATTACTGGGTTTACATCAACCTTTGCAACTCCATTCAAGATGCCTGCCCAGGCCAAATGGTCTTAAATCACAAAAATGTATAATTCAGTCAATTACAGATATTAAATGAAAACTTAGTGTAACAGTAGATGAAAGTCATTCACAACATCTTGATTCCTAAAAACAAATAATTTTACATTTTACATGTTGTTAAAAATGATTGAGCTTAAAATATTTATTTGAAATTTAATACACTTAAACTTTTTTTCTGGACTCTGCACTTCATCTTTGGGAGATTCCATCAATATGAAACAAATCAGTAATATACTACGTATGTGTGTGTGTGTGTGTGTGTGTATTTTTTACATGTTGGTTCTTAAAACGGTTTGAGTGGATTTTTATGTCAAGGATTTCACACTTCAGACTTTAAATATCTTTTCAGATTATTGCATTTGCCAAATCTAAGACAAAAATCTAGCCTTGAAATTTGAGATAACAATTAGGACTTTGTTTTTAAACTTTACAGATTTTATAAATGGTTCATAATTTTCAAAGAATATGCATTTTGCTTTAAAAAAGGAACAATTCTTGTAATTTGTTTGTTAATCAAAAGAGTAATTTATCTACTGCGTACAACGAGGTCTATTTTTTTGTGGGAAATTAAAAAATAAAAATCTAAACCTCCCACCATACCAGGCCTGAAGTTGCTCATAAATAAACCAGTTCTGCCAAAATGAATTATCAGCTGTTTGTGCTACATATAACGCCTGTTGTTGCCAAGAGACTCTACAACAAAACGCATGTGAGACCAGACACGTCAGAATGTTAGAATGGCCGTCCGTTAGCTGCTGGCCCTTTCAACATACTTTATGGCACCTTCTGTACAGTGAGGGTGTGAGGCTGTGAAGCTGCAAATGATAAAAGACAGGCTTTTACTCAGAGCCCTGTGGTCAATGACTCCGCCAAATTTGCCACCTATAATGGATAAGTTGTTTTCCAAATGGCCAAGGCCACAGTTTCTGCTGTATGACCACAGATGCTACAAAGCTAGTGAGGTAGAACGTCTCGAGTAACTGGATCCATCTAATGTTTTGACTTCAGAACAAATATTCAGGCAAGATTTAGAAGAAAAATGTCTATTGTCATATAAATCAGATGGCTGATGTTGGGAGTTATACTGACTGTAAAAGTCACAATATAAAACTTTATTGTTTGTTTGTAGAAATGAAACGCTGAATGCAAAATTTATTTTGTAGCTTTTAAACCTAAAAAAATATATATGTTTAAGAGAATAGAATTTGTAGAATTTAATTGCCAAGAACTGAAGAATTCATGACATAAAACAAAGAAAGTATATGTTTAAAAATGTGTTTTGCATCAACGTGTGTTTTTAAGTGAGCGAGTCACACAGGGAGAGCATTTCAAGCTAAATTAGTGTTGATCACTGAGGACTCCACTTTATAAACTCATGTTAGGCCTTTTAAAATACATCAACAAAAAAGAACCAGTGTAAGTACATTTCAGCAGTTTTTCTCACAACTGTCTGTCAGGAGGAGTAATCATGAGGAAAGTGACAATGAGAAAAAAGACAGAGGGAATATACGGTACGGCAGTTGCATCTTTCTTTTCATTTCCTTTCTTTTTTTTTGTCTGAGTGCACAATCAGTGAGTTTTCATGATGCTGACGGCACTCTGGCACAAGAAGAACCGCGGAGGAGCCACCACCACAAAGGAACTATCATAAATGATGATTGCTTTTACATTTCCAGCCACTACATCTGTTCCTGTTGTCTTCCTCCTGCAGTTCATGTGTAGAGTTCAGTGAACAGGATGGTTGGGATTGTGATGTTTTTTTTATTATTATTTTAGGAACTTTTTGAGAGATTATCCATATTTCTACTACTTCTTCTTAATTGTTTATTGTTCTGAGAGTTCATAAAAGAAGGAGACAGAAGTGGAAGAGACACAGCTGAAGATGTTAAGGTTCTCTTTGGAAGTGACAAAGATGGATAAGATTAGGAATGAGATCATCAGAGTTACAGCACAGGTTGAACGACTGGGAGATAAAGTTAGAAAGACCAGACTGAGATACTAAAGTACTATAGTTTAGGGGGACAGTGGGTATACAGAAGGATGTTAGAGATGCAGATATCAAGAAAATAAGAAAGACTGGAGATATGGAGTAGAGAGAACATGAGGATGTGGTAACCCCCTAAAGAAGGAACAGACAAAAAATGATTGATTATAAATCTACCAAGAATGGATATAAAATGCTTTTTTTAAATGTTATTTTCAAACATTGTGTATCAAAGACCCCGAATTAAAATGTATTTGATGTTCATCAAAGCTTATAAAAAGACACTTTATTTATATTAGAAAAATATTAAGCTGTGAAAACATGAGCAAGATATATATATATATATATGTATGTATGTATATATATATATATATATATATTTATATATATATATAATTTCATAATAATATAAACATAGCATTAGTTTAGAATGTGACATGTAAAATAAACCACATCTTTCTGGTTTTTTTTATGTTGTTGTGTATAACTTGTTTTCATTCATTTAGTATCTAGTTGAAATTTGGTTTCCAATCTTCTCAAATTTTCATAGAAAAACATCACATACATTACAGTTATTTATTTAATGTTATTTAACCAGGAAAATCCCATTGAGGTTGAGAATCTCTTTTTCAAGGGAGGCCTTGGCCTGTATGCAACCTATTGTACAGGATTTTGGGGGTGGGGGAAACTGGAGTACCCAGAAAAAACCCATGCAAGCACAAGGAGAACATGCAAACTCCACAGAGAAAAACCCCAGGTCCGAATCGGTGATCGAACCCAGAACCTTCTTTCTGTGAGGCATTGGTACTAACCACTGAGCCATCATGCTGCTAGCAATGTAATTATAAATAGAAAGTTACTCTGTTCTTTCTATTTTTCATTCCCTGGTGACAGTTTGGATTTCTTTGCATTTTACCTTATAGTCATTTTTGTACTTTTCCTGTTTCAGACATCGACTCTCCAACAAGCCTCGTCACCACTGAAGTAACTGAAGACACAGCAACCGTCTCCTGGGATCAGGTCCAGGCTGAAATTGAGGGCTACATGTTAAGTTACACCTCTGCTGGGGGGTCCAGTTCCGACATCCCAGTTAGAAGTGATAGCACCTCATACAGGCTGGTAGGCTTAAGGCCTGGTGTCCTCCACACTATTTACATGTGGGCCTTCAAAGGTGACAAAGTCAGCAGAAAGATTTCAACAGAAGCTGAAACAGGTAAACTTTGAGGAAGATCCCAAGCTTTATAATGAAGTTTTTACATTGTTTGTGAGCTTAAAGCTAAAACTCTGGTTTAAAAAAAAAAGAGGTCACCTGGGATCATCCACAAAGGTATGACACACACACAAAAACAATCTTAGAACTCTAAACCAGTATACTTAAGTAATTCCCAGTTTTGCATTTTCTGCACAATAACTGATTATTAGAGAAATGTTTTAATGTACTCAAAACACCATTTTAGAGCCTATAAGATGTTTGAAGTTTTGTGTGCTGCTCTGTTTTTTACAGATAGTGTTCTAAGCCCCAATCATTTGATTTTATCTGAAATTTGCTTAAACATCACTTTTTGCGGCACTGCTAAAAAAAATGTATTAATGCTGACATTTTACATCAAGTACATTAACCGCTCCAATCTCAAGTTACAGTGGAGGGGACTTCAACTCTGTGTGAAAGAAGCTATTTAACACAATTAGGATATATTCTGTTTTTAACTGCTCTTCACCTAAAGCCTGAGGCTAAATGTCTGTAAAAAAGTTTGAAATGAGACAATTTTGCGTGGTCAACAAAGTCAGCTACTCTGCCTCTTTGATCTCTGATGTTCTGCTGCCTTTTAATCTGGCTGTTATTGGACTTAGCAGCTGTTGCTGTCTGCTTGCATTTATGTTTTGAAAGATAGTCAGTGGGAAAAATAAATTCTGACCACTCGCTGGCATTAATCCAAAAAGCTGAAAAGACCCAGTTGTTCAGCAGAATCAAATAATTTTCATATTTAAAAACGATGGAATAATATTGGTTATAATTATTCTGGTTAAACAGACTATACCTACAATCCAAATGTTTGGCATGATCTAGTAAATAATATAAGAGCAGTTAATGTGAATGTATTTGCATGCTCTTCACAGCTGCACCTCTGTATATTTTTTGAAACCTTTCAAATGTTTGTTTCCTTACTTTCTTGGTTTCCTTCAATGGGGGTTACAGACACGTTAGCTCCAATAACCTCATTCATACATCAAACTGCAGGAAGCAAACGTCTCACGTTAAACCCTGACAAAGATCGATGTAGGAGGATGCAACTTTACCTGACCTTTTTATTAGATTTAGCCAATATGCAAATGATCACTAACTGTGTCTTGCAACATTTCACTAATAATAAGAAGTCAAATCTGAAAAAAGAAAGGACTTTGTGCAGTCTAACAATACAGATTAGGTGTATTTCTATCCATCTGTCTTTCCCCGATGAGTTCTCCAGAAGGAAGATTAACAAAACCCTACAAAGACAAATTGCAGCATTTATGGAAAAAGAAAAGTCTTCGAACACAAATCTAAACAAACATTTTAAAAAAGGCAAAAGTGCATTACCTCATTTAAATAAAGCTTCTCTGTCTCAAGGGGCAGAATATTTCACCTTGAAGTAATTGTCTTTGCTGGTACACTGAATTTTCAAATTGTTTCTTCGTTCCACAGTTTATGGAATCTGAAAACCAACATTGTCAGTCCAAATTAATCAATGGTGAATGAACAATGAAACATCAAACTTATTATTATTAGTATAGCAAGAGAGAAATACAAACTTAAGTTTGTCAAAAACCTGATTTCATTTAATGCAACTTTGACTTTAGCTGCGTTTCTGTGCAGGACAAGACCTAAAAAGCCTAAATACAAATTATATATAACATATTATATGTATATGCATATATTTATATACATCTTATTTACATCTAAGAAGTGTATCTTTGTTATAATTTCACCAAAGCGTGAGCAACAAATCAAAATTTTTACTAAAATGTTACATAGTTTATTTCAAGTGTTTATGTTTCATTTATGCACTGCTGATCTTTACCGGCCACGTTTCTACTGTTTCTGCACTGGATGTAGTAATGCTGTGTTCTACTAAACATAACTTCCCATGCAGAGCTGGATGCTCCTAGTAACCTCTTGGTTGGAGATGAGACAGACTCCAGCTTCAGAGTGAGCTGGGATCACACCCAGGGAGACATTGATGGCTACATGCTGACCTATAGTTCCTCTGAGGGCTCAAGTGGGGAAATCCTCGTTGGATCTGACAGTTCTTATGTGCTGACCGGCCTTAAACCAGGCGTCATCTACACTGTCTATGTCTGGGCTGGGAAGGGGAGCAAAACCAGCAGGAAGATCTCAACGCAAGCCGAGACAGGTCGCAGATTGATAACTTTCTGTTCAGAATTAATGTCCCTAACCATGTGTATGGTTTACTGCAAACTGATCAAGTATGGCAAAAAGCCTTTCTTTTTGTGTTTAACATGATAAAATCATGTTAAACAGAAATATACAGTATATATATAAGATATACAGTATATATCGTACAGTAGATAAGTAACAAGTTGAATAAAGAAAAATAATGCTTCAGCACATGAAGCATTACTACGAGCTAAGATAGCAACTTTCATATGATATATGAGATCTTTTTTAGCTGATATTTTGTCTTTTATTATTTGCTTTGTTGTGATAATGTTCTCCACGAACATCTTCTTCTAGAACTTGATGCTCCAGCTAACCTCTCATCTCAAGATGAAACAGAGTCCAGCTTCAGCATCTCATGGAATCCAGTCCAGGCAGAAATCGATGGCTACATCCTGACCTACACCCATCCTGACGGCTTGAGTGGAGAAATCCCTGTGGGGCCGGAGAGCACTTCCTATGTGCTGACTGGGTTAAGACCTGGAGTTCTCTACACTGTGACCATCAGGGCCATCAAAGGAAACAAATCCAGCAGGAGGATCACAACGCAAGCTGAGTCAGGTGTGAAATATCACAAATGGTGGAATAAACCTGCTGAGTATTAGTAGTATTTTAGCAGTGTTTTTTGACAAGATAGAAAGAAAACTCCCCTATGAAAAAAATGTTTCCTCATAAGAATTTAAGTGTATTCCTTTTTAAGTTAAGTCCTGTCTTTTTCCATCTGTTTTGAATCATGATAAAAGCAACTGATGCGTGCTTTTCTCCCAATGAATGAATACATCTCTCTCTCTTTAGAAGGTCCATGCAAGATCAAATTAGCACTCCCTAAAACAGCCTTGTAACTTTATCTCAGTCAGTCAAGCTTAAGTATAAAATAGCATTCAGAACCACTTTTCCCCTGTAACTGAAACAGTTGCTTTCCTTTGTTATACTTTCTACTTTATTTTTAGTTTCCTCAGGTCATGGGATCATTCGTTCCTGTTGGTGAATTTGATCTCAGACTCTTTCATCTAAAAATGTGTTTTTTTTCCATCAAAGTTTTTTTAGAACATTTGAACCGCAGACTGAAAAGGGAGTTAAGAAAGTCAAAGCTTTTCAGCTGACACCATCTGAGATCATATCTGCAGTCATTTCTTCATCAAACCACAACTTCTATGTGAAATTGCTTTTACTGTATCTTAACCCCCCCATGTTGTTACTTTTACTCTTCCATTAAGATGAGACACATTCAGATCAGTCACTTTATGTCAGTGATCCTCTTCATCAAAATCTGTCAATTTGTCTTCCATTTTTCAATCCTCCCAACAGGTTCAGTCTATGCACATTCTTTGTTTTCATCCTCGCTACAACCAAATAAGTGTGTGATATTAAAGTATATTAAACTTGTCTAGCTCAGTTTGTCACCATAACATTACAGATCTAATAAAAACTAAATTGCTGAGACCCATTATACGGCTGCTGGCAACACTCATTGATCTTCCTGCCACCTCATATCCTTCAATTCACTCACTTTTAGACTGTCAGAGTGCAAAGCAACCAGATTCCTAAACACAACAAATAATCTTAAAACGTTAAACAACTAAGAGGTGAAATACCCCATCTTGTTGTTTGCATTAGTAAACTTCCAGAGCTGGATACTTTTGCTGATCTCTAAACCAGACATGAAACAAACTCTAGTTTCAGCCATTTTGGGAGTCTTTCCAGACAGAAACTGATGGCTATATTCAAAAGTGTAGTGTATGTCTTCCTAGAATTCTAGTGAATAAATGGTCAGGCTCAGTCACACAATAACATTTTGGATAACTTATGTTGTATAAAAATTTTGTTCCACAAGTTTACCCTGAAGATCTCTCCGATCTTGCAATATTCCCTAACATGATATGCATATGTTTAGCATAAGTTACACTAACATTGCCCATAAGCTCTTCATAAGTCAAAAACACTGCCATACACTTGTATAAGTAATGAATAAGCTTGAGACAAATTATGGATAAGTTATTTGTATGTTAGGCATAGGTCATATATTTGTTCAACTTGTTGGCAAAATGGTATGTATTTGACTAAAATTTTCCAGTCTTCTTTTTTTAATTCCACCTTCATTGGATGACAGCATGTTGGACATTTTTTTTAATTTGCTGTCAAGACTAAGACCTGGAGTTATTTAAATTACACTGAGCCATCAAGGAAAACAAGGTGTCTGAGAAGAGTTCAACAAAAGCTAAGAGCAGTTCATACAATATCATTAGGCAGATTCTGATTGGATCTTTCTTTTGTAAACAGTGAGTGAAGCTCAACAGACGTGAGGAAACATTGTAGATGCATTAATACCAAGCCTTGACTGAGTTTGATAGAAGTTGCATTGCAGGTTTGCATATGGTCAGATGACCATATTGTGCAATTGCACATGCAGATGTGTCAATAAGTTCATGCTTAAACCAATGAGGAAGTAAGGAAACCAAAACAGACCACGCTAAGGTTATAGAACCACATGACATGTACACCTGCCATCAGAACACTGATATTTGACTTCATACAACAACACATGCATTTTTGCACCGCATCAGCCAGACTATTGGTTCCTCGTCCCATGTGGGCTGTCAGTACCACCGGAGTAGAGCCAGCTGCATTTGGAAGGGTGCTGTAACTGAGAGGCATGGACTGATGTCAAGTGGCACTGTTTCATGTTCAGCAATGAATCTCGATTTTGCATTACAACTCATGACCATTGTGTGTTTGTATGGTGATGTAGAGGGGAGAGGACTAATTCTGCCAATGTTGAGGCCATTAAATTGTACACTTATTGAGTAAAATACACAAAAATGATACAAAGGGATGATATATGGGGACCATTTGGCTAATGATTGTTTAAGTGGGTAAGATTGCTGAACAAAGTACTAATGTATGTAAATAACTTTTTAGATTTTTTTTTTTCACAAACCATCAAAACGCTCTGCAGTGTGTTCTAATTATTCTAACTCTTACAATGTGGCACAAAGCAAGGTCTCAGGTGTTGCATACTTGGGCTCAAACAGAGTATAAACAAAGTAAAAATTTTTTGTTAATAAAACAATATTAATTTGACACCACCAATAACCGTTTCCAGTCAGTCAGGGTGGCGCACATGTGGCCTTAATTTTGAAGGAATGATGGTTGCCTAACGGAAACAGATCCATTTTCAGTGCAGCCTTATGTGATTTAGGCTTGGAACATAAAACACACACTTTACATTTCAAACAAATGTAAATACATATTTAAAGTTTATTCTTCTGATGTGTTGTTAACCGAATGTAATGATGATTTCTCAACACACGAGGGCAACTTATAGTTATCTATGCCATAAAAGCTTAAATTTATTCAAGTACAGAGTTTTTACAGTCAACAAAGCTTCTGTTTTAACAAGTAATACTTCTCACAGGCAGGTCATTGTTTACGTCTGAAAACTCAGGAAGTGGTAAAAAGAGGCAGCACATGTGAGCAGGCTTAAACAGGACTATCTTTGTGCAAGCTCGACGATCTGTAAAATCCCCTGGGAGCTCTAAGTGAAAGCTTGATCGTTTTCACTAACGCAGTAAATGGCTGAGATTTTATTTATTTTTTTATTATAAACCTTTCTCATTGTAACTCTCATCACTGGCCTCAGACCAGCTCTGTCCTGGGTTCAAAAGGATAAGTTATGGCATTAAATCCTTCTGGGGGACAAAAAGGCATGTGTTTATACATTTTGGACTTTATTTTGACCAAGTAACAAGCACCATTAATATGTCAGAACTCCTTCAAACCAACAACACTGTTTTGAAACTTTCTGAGGAGCATTTATTTCCACCAACTATATTATAATTCTGAGTTCATTGTTATTGCTTTATTCTTCCAACGTAAGTGATTATTTTTTTCTCACAGTTACTAAACTTGACAGTTTGATCATTCTGAAAAGAGAACACAGCATTATTTCAGACATTTTTGTACCTTCTGGTGACAATATTTTTTTAATATCTTGAGCTGTAGGTGGTCAAAGTTTCTTCTTTCAGCATCTGTTTCAAGTCAAAGTCTCAATATATTTCATTATCAGAGACAATATAGCTTCTAGCTTATCTGCAAATTAGAACTGAGCAGGCAGATGGCAATAATCTCTGGTGATCTAAACAGTATTTTAAATGTGTCCTAAAGAGAAATTCCCAATAGCCGTACAAATAAACACTTGATGTTTAATAAGTGCCTGAACAATGACGGATGGGTGTAAGAAAGGATTGTACTCTAAGAGACTAGAATTAAAATGTTAGATCATTAACTTCTTTACAGTATAGTTGCATCAACAAAGACGCTCTAAAGCAGTATACACCTTGACTTACTCAATCAACAAAGACTTTAAAAGATGTGTTAATGATTAAATAAATGCTCTTGTGCTGCAATATGTTCTTATTTACATTCCTATCCACAGATATTGATTCCCCAAAGGACCTAAAAGCTTCAGACTTGAAACAGGATTCTGCTTCTTTGAGTTGGATTCCTCCTCTGGCAGACATCGAGGGTTACATTCTCACCTACAGGGATGAAGAGGGAAAGCTGGAGGTACTGTACCATTATATTAATCATAAGCATACATTATTAAGGGATTCATAGATTAATTAAAACTTTACAGAAGTTTATCTACTTTAGAATTATTGTATGTCATTAGAATTAAGAAGCTGAGGTATGTGAGCTGCATATTCAGTTAGTGAAAGTGCACAAATGTATTTCTGGTAAACAACTTGTTTAAAATACTGTATTTAATAAGGACATATAAAATGCTTCACTGTAAAGGTTACATGTTGAATCTAAGCACTGTGGAACACTGACCTCTTGTGGCCACAAACAAAACAGATCTGCTGAGCTTTCTGTTCATTCTCAATTAAGTACAAATTCTATAAATCATCATTAAGCATGTCAGGAACTTGATTAAATGTATGTAAGCATATGATTGTAATACAATATGTGAAATTATATCATACTAAGGGTTCAGGAAAATCATTTTGGCTTTTTGTGTTGTGAGTAGACGGTTGAAAGGCAGCTTGGAGCCGACCAAAGAAGCTTTACTGCATCCAACCTGGAGATGGGAAAGAGATATATTGTGTCCATTATCGCCTACAGAGGCTACAAGAGGAGCCAGATGGCAGAGACCATCTTCAAAACTGGTCTGTAGTGTATATATACCTTCATGATCAACCAGATTTATTTTTAACTTTCACTTAGTTTTATATTATTACATCCTCTTCATTAGTTGGCTTGCTGTACCCCTTCCCCATGGACTGCGTTCAGATTATGAAGAATGGCAATAGAAACAGTGGCATCTACACCATGTACATTAACAATGATCGCTCAAAACCAATAGAAGTTTTTTGCGACATGGACACAGATGGAGGCGGTTGGCTGGTAGGTTTTATTGCTCAGCTCTACAGAATACAATATATTTTTACCTAATACATCAGTATCAGTGTTTATGATTATAACATGAACAATTTATTTGTATGAAATATTCCTGATTTTTTTTTTTTTTTTAGTTTAGGTCTTTTTTAATGCCTGAGAAGAAGTTTTAGATTGTGTCCTCAAGACAGTTAACATAATATCTTGTCCTCTCTTCAGTGTTGACACTTTAAAAAAATATATTTTTCTTTTACTTCCAGCATAATTCTACATTTTTGAAGTCCTAAATAACAATGCTTACAGTTACTTCTGAAATCACAATGAGCATAGAAATACTTTTAAGCACATTTGTTGTATTATTTGTGGAACATCTGTCTGTGAAATCCTGTTCCTGCTGCTTTCAGGTGTTGCAACGTCGTAACACTGGCAAGCTGGATTTCATGAAACGCTGGAAGCAGTACATAGCAGGTTTTGGCAACTTAACAGAGGAGTTCTGGCTCGGTGAGCAAGACAGTGATCTCTGAAGGTGTCTCTGCAGATAATAAAACATGCACGTATTAGGTGTTTATCCTCTGTTTGTCTGTCTGCTGCCTCAGGTTTGGAGAAGATATACGAGCTAACCAACACTCCTACTCAGTATGAGCTGAGGTTTGACCTGGGCCTGGGCTCAGAGAGGGCCTACGCAGTATATGACAAGTTTAAGATTGCACCAGTCAAGCAGAAGTTTACGCTCACTATTGGAAAATACAGAGGGACAGCAGGTGGGTTTAATACTAACAGGGATTTTTATGTTAGAACTAAGATTGTGAGGGCTGTGAAGGCTGCTTTAAAACAGAAACAGTACTAAGCATAGAGTGTGAAACAGTCTTAAAGTACAGAGTTGTCAACTCACTGACACAGCCTCTTGTAACACTGTGTTTTTTGTTGATGATGTTCAGGTGATGCCATGACCTACCATGAAGGACGCCCCTGGACAACCATTGATTTAGATAATGACATTGCTCTGGGAAACTGTGCCCTGACCCACCGGGGCGCCTGGTGGTACAAGAACTGTCACTTGGCCAACCTCAATGGCAAATGGGGTGACACCAGACACAGCATGGTGAGTGAGCAAGGAGGCAGCTCTGTAGCAAAAAAAAAAAAAAAGTTAGGTGAATAAATAAAACACAGCACTTTAAATATGCTTCACACTAAGTGAACTAAGTGAATGATTTTAGGAACAGAAAAAATAGATCAATCAAAGAGCAGGCAGCAATTAACAGTGTCAGGCGAGGTTGCTACCTTTTCAAAATAAAACAGGAAACAAACTAGAATCAAAACCAGTATTCACGACACGGAATGTAACCGCTTTGTTAAAAAATACTGCAAACTTTCTTTTATAAGAAAATTGATCATTGATTCAGTTCAGTTAAAAAAAGTATTTTCTTTTCTTGTTTTATTCATATTTAAATTTAAGTGATAGAACGAGTTGTTCAAATGCTTTGTAAAATAATTTTCACTTCAAAAGCTTACAAAAATGTGTACAGCTTCTGCTTGCAACAAGAACATCCACTTCTTGTTTTAGAACAGACAAAATACAAATCAAATAACTATTTAAAATGACTGAAAAACACATCCCTTTTTTTTAGCTTTTTGTTTACAGAAATTCAAACAAAATGCTCTCCAGGAGATTGTTTTGTGCTCAACAATCAAGACAACTTCCTCCCAGTCCTTTTTTAAAATTTTTTTTTTTACTTTTTCTTGTCATTGTTGTTGTTAGGGTTTGGATTGTTGAGAAGAAGCTGAAATGACTAGAATCCATCATGAGTGATAAGAAAACACATTTCTCAAACTGGCTTTAAACCTTCAGTGTTTCAGGGGGCTGATAGGGAAACAACAACAGTTATTATGTCTTAGGCAGACTGATACTTCAGAAAATGTCAGGGGATTTCTCTTCTCTTGTCGAGATTCTATCCGTAATAATGCTGTTGCAGATGTCTCCTCCAGTATTTGTCGCCAAAATGCAATAACAGTCAAAAGAAGTTTGTGCTCACATATGAAACCAGAGGCTGGTGCTTATTACTTTTTTTTTGTCATTCTACCTGTCTGTCATGCTGCTTTTCTCTTTTGTGACTCCATTTCTCTGTTTTCCTTCCACCTTTATCTCGTCTCTCCTTCTTGTTTCTCATTCAATCTGCCACTTCGCTGTTAGGGAGTCAACTGGGAACCATGGAAGGGACATCTGACACCCCTCGACTTCACAGAGATGAAGATACGACCTTTGGGAGCCATGTCCAGCAGAAAGAGGCGATCGCTGATGGCCAGAGAGAAAAGCAAAACTTCAAATGTTCACAAGAAACAGGAGAGCAGCCAAAACTAGAACGGTTTAGAACAGCTCCACTTTTAGCATTTCTGAACATATACAATTTTTTCTTTTTTTGTAAATGTAATGCTAAGAAATTATTTTACTGGTTCAGTTAGAAACCCCTAAAAATCATGGAAGATGAACCTTTTAGCTAATCATTATATTTTTGTAAACTCATGGCAGCATCTTCAATTTACTTGTCTTCTGTGTATTTCATGTCCCAGAAAGGAAAGTTTTTAAAATATTAAAGTGAAAGGAATAAAACACTTTTATGTTTAATGAATGGGTCATTCGTTGGCTTTTGAGTACATTACCTATAACATATTGATTACACTGTGGCTGCGCTTCAAACATTGTCACATCACATCAATTAGTATGAGACGAGTCAGAAAGTAACAACTGATCTCTGTGCCGAATAGCCTGCTTTATATTCATATGACGAGGACAGCTCACATCAATCAATGTGACTTGTCTCCATCAAATGCCAATAAGAATGACGTTTGCCTGTGCCATCCCCAGAAACTCAATGACCAAACTCCTGTTTTCAATCTGGAAAGCTGACTGAAGCTATTAATACTGCTTTGACTTTACTTGATTACATTTTTTTAACACTGTTATTACAAACTTGATTTGACAAGGACGGAGACATCAATCAGCCATTCAGCTAATATGTCAGAATTAATTTTTGGTGGCTGCACTTGATACATTTTTTTTCTTTCTTTTTTTCCCTTGATAAATTGAACATTTTATGTTTTCTTCGGTTTTTGCTCCACCCTGAATGGGAATGAGGATATTTATATTACAACAATATAAATCTTTATTGAATTTGTTCATTTACTTTGTTGTCTCTCCTGGCAGACAAAAATGTACTGTTTTCTTCATCTTGTTAGAAACATAGCTTGTCTTCCCTTACATGGTTTAAGCACCATACAGGCATCAGGGCCGGCCGGTGGCATAGGCAATATGCAGATGTTAAGGGTCTAGGTGGTGCCACAAATGGGGGATGTAAAAAATAGTTTACAACTTTTTTATCATAGTTGATTTGGTCTGTAGAACAGTCACTGGTTACTCAAGAAAACTCGTTCTGTGGGTTTCTAAGCCTACTTTGTTACTACATATGGTGTTATATGGTGCAGAGGATATTTTGTGATAAAGGTATCATATATGTCAAGTTGTATGGATTGTCTGTAAATTACAGAAATTGGATTTCCCCCCCATGTTTCAGTTGTACATACATATAGGGCAATCTCTCAGAATCTTTAAAATTTCATGAATGTTTTTCATAAACTCAGCTTCAAATATACTTTATATTAGAGCCTGTAGGACGTAATCCCGTAACAGAAGGCGCTGTTATCTCCACCTCACATTCTGTCTTTCTCTGCAACCAACAGTCTGCCTGCAACCCCCTCCCACATGTGAGTACTACAAATTTTTTTTGTGAAAATCAACAAATTTTGAGGGTCCTGATACAGGTAAATGATTAAAGGGGTTGACATGTATGGTATCATATGATGCAGTCAAGACTAACTACTGATGCTCAGTGTGTAAATAGAAAATGAAATAATGAAGGATAATGAAAGTTTCAGTTCTGATCTCTGATAAAATTGAGGTTAAAAATTGGTTTTTAGTGTTTTAACTTCACAAATTACTGCTTTTACATTGTTTTTTTTAATCCCATACATGTAATGTTCTTCAAATGGTTGGAAAATGCATTGTTTTGAGTAGATTTCTTACATAATTGTCCTGGTGAGTATACCCTAAACTGCTTGACTCCAAAGTTGCTTGTTTACATGAACAGGTGTTCCTCATCACTGTCAGCAAATGTTGTAGGCATGAGGTAGACTTCTGGTAT
Source organism: Cynodonichthys magdalenae (assembly GCA_031762555.1). Classification (NCBI taxonomy): domain Eukaryota; kingdom Metazoa; phylum Chordata; class Actinopteri; order Cyprinodontiformes; family Rivulidae; genus Cynodonichthys; species Cynodonichthys magdalenae. Next base: position 11,567,592 of record JARVJO010000431.1, on the reverse strand, counting down.
TCTGTTTCAAATGAATTATATTGTTAACTATTTTAGTTGGAAGATCTGCTTTCTAAAGATTAAAAATTAGAAAGACAAACTATTTAATTTGGTATGTGAATGTATGTAAATTGGTAGTGAGATTTTGAAAATTCCACAGTTTGAAAATTCAACAAAGGGTGCCGCCTGAAATCTTGCCTAGGGCACTAAAATGACTAGAGCCGGCCATGACAGACGTCATAGATTTTTGTGATCATTTCTCATTTATTCCTGTTCAGGCCTTTGTTTTTCTATTTATTCATGTTTATCTGCCTCCTCCATTAGTCTTTAGATCAGCCAAAACAGATCCTATTTCCAGCCCCACTGGGAACTTCTCAAGTACAATGGCAGAAAGAGCAACTCAGCCATATCCACAGAGACTGTTTTTTATAGTTAGAACTCAGCCTGCATGAACAACATTCCTAGAAGTTTGCTGAGATTAAAAGCAGTTGATGGTAGAATTAGGCAACACACAGTCTCAATTCCACCAGAACCTGATTCTATCTGGATCACTAACAGAGCATCTTTGGTAGAAGTTAGGTATGGATATGATGATGCTTAAGTACACAGTGGGTAAAAGACAAAGGCAGCTGTAAGCTCCTAACTTGCACACTCTGTGATTCACCATTGATTTTTTTTTTGTTCTATTTATTTGACATTTATTTAACCAAGTTAGTCAATAGGCATCAAATACAGGAACAGGAGAACACAAGATGGACAACATATAAACAGCTGACAATTAAACATCAAATATAATCAAAAATTGGGGTTGTAGTACAGACCATGTGAGGGGTTAACAAACAAAGAACTAGGGCAGGTTGATGGTACAAATGAGTGACAACATTGATTGAAGCAGAAAATTACTAAAAGCATGTGTAGCGGTCCTCGAGCAATGCTCTCACTGTGTTTTTAAACTATGCAACTGGAACAAAAGATGTAATTCTAAGAGGTTTTTTTGTTTTGTTTTGTTTTCAGTTTTCCACATTGGCTGGGCTTATCTGATTTGTGAGACCTTATTTGGTGGGTTTAGTCTATGACCTGTAGATTTATGTGATCTACATCAGGGGTTCTCTAGGGTCCCAGGACACCCAGAGCTCCTTGAGTTGTATCTTGAGGGTCCTCAAAAAATTTCAATAAATTGTTATTTTTTTTTTTTTTTAAAGAAATGCATATGGAGAACAATACACTAGTAAAACAAACACATTAAACCAAACAAAAAATACTATTCCCATGGAATTCAATGACAGTAAATTATTTTTAAAACAGAATGGAATTTATGAGGGGGTCCCTGGAAAATTTTCACCCATATAAGTGGTCCCCAGACCCAAAAAGTTAGAGAACTCCTGGTCTACATTATGTGCTGCCTTCAATGGTGACATGGTTAATTTGAGACTGAAGTACCCTGAGTGGTGAGGTCATGTGAGGCCTCACCTGTTGACACAAACAACTCAAAAATAGAATATTCTACATAAAGGATTTGACGCTATAATGAAAGATGAATGATATGTGGTGCAGCACAACCTGCTGCTTTTAAATCTGCTGTTTTCCAGTTTCAGGCATGTTGTTACTGCGATTTAAAACATATTTGTGGGTGCATAAAAGAGAATATGTTTTCAGCTCACAATAACAGAATAATTGGTTAAAAAATGACATGAACAAAGCTGGAGAATTAACTAGTTCTATGATTTGTATCCTGCCCTGAGAAGATTATTCCAGAAGCACCCCACGCTTCATTTGTTTATTAAGATGCTGTTAAAAAGCTTATGGATGGATTTAGTGTGGTATGTCACATTATCATCACATCACGTCACATCAAATAAGTGTGCTGCAAAAATGCCTTTGCAGCACACTGCGTATACATGTTCCCTGGTCATCTCCTCAGAACCCCAAAATAGATCCTGATGAGCCAATGTACTTTGTTCACGTCTGTATGAGCTGTATGAATCACTAGCCATCACATCTATTCAAACCAGCATACCATCCGCAACTTGACAGGGTGATGGAGCAATTCATAAAGGCTCTAGAGTTTGTGATTCATACGTTCAATGACAGCGAATGAATGGAAATGTTAAAAACAGCTAAAACCTCAGTTTGAAGTGTAGGGAGCTCTCTGCACCAATACAAGACTCTATTATTATTATTATTATTATTATTATTATTATTATTATTATTATTATTATTATTAGCCTATTTTGTTTTGGCAGAAAATTAAGGCTTTGTCTTGAGCCTCATAATAAAAAACTCGGAGGAAGTTTGACCTCAGACAAGATTGAGACAGACAAGGCAAATGTGCCACCAATAACCAACGCAAAGTGTGAAGTCAGACAGAAATAAACTTTGCATCTCTAATGCCGTATGAGTTGTTGGCAGTTAGTTGCCATTAGTTGTGTGATGGAGGTGTGTGATGTCTGCCCAGCATTAATGGGAGATGTAGGGAAATGGTTCAGGATTTGTGCCAGTAGAAACTAATTAAAACATTTGAGGTTCCATTTAAAATGTTTTTCTTTATGTCATATTTTACAGAAACTTGGGCAAACCTCATGTGTCTGGCTAGATAAGCCCTGCATGGGCTATCAACATCACCAGGCAATGTTACTGATTTGGTGGGTGTATTCTTGGAAAAAAGGGGAACAAACGTTGTCATCGCTGCACATGCGGCAACATTCACTGCAGGATTTTGAAAGCCTTAATGAAAACAATTTCAAAGCAAAAATACCAATTATATTTTCATATTTTGCTCCACTGATTCTAATAGCAATTGCAAATGAGATATATTAACATAACAATTACTGAGAAGATGTCATGTTCCTTGACCACCACTGTAACTTTTTATTCTGGTAATTAGATACACAGTGCCACTCCACTTCTTTGAGCTGCCATTATACTGAGTGTCCATGGTGTTTTTTTTTTTTTTACAAGCTTGTCTGACTATGAAGTGCTCAGACATGTCTGTGCACAGAGTTATTTGTATTTTTCCACTGCATCATGAAATATTAAAGTACCATAAGATGTTTTGTTAATCCTGTAGGGTTTTTTTTTCCCTGCATAAATATTGCATGAGTTTGAACAACAGATTTCCAAACAGATGATTAAAGTAGACAAATGCAAACAGCAACAGTTTGATTTAGTTCACTTTAGAAAGCTTACTCATTCAGACCTTCAGAATTTTTTTAATTTGTGCAATGATAAATAGGGTGAAAAATTACAAAAGGTTTATTTTTTTAAGTAAAGCAAAAGACTCACTAACAGCTGCTAAATGCTAAATGGAAATGTTCAGTGAATCCTGATTCTTGAAGTTAGCATAAATACAATGTCACAATTTTGTGGGAGGAAAAAAAGGATCCATATAAAATATTTTATTTAATTTTGTTCATTCACTGACTGTTTTGCAGGGACAGTGTTTTGTGGCATTGATTGAGCAAAAATAAAAAAAACTGTAAGTATATTTTTACACAAATATGCACCAGAAGGCTGTGGTTGCTCAGTGGTCAGTGGTCAGTGCTGCAGCTTTTAAATCCTAAGGCTAGTATTTACAAATCATTTTATTTCTGTTTTTATTTATTTCACACAACACCCCAGCGTCATTGGAATTGGAGTTGTAATTAAAAGCATTAGCTAATTTCACACACTTCTAACATGTTGGCTTAATTGTCTAACCTACATTGTAAGGCAGGAGAAAAAAATCTGATGTTTGGCTCTTCAGCTGATTTAGTAATTTTCTAATTGCAGTTTTCAAACCACATCAGTTGCCACATAGTCAGTTAAGTAACTGTCCTTGCAGGAACTGATGACTGTTCACTGTCGGGTATCGAAACAGGTTTCCCAATGCTCTATCTCATCATCTAGACAGCTCAAGCACGTTGACTGTCTGAGCAGGAACTATTTTTACACAGACACATTTGTACAGAAACTGCAATAAAGAACTGAAAAAAGCACACCGCACCATTTAATGACAAACAAATCCTGGTGTAACGTATTCAGGTACGCTTCAAGAGTGTGACTCTATTTCAAAAGATCAAACATGGAGGTGAAAAGATAAAATCGTTGACTGTTTATTAGTCAAAATCAAATAGAGCTTGAGGAGACTGTCAGATAAAAAGTGGCAGCAAATTTTTTTCAGCAAGGTACTTTATTTCCACATGGGAATGAAATGTCTCACAAAAGCTCATTGATGCAAGAGGCTGTTTCAGCCACAGTGACTGCAAATTACTTTAAGGAGATTGGTTTATACTGTTGCTTTGAGAGGCAAGTGCTTTGTCCTGTGCCAGCATAAACAGAAAGTGGGAGGGAGGGGAAATGGTTTCCCCTCCCTCTCTCCTCTCCCCCGTCCGTCGGTCACAAATGTGTACATACAGAGTGCAAAATGAGTTTGCAGACATACACATGCTGTATGTCTGCCAGCGCCACTCAGGTTGACACTTCCCACAGGGGCGGTGTGATGTGTATTTTCCATGCAAAACTTTAGTTCTGAAACAAGGAAGTGATTGTGTAACATAGTCAGTATAGAAAAAACAAGAAAACACTGCAATAGATTGAGGATGAATTAAAATTAAAAGAACATTTGTGACTTTTTTATTCATACCAATACCTAAGTCATTTTACAGCTGGCTTTTTTGTGTAATTTGGACAGTAAAACACTGTTTTTGTCTTTAATTCTTTGATTTATTCATAGATTTAAATGGTTAAAAAACAATTGTCAAAAGCATTCAACACACAACATTAAAATACTCACTGGAAAGTCTTGAACACTGAAGAAACAAATTTTATAAAATAAGAAACAAATCGTGCACAATACTTATGTCATATTAGCTTGAATTAAAAAAGTCAGCAAAATATGCGACCGGCCAACTACCAAATTATTCACATACAGAAAGAGCCAAAGTTTATCAGCCACAATTTGTTAATAATAATAATAATAATAATAATAATGAATTTAATTTATAAAGCGCTTTTCATTTATAAAAAATCTCAAAGTGCTACAAATAAT
>JARVJO010000431.1:11530908-11549254 GCA_031762555.1 Cynodonichthys magdalenae | reverse complement strand
CCCAGCTCACCCCATGACTGCAGGCTCTCGGCAGCAACTAGCAAACACCCGGTGAAAACCGTGTCTGCTGAGCTCCTAATACTACTTCTCAGTGCAGCCCTCTTCAGATTAAAAATACCCTTGAGGAAATGTATTTTCAGATGCCGAGTAAACTATTCCGCCTCACAGCTAGTGTTTGTCTCAGGATGATGACATTATACTGCTTAGTTAATGCTAAAGTCATCAAATGATTTTTTTTAAATTTCCAATTAAATAGCTTTAACGCATAGTTCTACTGTAGTAAATATCAAATTGTTCAATAATTTTCTTTAATTCAAAGTTAGAGAAAACAAAGTTACAAGTTACACAATCTAATTTATGTTTTGCAACTTTGTCCTTTTTAGCCTTTACCCTCCATTACTGATCTCACATCTCAGCTTTAACACTACATGTGAAGCTGAATATAAAGTTCCGGTTTCACATCTAAAATTAATATGCAGCTATAATGTCTTTTATAAAATTGAATCAGTACAAACACGATGAGTCCTTTGATTTTAACATGTTGACCTCATTTTGTTTCAGTTCAGTTATCGTTCTGCACTAAACTGACACACCATGACACTTACCTCTATTTATTTTATTTGCACTGTTTGTATGATTCCTTCATTGTGGCATGTGGAATTATCCAACAACCTGCACACAAGAAAAAAAATGCTGAATTCGGACAGAAACCTGACAATATACTGTACATCACATGTACACTGAGGTGTTACAGTCTGAAGTAATTGTCTGCTGTTGCTGGCTGCTTGTACACACTGTTGTGATGAGATTTGTGGAGCTGCTGGAGCCCCGGCGCTTCCTCACATTATGAAAGCTCTGTCAACACGACAAGTCAGAGTCACCGAACAATAAGCCTGCAGGAGAGGAGCTGAGCAGGTTGAACCTGGCTGGATGAAGGGGGAGGCTGGCAGTGAATCAGTACAAAGTCATCAACTGGAATGGATAAGTCATCAAATGACTCAAGTCTGGAATAATGAGATCACTGCACTTTATCTTGGTGAGTGTGAGTGTTCACATAAACAGAAAAAAATGACTTAATTATCTACTAAAATGAATCTCTTTTTCTACACGTATCTGGTAATTTATGTGTCAAACAAAGCAAGTGAAGTGGCAGTACATATGTTGAAACTCTATTGAAATGGGATGGATTCCCATTATTATTTAACTAAAATCTTTTTCAGCAGGCTTTTTGCATTATTTCAAGATCCTCTGAAGGCACTATAGTCTCCAACAAGTTCGGTTTGCCATCAGATGAAGCCACATGATTTTGAAAGAATGCCTTTAAATAAACTGTATCCTCCTCCTTTCAAATAATTTTACTGAGATGTCATCCTACAACTCTCTCTCTCTCTTTCTCTCTCTCACTCTACCCTCTTCACTTTCTCATGACATCGGGCTTCTCTTGAGCCAATCCTGTACAGGAAAGGCCCATTCCTTTCCTTGGGACACACAAAGCCAGGAAGGGGCTGAGAAGAATGTTTTGATTGCACTCAATTGGCCCCTGCTGCTTTTTTAAGGAGCATGTGTGACCTAAAAGACAAGCGTTGTGACAGAAGGCATGGCAGGAATCTTTAATGATTTGCCTCAAGCGCACAGTAAGCAGCAGATCTCGCATCGGTCACAGCATTTGAAACAGAGCGCTTTAAGATATTTCTCTTAAATTATGTCACCCACAAACACATTTTTTTTTTGTGTGACAGCAAACAGCTGTCATAGACCACAAAGTACGGTTGTTATGTTTTGGTAGCTTTGGGGTAGTTTTCCACACAGGGATAAGTGTACAAACTTATTACATCTCAGACTTGTGTCAACTTGATTCTAACTTAGTGAAATGAGCAAAATACAAGAACTTTCCTAAAGTAAGAACTGAAGGTAAATAAGACTAAAAGTAATTTAATTAATAGTGGTATAGTAGTGGTTTAAATACTTTTTCTGCATATAAATTGTCATTTCATTGAGAAAATTCATGTAAGATTGTTGTTGACCTTCTGAAACGCTCCAAAACAGGAAGAAACTTATCAGCTCATTGTTGCAACTTGTCAAACATCCTGTCAAATCTGACCACAGCCAAAACAGCAAGTTCTTTAAACGGAGCCTTGGCACAGAAATGTCACTGTAGTCTGAAATCACTCCACAAATACATCACCCGCTTATATAAACCACTTAGAACCATTTCAGAGTATTTACTGGCACTCAAGATCTCTCTCTGAAAGCGGCACCTTACCCCGCAGGCGCTTCTGTAGCAGCAGGTCACTTCTCCCCTCCTGTCTAATCCAGTCAGCTGCTGAGACTTCTGTTCTTTCTGTTTTGGCATCTGGCTTCTGCTCTGTTCTGTTCTGGTACCCCTCACTCAGACATCTTGACAAGTCTTCACTTTCTGTTCCTGTTACTCTCTGTAACTGTTTTCCGTTCTCCTCCTCCTTCTCCTCTGTGTGTGTGTGTTTTGGTCACAGCGTCACTGCACCCTGCCCACTTTGTGTAAGAATGGGCCCTCTGTCTTTGCTTATGTTTCCTGCATGCCGTATTGAATTCCTGTGGTTGCTTTCTTTTTTTTTCTTTTTTCCCTTCACACACTACATGTACTGAACTACGTCACACAGAGAGGCATAACTTTTGAGCAGCCTAATCAAGAAAAAGGAGATACTACAGAAGGAGTTCTAACTGTTACTAATCTGAAAACCTTGCAACAGCAGCATGTTGCAGGAAAGGTGGAGACAAGTTGCACAATGACACAAAACAGCCATCCACCCATCCCAGAGTCCCATGAGATTGTAAAAAAAGGAGAAATGAAAACTGCATCTGTGTTGTAAGTAGCATCAGATGAACAAGTTGGATGAAAGCAACATGAAAGAAGGATGTCATGTAAAGTGTATGTATTTGAAAATGCCATTGCTCTGTTACAGCGCCTGTGGCTCTGTGGTCAATGCTCTCTTAGTTCAGTCAAGCAAAGCAGGATCTTTTATTCAAGTAAGAAAAAAATGTCTCCTCTGAGGGGACCTGTGGTTAAAGTGCATTGACACATTATGTTGTTTATCTACTCACATATAGGACAAGGCTTTTCAACTAAACTGCTCAAGGGGCCACAGTTGCTCAAAGCCAATAACTCAGGGGCCAAACACGATATGTCAAACAATCTCTTTTGGTGTCTCATAATCTTGTAGCACACAGCCATGATATGAATTTATTACAGTATTTTAGTCTACATAACGTCTACTTCATTATGTTTTTCTGCCGGTATGTGAAAATGTCTTGTTTGTTCATCAAATAAACCCTCACACACTTCCTGTCTGATCGTGTGACTAACTAAAGTTGCAGTGTGACTGCAGGGCATGGTTACATGAAATCCGATGAGGCAAGCCTCACCGTGTCCTGTAGGTGTGTCTAACTGTTCTTAGATAAATAGAAACCATCCTGTTTACGCACACAAACATATTTATGAAGAACGCTAGCTCAGACTGGCGGGGCGTTCACTGCCCACACGGTGAAACTATAGCTGCTGCTGCTGAGGCTCAGTCACCTCCAGAAAGAGTTGATTAATGGCCTCAGTGAAGCAGTTTTCCCTCGATGGAAATCTTTTTCTTTTTTTTTTTTGTAGCGTATTTTATATGAAAATGATTTGACTGTATTTTCCATTTGCTGCTGCCTCTGATTGCTTCTTTCAAATTCTGTCTGTTCAAGACATCTTTTTGCATACTTTTAGGCTTACGGACAATTTCACACTCACAGCAATGAAAAGCAGGAAATCATATTTGTGTGCATGTGAGTTTGTTAGTGAAATTTCTCTGTAGTATTCAAGAAAACTTTTAGAAAATAATCAGTACGTCTGCATTTAACTAACACTTGAAGTCAGCCTGACTTAAAATGGCCACTGCAACTAATTGACCTTAGCAAATACAGAAATTATGACAATTTTGTCAGTTTCACAAATATTGAGCTAAAGTTTGCTGTCGTTCCCAACACACACACAATCATTGAGTATCTGCACACCTGACACATTTGGTCTGTTTAAACGGACTAGAGTTTGTTTCCCCTGTTGGTCCGGACCTTTTATAAGGTGTGAATGCACTCATGCGAACCCTGGTGAGGACCAAACTACCGGACCGAGACCACTTTTTGAGGTAGTCTCGGTCTGCTTCCAAACAAACTCAGGTGCGGTTCAACTACAGCAAACACGCACCTTTTTGGACTTCACAAGCCACCGTTGGTAAGTGTCATGGTAACAATTAGCCCTTCAGTGTTGTTAAAGCTACAATTAGCTGTTGTGGGTCAGGGCATGTGGATTATCTCATTTCCTTTGTGTTGCATTATGCATTTGCCAACACCTTCCCAAAATTAGAAGTAAATAATTGCAAAACCACCTTTGAATGAGCTGCTTTAGCAATTCAGCACCATCTTTATTTCTGGGTCTGTGCTCTGCCCCTTTCCCTGTCATTTCTGTCCAGTGGGAGCAATGATTGTGGCTTTGTTTATAAATTACAGTTCACTTGCAAAAAAGCACAATGTAAATGCAAACAGCACAAAACAGAAACAAATAATGTCTGATTTTGGTCCGGGCCAAACAAGTGGATCAAAGGACTCTCCTGGTGTGAGCACCCATTGTTTAAAATTTTGGCATACAAAATAGCAGGTGATATTCAAGGATCTTTCTACCATCATCTCTGAGTATGCAAAATGTCTATTTTTGTGACTCATTTGCCACATAAAAAAATAATTTTTAAGAGTTTGGATGTTATGCACCAGGCTGCAGAAGCTGTCTCAATACAAATGAGTGGTAGTTACTGGATAAATGTATCACGGGGGATTTTTGCCCTTTTTGCCCTTTTCTTGATTTCTTATCTAATAAGCGCTCCATTATATTTCCTCTTCCCTCCAAGGACACCCTTAGTTCAACTTATGCTGCACTGACCCTCATATACGTCCCATTTCCTCTGCAGAAACCTTACTCTCAATTTATACAGCACTGACCCTCTGCTGTAATGGCTGCAGCTGCCATCTGGTTTTCCACTGTGAAGCTTACCTACAAGGGAAAAGCTCAAATAATGGACTTTTTTTTGTTATCCTGCTCTGGTCTGCGACAGAACAAATTGCAGGAAAGACCACCAAGCTTATGTTGGATCACCGGTCAGACAATTGTGATAGCAAAGAAGAGTGGCTGTGACATTATACCAGCAGCGTTAAGTAAAGGCTCATGGAATTACTGGACTGTGTAAAAGGGAGTTACCGATCACAGCGACCTTCTGCCGCTGACACAACATACTGTACACTGAAACATGAAGCCAACATGCTGTGAGTTCTTGAATGTGAGCGCTAATGAAAAATGACTAAAGTGTGATTGCAGAGGGGACTGACAAGCTTCCAGGATAAGCTCACTAATAAATCAAGTCCCTTCAGAGGCAGAGCTGAACTGTGACTCAGTTCTGGAAAATGTTTGGGCCCATGCAGGTAACGAGTATGATGGAGAAATACACAAACAGGCCATTTAAGGAACTGCTTTGGGCTCTTTTATAAACCATCACGGAAACGCTGGTCGGCATGTAAACTAATGACTTTTTACAAGGGTCTCTCACTATGAAGTCAGCACACTATTTTAACTTATAATGACACAATAATCCCAGCATGGCTCTCACGAGGCACACAATGCTTTCTTGGGCTTGGAAGAAACAGGCTATTTTTAAGTTTGGTGCAAAAATAAACTGACTTCATCATCTTACAGATATTTTTATTTTCTCCTAAAAGTTTCCATTTCCTTTGAAGAAGAAGTGGCTTTCTGAGTTCCTCTTTTTCTTCTTAAAATTTCCAGCAGAAGAAGAGGTTAGACTGTGTGAAGATAAAGGAGTTACTCAGAAAGGTTGTGGTTTCTTTGGATATTTGTGTATTTAAAAAATGGTTACTAGAACTAGAGGTGAGTCACAGCTTTTTTAAAGGGGATCATTTCAGACCTCTAACCTAGACTAATCTTTTCAGCAACTGTCCTGCAATTTTTCTTTTTTTTTTACTGTTACGAGAGAGTTCTCAGTATCGCCTTGGATAAGTGTTTACATGTTGAACTCCATGTGCATCACAGAGACATTCAGGAATAACACAAGTATTTCTTAGAAGATAAAAGGAGTACAACAACAGCTGCGTCATTATCTTTTACAGACAGACTTTGGCTTGTTTTTGAAAGAAAAAAAAGTGTGACAGTTTTGAGAAAAGCACAAACTGTGACATGACCTTGTGTGGTCAGACCATGATAATGTAACACTTCAGTGTTTTCTTTGTGTTGCAAATAACAGCATTTTACCATTTTAACCTGACATTTAATATTTTTGTTTGTGAAAACAATCTGAATAAACTTTTCAACCTGCAGCAAGTAAAGATGCAACTTGTGTTGCAAAACTCCTTAACGTCTGAATTTCAACTGTTCTCACTTTAACAGTACTTCTTGCTCAAAGCAAAAAGATGGAGGCAGACAGTAATGTTTTTGTTTCTGTTGCTGTGTCTTCATCTACCTGATAAATTCCTTGTTATCTTCAAATACTTATATGGAGTCATAATAAAACTGGTTTATGAATACTAAATCTGTGTATATGTTCTCTAAAGAAACATAATCATTCTCTTACATTGCTGCAGCATCATTTAAAAAAATATTAGATCCAGAGGGAAACTTTGATTGTTTTGCTGTTTGACCATTTATTTATTTATTGGTTGTTTAGAATTATGACCTTAGTAATCTATTTTTATTTTTAACCAAATAAAAAGATGGAAAAGGTTACTTACATGTCAAAACAGCATGGTTTCATTTCAAGAGAATTTAAACTGAACGTGTACTGAGTTAAGACTAAAATAACAGCCAGAAAGCAAACTGACACACACACACACACACACACATTGCTCACAGTGTGGCTTTTGAAGATGCAACCCCATCAAAAGTCATGTGCATGAAGAGATCTTTTTTTTTCTGTCTTTCCTGCAGGTGATGCACTAAAGTGCAGAACAAAGTCTCTCCGGAGCTCGTCTCTCAACTCACTGTAGCCCTGAGTGACACTTTCACATGTTTCTGCTTTTTGAGGACAAAGTTTCAACCAGGGTTTTAAAGACCTGTACTGGCAAACTACAAAAAAAAAAAAAAAAAAAAAAAAAAAAAAAAAGAATTAAACTCAGATATTTTTTGGTTGGCCTAAAATTGGAATCTGTTAAATATTTAGTTGTATCTATTAATCTAGAGCACATGCTCATGCATGTTCATGTATGTTTATATGCAGGTACTTGTGTCACAAAATAATTGGACAGCTAATACTGTTGCATCAATTTTAGATTAAATTTACCTGCAGAAACCAGCTGAGGTGCCTGGGATCATTTCCAGTTGGCACCTCATGAGTGCGAGGAGTCAAGGAATGATAAATGGGATATTAGAAATTCCAACTTTACTTTCTTAGCCTACAAACAGGATAATCTGTGAAGTAGAGTTTAACCAATAGTGTTTACGTCAGCAAAAACAGGATAATTGCTGTGTTTTTAATTGTTATTTATTTTTTTATGCAAAATAAACAAAAAGTTTACTACATTAAAAGGTTTAACTAATGCATGTGTATGCGTCTTCTTTATTTTGCTATAAATTGAAAAGTGTGAGAAGAGGGTGTAAAGAATTGCTGGGGAAGAAATATTCACTCAGTTCAAGAAAAGGAAGTATTTTTAAATCAACATAAACTAAGATGTTTTGAGCTATGTAACTTCTGTTATTTATTTATTATGTTTTAGTTTGTTTTTTGTATTTTTAATCATTTAAATTGTTTATCTGTATCCCAGTTGTTAGTCTGACCTTAAAGTCATGACCTCATTAAAATGTATGAAATATGTCAGACCACATTAATAATAAATACAGGCTGGTTCAGGCCAAAATCTAGTTACTGCTTTAAGGTCTTGTGAATGGATAATAATGTAACTAGTTCTAGGTCAATAAGTAGTCTTAAAGAAAAACAGTTCTTTAAACAATTTGTAAGGAACAAAACTTCCTTTTATTATAGCATCAACAGTTCAAATATGCTGAACATTATACAGGTGTTAACACATTTCCATTTGACATACAGCAAGTAAAACAAGGACAAATCCCTCTCTGGGGTAAAAATGTAAAAAAAAAAGAGAGAGAGAGAGAGAGAGAGAGAGAGAGAGAGAGAGAGAGAGAGAGAGAGAGAGAGAGAGAGAGAATAAGCAGCTCTTACCTCACATTCAGCTCCACCGTGGTTGTCTTCCTGGCTTCCTCGTATCTGTGATTTATGTGAGGCCCTGTCTGTTCAACCTTTCCCATTCCAGCTCATGGTGCTCTGAGCATCAATAAATGTCTGATGAGATTCAAGCTGTTCTTCGGCCGGTCGCCCAATTATGCCCCAGTGTTTACAACTCCATCGCGCTGAGAGTCTAACTGGGAGATCTGGGTTGCACCTCCCTCTTATTCAGATAGCCTGCCAGCGCCAGTTAACTTTCTGGGCTCAGTGAGATGTAAGAGACTCTGGGAGTGCACGAGAGGCTGCAGACGGCTCACAACGCTGCTTTTCATCAGCTTCACGCCATCACCAGCTTTGTGTTCAATGCTGCGGAGAGATGTGAAATCATTGCAAGATGGATGGAAAGAGGAGAAGGAAAAGAAGAGGCAGAAACAAAGAGGAGTACGTAGAGCAAGTCTTTATCACAATGCTAAAGCTGTTTATTCCTTAACCAAAAATAAAGTTACTAACAAACAAGAGTTTACAGTGTCAACAAGCAGAGGAAGGATATAATCATTTAGTTGGGTTTGAAGGCTGATGAGATAGATTCAATTTGTTTTGCGTTAGTTTAACACATGACCAGATATGCAGTTTGTCTGAAGATGAATGTAGTTTGAGCATTTGCCCAAAATTTGTGCCAAACCAAACTTCCTCTAAATAATGTCAAGTTTTTCACATAAAGATCTGCATATAAAACAAGGACAGCAGTAAATTCTGGAGTCACATTATTTGGTGTCATCTTGACCATTAATACGTTGATAAAATTTCGATGGATGGATGTTAGGACCTACGTTTATGTACACCTGCCCCCCAGTAAAAAAAAACTGCACTTATTGTTTGATTAATGAAATAAAATCATGCATTTACTCAGGACTTGGGTAATAGCACAGTAAAAAAGTTATTTCAACCTGGAAAGACTCACACAGAGAAATATAGAAGTTAAATAGTTTTATTTGTCATGAATGGTTCACTGGTGGTGGCCTGGAGAGATTCTGTTCAATGCAGTTTAGTTATGAAGCGCCAAGTCATGACAAATATCATCCTTGGGCACTATACAAAAAAAAAGAAAAAAAAGGGGGATCAAGCTAGGAAGCGAGCAGATTGTGTTGAATCTTCACTTCATTGCAGTCTCCCTTCCTGAGCAGCACATTGGTGGCGGTGGAAAGGAAAAACTCCCTTCTATCAGGAAGAAACCTCTGGCAGAACCAGGCTCAGGACAGGCGACCATCTGTCTCGACCGGCTGGGTTTGGGGGGACAGGAAACAGACAGTGTCCACAAAATGACTGGTCCATGTGTGTTTCCCTCGGAGAATAAGGGTGAAGAAGGGGAGGAGGTGGCCCAAACGCAGCCAGGGAGCAGGTGTAACCGAGGAGGCAGGGTCTAAGCGTATCTTCACATGCTGATTGGCAGCGTGGAGGCGTGGATCTGACCCTGATTGTCTGCAGCTGGGCGCATGATGCAGCGATTGGATGGAGCAGGTGAGGCGGGGAGAGTCTTCTATATTGAATTTTCACTTAATCTTCATTTTTTTGGGTTTCACAGATTACTTCCTGTTAGTGGCAGCTGTGGAGCAGTGGTAGGGCAGCCAACGTGGGACTAGAAATTCACAGGTTCAGCTCCCAGCCATGTCCACATGTCCTAGTGTCCTTGAGCAAGACACATAATCTTCAACTGCTCCCCAGGCAGTTTTCATATCTGCCCCATAATCCACATGAGGGTTTCTCACAATCAAATGCTGAGCACAAATTTCCTCATTGTTGTCTAAAAGCTTATTTATTGGTTATTTTATTATGTGGATGCATTGCATTAAATATGCCAGATTTGTTATAATTGTGTTAAAAAATTATAGATACAAACTGTAATGTTTAGCAGAAAGGTTTTCCAGTTTTACATCAGGAAACTACAAACAGTCAGTGTGATAATCCAATTAAGGAATACATAATAAGATCTAAATCAAATTTCAACCAGAGTGAAAATCAAATCTTGTTCACCTAAGTTTTAACCTAAAGCTTTTTGTAAATATTTGCAGCATTTCATGTTACAAACTGTCATAACCTCTCTGATAAAATTATGAATCCATTTTATAACAGAGCACAGGATTTAAATAGATGATTTAGTGAATGTTTAATGCACTTGGACAAAAAAAGAATTTCATGTCTGAGCATCTGTTTTCTCAATTTACACATTTTTCACTTAAATAAAACAATCTTTTCATTCATTTCAGGAAGAGGTGATTTGGTTTCCTTACATAAAAGGAAACCAACAGCTATTTAAACACAAACAAAAAAGGAAGTATCGTGCAGTTTTAATGCTTAGCCTTTATTTTCACTTAGCTTTTTTCAAATAAATGCACAAATGAAATGAAAGTTAGATAAGTGATTTGTTCTGAAATGAGAAGATACCGGTTTAACTGGAAGATTCATATCACAAAAAAGTTTATCTGAACTTGTTTGTAAAAACAGCTAATTAAGCCTGTTTGTCACTGAGGAGTGTAATTACAAGTTAGCAAATAATAAAAGAAACAAAAGAGGATTTGTAAATTAACATGAGCAAATCAAAATTTTAGGTTTCATATCAGAATTAGGCAAAGTGAGAGATCACACCACCTGCTGGTTGCAACAAAACACATTTATTTGCTAAAATTGGTTGCAGGATAGATTCTTCACAATGAGTCTGGTTATTCAGGTATGATGGCAGCAGCTTATGGTGTACTGTCTCCTTGAAGGTGTCCCATTGGAACATCATAATCACTACCCCATGTAAGTTTAAAAAAGGTCCAATGAGCCTTGAAATGCTGCAATCAAGTGAATTAAATAAATTTAAACTTAAAAGTAATGAAAGGTTCACATCAAATGATCAAACTCAAATTCCCCTGAGCTGACGAAAAACTTTTCCAACAAAACATTTTTAAAAAGTACATTACTTTAGTTATGAACTTTTTTGAAGTCTAATCAACTGATCTCTGTGACCTTCACTGTTCAACAAACGCTGTGTTGCTCATTTCTTTGTGTCTGGTGGTAATATATTCAAACTTCACACAGCCTCATTATTGACCAAGTTGTTTTTGTTTTTTTTTTCTGCTGACCAGACACCTGAATGAATAATTAGTGTCTAATTAGAACCATAGTGAAACACTGAATGTAAAAATTGCTGATTTAAAGGTTTGTGAGAACGATGGGGTGAAATGTGTAGCTCTTTATAACACATGCGTGTGTACATCAACTGTTGTTTATAATTTTCCAGCATTAGAGCACGTTTTCCAACTTGCTGGGCTTTGAATATTCACACCCGTAATGTATAATTTTCAGCAGGCGTAAATGATTCAGAAAATGAGCTTAATAAGGGTTGAATAAATGCAGAGCTGAGAAGATTATAATTTCCTGTTTCATTATTAGATACATGAAGGATGAAGAATATGAAACCAAACAACTCCAATCTATGTGTCTTTAACTAAATTGAACTGAAGACCATTTTACTAAGTATTTGATGTGACTTAAAAGAATAAACAAGGACTAAATATTTTATTCATTTTCAAAATTTTATTAATATGTAGAAAATGTATTAAAAAAGGAACTATATAGTACAGGTTTAAGTTAAACTAGAGCTAAATTTGACAGCAATATCCAAGGTTATCCACCAATCAGTCATTCATTTCAGCTTATACGAGCTTTTCAAACAGTCAAAATCCACATTTTAACATTTACATTTCCATGCCAGCAAGATCTCAAGATGACTGCAGTCACGTATTCTCAGCTGATCAAGCTGTGAACATAAAACCATTACTTCATTTGTTTGATTTTATTATTAATGACATACTGGCCCTTGCGTGGCTGCAGTCACAAAAAAAAAAGAAAAAGCAACACAACGTTGAATTAAATTTAACAAGTTTTCTGTACAAACAATGATAGAGTTTCAACACAATCTGGTCACTGAGGCTCAGTCTTAGTTTAAATAACAGGGTAAAGACTTGTAAAACGATGTTATACAGTACACTGAACAGAAAAAAAATGTTACATTCTGGAAAAATAATACAGACAAAACACAGCCAATTCACATTATCTTTCCCTCCTTCCAAGAAAGTGAAGCTAAGAGGAGTAATGTCACATTATAAATATTTGAGGCGTCGTTTTTTAATATTTGAGGTATGTGTTCAAAATAAAACACATTTGCACAATAGATCATTTCATAGTTAAAAATAGTTACAAATGCGCAAGCTCACATTTTTGGTGATATAAACACTAAGGTTGCTATGGAAACGCCATTGTAACCCATTCAAATTCAACTGGTAAATGTACGCCATAATACAGACCTGATTTGCTCTAAACCAGGGGTGGGCAATCCAGGTCCTCGAGGGCCGCAGCCCTGCATGTTTTACTTTTTTCCCTGCTCCAACACAGCTGATTCAGTCATTTAATTACCTCCTCCAAGTTCTGCAGAAGCCTGATAATCACCCATTCATTGACATCAGGTGTTTTGGAGCAGAGAAACAAGTAAAACATGCAGGACTGCGGCCCTCGATGCCCACCCCTGCTCTAAACAGATTTGTGTTAAACTTTCGTATGAGATTTTTCATAAATATCTTTGAGACATAGATTAAATTTGCTCAATTCCAACAGCCTTTCCACCTAAAGCTCTTTGTTTATATTCATTGACCTGTGACATTAGGTCCCATTATGTGCATAAAAAAACTACAAAATGGTCTATTCTGGTTCACATCTTAAAAGGAAAAATAAAGTGTAATACTGCGAAATTTATTTATTACATGTGCAGTACAATGTTGTGGTAATTCCATGCAAAAGAGCTTTTTAAACCAATGCAAAGCAAAGAAAATTAACATTAAAAAAGTAAGATAAATTTAAATAAAACAGCTTTAATTGTAGGTTTTAAAAACACCTAACTTTGTGCATTGCGAGAACGTCCCACAGCACAAATCATACTATTTATTTTCTACAGAGCGTTTGACCTTTGTTCACTTGTACAAAACCCAGGGAGGAAAAGCATTTTTCTATATTAATAAAATAATACTGAGAGAACACTCTACTCTAAATCACGTCTCAAAACTTATTGCATGAGAAAATCTGAAATATTTTGAACATTTAAAAACAAAACACAAATTGTTGACCAGGGAAATCTCCTATCTTTATAAGCCATTTAAAAACAACTTTCTCCCAGACTGACAACAGAAACAAAAACACGAGTCAAACTGAATCAAGTCTCAGGACATTAGTTTCTGACACTCAGGCTCTTGGTTGTGTTTTAATCGACATGCAGAAAACTCCATCTCACCGTTAGCACAGCAGTAGTCAAAAATACAGTGTTTAAAAGAGAAATGCTAACAGGGCATTCTGAACTGGTTTGCAGCTAAAGGGGTAACACAACAAAAAACAGGTAAATGTCATATCTACATAAGTATATTAGTAGTCATTAAGGGCAGAGTTAGTATTGTTTTCAAGTTTAATGAGAAAAAAAATATGCACAGTAAGATTAGTTTAATGGAACAATTAAACAAGTATAGAAGAGAAAGACAAAAAAAATTATTCAGTACATGAAACCAAATGTTGCTTGCAGCGATGGTGACATTAGTTCCATAAATTAAATCGGACAATATAATTTGTTTTCATTTAGTTGTGCATGGTTTGTCTTGGAGACCAGAACCATTTCCACAAAGCTGCAGCCGATTGACCCTGAATGCTGCAGATTAACGCCCTCCTCTGTTTAAAACGAACACATTCCCAGCAGCTTTCTCTTGATTGTTTCATTTCACTGAGAAGCTTAAATGGTGAATAGGAGACTTTGGCTTCACTCCACCTTCTGTTCTGCTTTTTGTGTTAAGTTCATTTTAGCAAATGTGGAAGTGAAGCCAGCCTAAACTCTGCTAAGCTCTCCCTCACCGTCTGCAGGGTTTTAGTGTTCACAGTTTAAAAAACAAAAGCTGGGAGACATGAATACTATGAAACGTCCCAAAAGGTGGAACTACTGTCTATTGATAGAAAGAAAAGCTGTTGTGACTTACACGATAAAATTTATTGGCCTCTTTTTAATCAGCAAGTTTTTTTTTTATGTAGATCTTTGGTAAAATGTTCCATCAGCACCATCTCTGCAAGCAATCCCCACATTTACAAGGTTAAAATGCTAGGTGCTATTTATTTAAAAAAAGAAATCCAGTGATTTTTCTTTTTTTAATGCCCATGAACAACTAAACAAATTCACTCAACTGAAAGAACAATAGCCTTGCTGTGCTCCCATTGTCAGGACAAATACTGTTTCAGTGTAGCTATTTTCACTCTGCCTAAATATGTGCTGAACACAAATTAGTCAGCAGTAGACGTAACATAAATAAAGCAGAAGGCAATGAAGCTGTTGCTGGTGAACTGCTTTTTAAATGACAATTCTGGATCTTTTTTATGTGTTAGTTTTAATCCAAGTCCAGTATTTATCAACAATTTTAGGTTAACTCAATCAAGGCTCAAAAACCAAGGCATCAAATCATATTGAATAAATGGACTCTGTCACAATATTAGTTATAAAAATATAGATATATTACAGTTAAGAGGTTTAGGGCATATACAGTATGTTTTTTCGAGTCAAAAGTGTAAAGTTGTATTAGCTAAAATAGCACTAATTCTCACACTCGAGGGCATTTCTGAGCACATTTCCAGGCATTCAGGGGAAAAGGCAAATCGCAGATTATTGTAAAACAAAGCGTCTCGGTTTTAGCCTTCCCATTCTTCTTTTTTCTTTCTTCTTTTTTTTTTTTACAGCAAGTTGAACAATTGTCATTCAGAGCAGTTAATACATTACATACATTGTCTTCTATCATTTGGGTAGAAGTACAGCATGAAAAGGCAGCTGTCGCCTGCCAGGTGCAGAGATCAACAGTGTTCAGAGGCTGCTTTCCAATCTCATTCATAATAATTACGATAGCAGACTGGTAGTGTTTAAATTAATTGTTTTAGCAGACTTCAAGAAAATATTAATACTAATTATTTATTTGCTTTTTGCAGCCTACTAAACAAGCATTGGCGATGTTTGATTCCAGCCTGCCTTTTGTCATCAGTGAGGCACACAGGCAGCAGAAACTTAACACCAACTGTCATCCAAACTCTGTTAAATCTCTGACTCTGGCCTGGGCAGGGTGGGGGGCGGGGGTCTGTTTATTCCGGGGCAGATCGTCTCCTCTTGCTGCTGATGCTACGGAAGTTGAACGGCCTCATCTTCATCTCAACAAAGGGAATGGAGAACTCGTGGCCTTTCCAGTGGTACCAGTTGATACCCTGTAAGAGTGAAAATGTAATTTTTTTTTTTAGACGCTGCTCTAGTCTATTTGAATTTCTTAGGAAAACATAGGCATCAGAGGTAATAACAGAACGTATTATAGACCAAAGCCAGAGGAGGAAAATGTTATAATTTCAGTAGAACAAGTTTGATTTCAGTTGAGAGAAGAACTCTGATCAGGAGAGCCAAAAATGCAATTTACCAGCTAACACAATAACAACCTTAATCTAATTATAGCCACACTCCAGCCCTGCAAATCCACATCACCCTCTTTATCCTGCCATCCCGCAGCTTTACATTCATGTATGTACGCCTGTCTATCTCTGTTTCCACCTGTTCTTAGTTTAGGTTATCAAACAACCGAGAAAGGCGGGGAGCGGGGTGAGAAAAGCAGTGATGCTTTAAAGCCTTTGTGACTCAGCCTGGTCTTAGCTTCACACAACACATCACTGGCTTTCTAGAGCCATTTCAGCATGAAGGTGAGAAAAAGCTGCACATCATGCTCTAGTTAAAAAACTCCCAGTACTCCTGTCTTTGCCGTTTTAAAAAGAAAAGGTGCCCAATTGAATTTGATACCTGCTTTTTTTGTTTCTGTCAAAAAAATTATTGTAAAAATTAAGTTCAACAATTATTGTCTTGTGTAGAGGTTTCACTGAAAAAGAGCAGCTTTTGTTCCCTTCTTGCATGAAACCCTCATCAGACCAATCAGGTAAAGGATGGAGACTCTTAGCAAGTTTCATTTGATTTCATTTACTAATTATTAACCTTTCAGTTTGAGGGGTTTTAACCTTTAATCAGTGTGTTATAATGGTGCCCTTTTATGTCAATTTTGTAAATACCAAAATAGACTTTCAAAATGTCAACCTTATCAAATGAGGACATTTAGTTCAAGACTGGGATAATTCAAATTGCCAATATAAAAGAAAAAAGGTCCCTTTTACAACTCCTACCACTACAAGAACAAACTGAGCTTAATAAAATACCACTGAAATTATCCCAGTGAAAAGTTTGTTGAGTTTCAAAATATAAATAACACAATAAAAAAAGAGCTGTCAGTGGTACAAAGTCCAATATTGCTCTGCATCCATGTGCATTCATTTTGTTCCACAAAACAAACATGTTTCTGAGCTGCATAAAACTCACAGTTTGTAGTCCAGAATTTCCATCCATTGTCAGCATATAACACATTTTCAAACCGGCTGCCCAGAGGCTGGTTTAGCATCGCCTCAAAGAAAGCACATCCATGTGAGCAATTGGCTCATGGTCTGAAATCACTTTCTTAGCAGATCAGTTTGTCCAAACAGAATGAGTTCCAGTTTAAAGCAAAAAAACTGAGTGCTGTTTGTTCCATTTCATGTTGCCTGTTGCGCTATAATGTTAATGGACCTGAAATCCTCATAAATTTAAAAAGGTGCCATTTTAATTGATAAGTGCCAAAAATATGCTAATACTTGCACAGGAAAAATAATAAATGTGCACACAATAGTCAGTTGGAAAGTAAGGATTAGAGCATTTTACTACACTGTCTATACAAACAAGCAACATGATGACTTCACCTAATGCCATATTGACTTTTATTACAAGTGCTCATGTTAACATGATTGTTTCTGTGGGGTCTTTAAAATTCCACATTTAAAATTCATATTTATTATACACTTTCACAATTCGCCATGGCTCAGAGCACAATAATTTTGACTCTTTGTCCTAATTGCTTATGTAGTTATAATTTATCTCCGATTTGTTCAATGTGCAAAATCCAATGGCCTCAAAATGCAAACAGGGCAGTGACCCAGGGGAAAGAGAAATAAAGTGTACCTAAAATTCTCATTAAATTGTACTATGAAGCACTCTGCTTCTCTTTAGTAAACTTAATTGGCTTTTTTCTCAACAGTTCTTTAGAATATTCATGCAATAGAATGGCAAGGATCTAAAAACGAGCTACTCAACATTTTTTTAAATTTTCTAACTAGATTGTTTAGATGCATTAGGACATAATGGTGATGATGTACATACTTTCAACAACGGCTAAAATTTTACATGAAAACTCATTGATTTGCATATTGTAGCACTTCCTGCATGGAGTCTTTCCTTAGATGCAACTTTTCTAGCTCTCTGGCAACTACAAAGCAAGTGCTACTGTATGCATTTAACTTGGTCTTGTTTTCAAAAAACAGTTGTGCTTTAACATAAAGACTCAAGATGCAAAAAGAGCTTTGATTTTGATAACAGGTGGACCAACCTGGCTATGTCTGGACTCGCCATATTTGCCGTTCAGGTTGGCCCGATGGCAGTTCTTGTACCACCAGGCTCCTTTGTAAGACAAGGCACAGTTTGTGACAGCAATGTCATTGTCTCTGTCTTTAGTAGAAAAGGGCCGGCCCTGATGGTAGCTGAGAGAATCACCTGCAATCAGAAATGGAGACAGAGAGACTTAAATACCTGCACAGCTGCCGGGAACAATTACAGAACTACAGAAAAGGAACACATAATTCTGGAATATGCTCAAGTTGACAGGTTTAGAAATACATGAAAAGAGAGAATGAAATGTTGGGAAGTGATGAGGCTAGTTTGAAGAGAGGCGAAGCAAAGAGAAGAAAATAGCTGAGAAGGTATGGGAGGTAGTATACACATAGAATTAAGGTACAGATGCCCCACAGTCACTATTATATATTCCATTGGAAAAATCTTTTACGTGCATGCATGATCACAAATACACACAAACTGGGGTTCAGATCCAGGGTCTTCAGATGGTCACTAAATGCTAGAAATGTATATGTATGTGGATGTG
>JARVJO010000431.1:11499383-11530808 GCA_031762555.1 Cynodonichthys magdalenae | reverse complement strand
AAAAAGTAAAGTCACTAATGATGAGAAAATTCATTAATTCTTCTACTGAAGTGACTTTATAAGAAAAAAAAAAAAAAGAATTAAGGTACAGATGTTAAAAAGCTGTAAGTGTTAAAAGTCAACATGATGTAAATAAGTGTGTTCAGTCTCATACCAGCAGTGCCATTGTACTCTCCTATCCTTAGCTTGTAAAGGTTTCTTGCATCTCCAATAGAGAACTTGTCATAATTAGCATAGACTGATTCCTGTCCATCCTTCATGTCAATTCTCAGCTCATAGCGGCCCTGAGCAGCAATCTTCTGGATGTTGTCAAGACCTGCAGAGAAACATGACATTAGTTATATTCATAAATATGTTCTCTATTCATGAAAACTGCAGTCACTAAATAACCAGAAATGATATGATTTTCTTGTTTGGGTCATCCAAACCTAGATATTATTACATTAACTTATCAATTGGATTTCTTTATAGTTTGAATTAGGGCTGCACAATATTAGGAAAACCTGTGATGTGTGATAACTGTGCATAATATTGGTATGACAATATGACTTGTGATAAATGAACTAATACTTGAAAATGTAGTGTTGCTATCTTTCTTCTCTGGGTTCAGAGCAAAAAAAAACATCAACAAAGAATACATCATTTCCATTCCAACATGACAACTAGACATAGCTGCTGTATTAGCAGTGACACACCAAACTGAATGCAATACAGTTTCTTAATTACTTTAAATCTCCCCCATAAGACATTTTCTGATGGTCTACACACTGAAAAACACCTCTTAACAAGTTGTTATGATTTGATGTAGCATTTCGTTTATTAGTCAATTGTTTGCAAATTTGGTTTTGCTAGCAATAGCTTTTCGGAACTCTTCATTCAGGTCTTTATGATTGTGAAAATGGAGATTGTCACAATCAAGTTGCCACTAGTTTTTGGTAAATCTTGCAGAGTACTTGTTTTAGTAGAATATACTCTCTTGCAGTGGTGGACAGTAATGGAGCACATTTACTTGAGTACTGTACTTAAATACAGTTTTTGAGTATATTTACTTGAGTAACTTTTTTTGGGGGGAACTTATGACTTTCACTCCACTACATTTCAAAGACAAATATTGTACTTTAGGCTCCACTACATTTCTTGGAAGCTTGTAGTTACTCTTTCCTTTTGGTTCAGCAAAGCTTTGTAATCAGTTGTTGCTGTTTTTCTTTCTTGAAATGTATTTGGCCACACGTTATGTTCCTCACAAGGGAAACAAATCACAGTCATAGCTCACACCTGGGATGGATTTGGAATTACGTCATCCTGGTTAAGGGTGGCAAGCTGAGCTACAACCTTCATTTAAACAGAATCCAGCAATGGAGACGACTGAAGAAACTCAAGCGGAGAAAGCAGTGCACATATCTCAGCGTGATGTTTGAGATTTTAGAACTGAAAAATTGTTTGTATCAGTTTAAATGTCTTCTGTATTCACCACATAATTTTGAATACTTGACTATTTTAAAATGCATGTACTTTTGAATACTTTAGTATTTTCAAAAGTAAGTACTTCAGTACTTGAGTAGATTTTTGACCGAGTAACCTTTACTTGTAGTTGAGAAAGATTTGACCATGAGTATCAATACTTTTACTCAAGTACTAGAGTTGAGCACTTTGACCACACTGGTCTCTTAAAAACAGAATATTTCCAAATAGGAGACATGCTGTTTTTATAACCACAAGTTGCTAACTTTTCCTCACATATCTTGCTCTCAGTCATTGTAACTCTCACTCAGTTGGCTCAGTTGTTTGCTAAGCACCTATGTCTACATAGGAGGAGTGCATCTGATGTAAAAATATTTATCTTTTTGGCCAGATATGTGAAGGGATCTTTTTAATTGGTCAAACACATCAAGCTTCAGTGAGATTGCCAAAATGCATAAATGCAAACACTTAAAGCAACCATTTATTGCAGTTTAAGCAAGATGACAATATTAATAATATTTTTGATATTGTGTAGCCCTAGTTTGGACACAATGCAGTGAAAGTGTAAACTCTCAACAATTAAGAACAAAGTAAAATAGAAATCTCTACTTTTAAGATGTTCAGGTAGTTGTTTTCCTGGTTGTAACTTGAGGAAAAAATAGCTTCCTTCTAAATGTATCTATCTGGCAGTTTATTCTCACCTCTCGCTTTATGGGTTGATAGGTTGGGTCTCGATACGTGTGCTACGCTAAACATCTTTGTCAGCTGGTGTGTATGATTGACACCATTGAGTGGTGGACAGTGTGGTCACCTGCCCTCCTGCAAATACCACATGTTGCAACTTTCTCAGATAATGTGGCTTTGCCTGCTATCTCAAAGGCTGCAGATACGGGGTCTTGTTTGAGCTTCGACACGCGATAAGGCCCCACACCAACCTGAATGATTGGAACTGCCATTGCTATCAGATTACAACAAAATCCCATTTGGAAAAGAGCCCTCCTCTCTGGTTAACCTCCAGCAGATGTGTCACGTGTGCACTTTTGCTGAATGAATCTTAAGAATGATTTTTTTTGGGGGGGGTTCTCTGTCTCAGTCTTAACTGATAAGAAGTAGGAAGGTAGGGCAACAAAGTATGCTGTATTACAGTCTGTCAATCGAAAGCAGATAAAATCTATGTTACAACACAGAAGCACTTAGGATGGCAGAGGAAAAGCAATTGTTGTAATAAAATTGTGTTTAACACTCAGTCACCTCTAATTTCCACTGTATAACATCACCGTATTATCAGCAATTAATGCACCACACATCATTTTTACAGTTCTTTTACAGCTTTATTCCTAACTGGAGCCATTGGAAATACATTTTGACACACCACTGCACTGTCGCGCTATTATATCACATTTTATTACCGGCCTTTCTCTCGCACATAATGTCGAAACAATGAAGGGGGGGATTAAAACAAAAAAAAAAGAAAAGAAAGAATGGGATAATGATTACAGATCGCTCACAGCCAGCTGAGTTTCTCTTTAATTACACCATCAAATTCAAACTGTGTTCAGCAGAGGTCAGTCAGGAAAAGGAACAGACAAAGAGCGGCATTAAAACGGCCGTTCTCGAGCTGCAACAGATAATCAAGATAGTCTTTACTGCTGGACAGTTAAGTGTTTCTTCTTTTCAGTTTGAGTAGATTTAATATCAGTGTTTATGGTTCCTATTGTGCAGTAAATTGTTATTCTGTGTGCAGAGGTGGTAATTAGCTGAGTGTTCAATGAAATGGCTCCCCAAGGCTTCAACAGTGATCTAATCACTTGAAAGAGGAGTGACGGTCACATGCAGTTGAGCTGCACTGACCCTCTGTAGGACTTCACCATTTATTCCTTTTAATGAATGATTAAATGCTGAGGTCACCTCTTTCATTGAATAGTAAAAAAAGACTCAATGCTTTAAAACTGTGATCTCTGACCTCAGTAAAACCAGTAACAATTACCTATAATTATGTTGTACAAGTTGTGAGAACTGATGTCTAAAAATAATTGCAATCATTGTCCAAAAAATGCATAATACTGATTGATGTTTTAATAACTAGAGTTTAAAAGATTGTGTTTGGCTCAAAATTATTTTAATATTCTAGCGCTCATGCAAAGCATGGAAGGTTTCAATTTCTTTATTTTACTTGTAAATATTAAACATCGCCTTGTGTTTCCAGCGCCTCGGCACGATTTTTCTTATCAGTCAAAAAATGTTTTCCAATGTCAAACTCTGGTTTGCTCATGTATAACCCAACATTTTTCAGATGATGGCAGCTTTGGTTTAGAGTTTCAATAATCTTCTTTTTTTATCTTGCATTTGGCTGCAGTTTGAACAGTTTGTGCCCAGAACAAACTTCCCTTCCATCAGCATCACAGTTGTAAACTTGTTTTTGTGCCACTGCAGACATTTTCAAATGTTTTGGCCTGACATTTTAATGTTAGGGAAAGGCAGTCGCCAGTATTTGATTTTAGGCTGATTAGCACTTGTGGGTATTTTTTCTCATTCTTGCATAAAAAAGGTTTCCTTTAGTCTTCATAATCTGATTTTTTCTTTATATAAAGCATACATTTTTATAGTTTCTCTTTTTTGGTCAGATTGTCTGTCCTTAATCATCTTGCTGTTATGCATTTATGTTTATGTTAGAGATCTTGAAACTGCTTCTGTCTTTGCTTTTGGGTCTTTCCAAGAACATACCAGCCACTGCCTAAAAATGGATTGTTAAGTCGGTTAACAATCCATTTTTAAAAGTTCTTTTAACACCCAAGTTTTATTTTCAGAACAATTTTTCACATCTGTAACATACTCAGGACAGTCGCCAACCCTCACGGGAATAAAAATCTCAGACAAATCATCCTAAAGTCAAACTGTAAAATGCTCACAGAATGGGCAGAAAACAATGAACAAGATACATGTCAGAAACTGGCCTTGGTTAGTTTATTAACTATTTAAACCATGGTCAGCAAAATTGGACAACAGGCTGATTTATTTGATCAGGATCCAAAAAAAAAAAAAACCATTGCTCCAAACAAAACCAAAAAATTAACAACTTGGCATTGCATTTTGGTTAGCAGAGCTCTGATTAACAAAATTACAAATCACGTTTCTGCAACAAAATTAAAACAACAATGTTTCAAACGTCCATTATGCAGGCTATCCTATTGTGAATACAAACTCACACTCTTATTGCTTAAAAGGTTACTAAAATAAAACTGTGTTTAATAATATTCTTATTATTTTGATATGACTATTTTGAGCTCTAATCATTTGACTAATGTGACATTATTATGCTGCTGCCACAACTGCCATATTTTGTGCTTTATATTGGAACGACTATGTTCCATGCTGGGGTGCTGTCTGTAATCTTGAACTATGGGGCAGCTCTTGATGCTCCACACCCCAAGGTTACATTAAGCTGCTTTTATGCACTGAAAGAATAAAGTTAAAGCGCAAACAAAAAAAAGAGGAAAAAAAAACAAAACAAAACATGAAACTGGGGGAGAGTGCAGCCTGGGAGGCACATACAAAGTAAAGCAAGGGCCTGGAGATGAAAGTACTCTATGTTGTGAGTTCAGATGAGGTGAAAGGGCAGATTATGGCTGATTCTGCTGTAGCAGAAACAGGTCAGATAAAATATTGCGCTCACTGAGCTACATATCAGCAGAGGCTCTTATAGCTGCATTGTAGTGAAACTCCCATAAAAGTCTGGTAAAATCTACCAGCATGGTTCTATGTGATGCCTTCAGGTGCCATGGTGTAAAAAAAAGCTTTCCTGTCACCCAACATCTCTTTCTGTGCACTTGATGCTTTAAAAAGAGGGGACAAAAGCTGAATTCCTTTCATGTTTGGTGAGCTTGTGCTTTAGTGAGGAATCTCATTTTGTCTTTGTTGAGAAACAAAACAAAATAAATAAATCATTGACAGTTTACCATTTCTTTGGAATTAAAATGTCTAAAAGCTACATTTGAAAACATGTTTATGTAAAAAAGAACATGACAATTTCAACATGACAAAGTACAGCTGTAAAAATATCCAGTAAAAGATGTATTTTAAATATATTACCCATTTTGTCAGCTTTTGTCTGTGATGAGTTTTCTTTTACAATTTAATGTCTGTCACCTGCAATGTAATAGTCAGACACCTAATGCTCTTATGCTACTTTTAAGTAATCAAACAATCTCTATTCATTGGATGATACATTCATACAGTACTTTATTTTAATTATCTGCACCTAAATGGGTGGCCTGTTATGAAACATGATTCATTTGCACATTTTCTCATGAATATAATTATTGTGTCATAATGGGATTTGGAGGGTTTAGAGAGTGTGAGACAGAAAATAAAAAATATTCAGTTATCCATCAAAAACAATAAGGATCCCCTGCTTTCTTGACTTTAGATCAAAGCAACACTATAAACAATTACAAAGTCATTTCAGGGAGAGATGAGTTTTCAGAGAATCCTGTAATGAACCAGATAGACTTTGTGAAGTCAAGAGCAGAAAAATAAAATAAGAGAAATAAAAGAAAATAGGTTTAGCTGCACACCTTCTCTCTCTCTGTAAATATATATATATAAAATCTCAGAAAAACAAAAAGTTTTACCACCTGCATCTTTCCTTTCTTGCCTCTTTGTAAAACCGGTGTATCAAGTAAGAGCAATGAACCATTATTGATTGCCCGTATTAAATTCACCTCAGTCATGGGGATGGTGTGAAGTGACAAAAAGGGATGCTGCGTCCAGAAAAGTGAAAAATATATTGAACAAAATAGGTGGCATGTCACCGCTCAATACTGGTCTCAAACAGCAGCTGTAATCTTGTGGGTAGAGTGAGATACAAAAACAACGGAGCAGCTAACCTGACCTGAACTGTAAATCCTTGTCCGACAACTGATGTTTTATTGGACACTAAAACGAGTACCTGAACAATCAGCCCTTAAAATAAATAAATAATAAAATAAAATAAAATAAAATTCCGCTCTACCTTCATTATTCAAAAAAAAGGAAACCTACCAAGCCAAAACTCATCCTCCAGATTTCCAAATCCAACTCGATAGTCGCTCCACTTCCTGGAGAAGTCTGTCAGGCCATTTTGACGGCGTTGGAATACCTAGACACCAAAATGATGAATATCAAAACAATTAAAAACATGTTAGATGTTCAAACCAAAACAGTTGAGTTTTAGATCACCATGCAATGCTCAGTCTCTGCCATGCAACGTTTCTCAAATACCAAAAAGAAAAGGACAATAAAATGTGTTATCTTCTGGATGACTTACAATCCAGCCTCCTTCATCTGTGGTCATGTCACAGTACACCTGCACACCCTGGCTCGGGTCCCTGTTGATGTAAATTGTGTAGACGCCACTCAGAGTCTCTCCATTCAGCAGGTGTTGGGCACAGTTCTGAGGTGTTGCAAACAGACGACTCCCTGGAGACGACGAGTTACAACACATTTAATTGGCTCCTTTGCTCTGCTTTGGTTCAGTTTAAGAAAACACAACAAGCTGTTGCAACAAAACATCATTCACAAGGTCTGACCAAAATGGCTTTAGCTCTATTATTTCTCATCATAAGATGAGTTTCAAACTCTGGCATGAAAGGCCACGGAGCAATAGATATTCCTTTAAAGGGGACGTATCATGGAAAATCCACTTTTTAGCCCTTTTGTTTCTCCTGGTGCTGTGCAGATATATTTATATTCTGTTTGGGTCGTATTTTTTATCTATTCAATCTTCTCTATTCCCTATTATGTTTTTTAAACAATGATGGTAAATAAGGTCATAAGGTCATGGACCTCCATCTAACCCATTTTGTATTCTGCTGTTATGCAGGCTTTTCGTCTTCATTCTCCTCTCTCTGGGTCAGTCTCTGGCTCCAAAATGTAATCGAGTCTTCTGTTGTTGATATCTTTTAATCAGTTTGTATACGAAACGTTTCTGTACTGCTAGATAGTAACACCTATGCTATCAAAACATAAAAATGGCCGACCAGATTGGAGTGGGGCAGGGTGTGAAGCGCATCATTTGCATTTAAAGAGACAGCACCAAAACGAGCTGCTCAGACTAAAGAATTACACATAGTTGATATGAACTCATATATATTAATATATTCTATGATCAAACAGGTTTGTCCCACAAAGACAGCTAAACTGGTTCATGAAGCAGAACAAAGCTCCAAACACAAGCAAATCTACAACAGAATTACCAAAAAAAAAGAATCAATGTGCTGCAATGATTCAGGACCTGACTTGATGAAAATACTGTGTGACTCTGTAAAGAAAAATTAAATCCTTTTAATAAACAAAGAAAGCATGAAACCCCAACCTGAACAACCTTTTAAAGTTGTCTGTGAATGAAATAAATGATTATGTCCAGTTACTTAAAGCCTTAGAAGTGAGGAGTAATGTGCTTTCTATTAGTCATAATTGTACACAAGGTCACTGTATATTTAGCTTAAACTCCTCCACCACCCTTCAAAAAAATGTGCAGCCTCATCGTGAGTCTTCTGCAAAGGGCTACAGGCAGAAATGGAAATTACTCCTGTCTTTAGGGACTGAATGTTGTGTATTTTTGTTCTGAGTTGACTTTAATACAACATCCAGTAAATCTCTGGGGCTAGGAACCCACAGCCCTCATCAATTGTTTTCTAAGACTAGTTCAAACATGTGTGAATCCTGTACCTGTGGTAAAAGTGGTGGAAACCACAGCGCTAGTATCGAGTCCTCTTGCAGCCTGAAGCTTGACGGAGTACTCTGTCGTCTCAGCCAATCCCTCCAGCCGAACCCAAGTATCCTCTGCATCAAGGATCAGCTCCTGGTGAATACACAGGCCCGTACTCATGAACACAAAAAAAAACTACTTATTTTCTGTAAAACTATTAATGCTGTGTGCATTCAGCACAAACCTCAGGGTAAAATGAATTAGAATCCCTGCATGAGACTGATAAAACTCTAAACTCAGCTTGTGATTTTTATTTTTTTATTTTAAAGAAAGCTATGGGAACAAAAAGACCTTCAAGCTGTTCTCCTTGAGGGAACTCGTGATGGTTTTCTTTTTGTTTTGGTAATACAATATTCTCATGACAACAAAAGCAGGTGCAGCATTTTGTGGAATCTAAAGAAGAAATTTTGATTATCCATCCATCTATCTATTATCTATACTCGTTTCTTCCTTTCAGAGTCAGGGGGTCACTGGTGCCCATATCCAGCAGTCACAGTGCGAGGGGCGAGGTACACCCTGGACAGGTCACAAGTCCATCACAGGGCCACATATAGAGACAAACGAGACAGCCACCGTTCACTCTCTCACTCACACCTAGCGACAATTTAGAGTTACCAATTAACCCAGTGGTTCTCAGTTCCGGTCCTCGTGACCCACTACCCTGCATGTTTTGGTTGTTTCCCTGCTGTGGCACACCTGATTTAAATGAACGAGTGATTGGCAGGGTTCTGCAGAACTTAAAGACATGCTGAAGAGCAGGATAACAACTAAAACATGCAGTGGGTCACGAGGACCGGAATTGAGAACCACTGAATTAACCTGACAGTCAGGTTTTTGGTGTGTAGGAGGAAGCAGGAGTACCCGGACAGAACCCACGCATGCACGGAGAGAACATGCAAATTCTACCCAGAAAGGTCCGGCGACCTTCTTGCTGAGAGGCATCAGCTCAACCAACTGATCCACCGTGCCAAAATTTTGATTAATTTATTTAAAAAAAATCATTTAACCTCCACCTGCGATGGAGCAGGACTTCTTTCCTGTGCCTTCACATAGAAAACACAGAAAAGAAGACAATAAAATAGATCAAAGAAAGTCGTAGAATTAGTGAAAAAGGGAAAAAAATATATAAATGTGGACGTGTGATGGTTGTCAGAAAGGAAAAAGGGTTGCCAGAAACAGCAGATGAAGCAAACAAGATAAAAAGACTTCTCGGACAGCCAAGCAGAGAAGCTGCAAGCAATCAAGAAACAAACGTTTTCTATTTTTAGTGGAAAAGTCAGGGTGCTACGATGCATTTACAAATTCTCTGTCATTGTGTTTGTTCTAAGTAGCCTAAATGTCTGACAAGTGTTTTTTCAGTGACACAGCTGCCAAAGATGTTTAATAAATTAAGTGAGACATGGCTCAAACAGACACTTGTTTCTGCAGCTGAGTTTGCATGTTACAATTTAGCCTGGATACACATTAAATATAAAAAGAGAAATAAAATATTCAGCCAGTTTGGTTGGAAGGGGGTGGGGATCACACACACACACACTTTCTGAAGCCAATGTGTGTGTGAATTATGTAGAAAAACAGGCGGTAAACGATGTCACACTAAAACATCTCAGAGGAGCTAACATTCTCCCAACGGGCTTTCAGGGTCAAGATATTTATTGCAATCGAACAGCCCCGGTCTTATCAAAGCTAATACGTACCTTTGTACCCTTTCCTATCGATTGTGAATGTGTGGGCTAAGTGTTGGGAGTGTTTTACCGGATGTGTAATAGTCCTTGTGTGAGATCTTTATCATTCCGGGCGCACACAGACCCAACTGTTACACATGAATTTTTACAAACTCCTTAATAAATGCCAGTCAGATAAGAAGTTAATCTCACAACTAATTTGTGTAAATTATTAAAGTTTATTATCTCGGTAAGAGCAGAAGCTGGCCGAGCAGCTGTAGGGCTCACCGGTGCTGCGTGCGAGCAGATAATTTTCAAGCGAGCCAGACTCGAGCACAGGCAGCAAGAGGAAAATCACACGAGGAGCACTTTAATCTGTGGATGTTGTTATCAGAGTGATTCTGTGGATCAGCTCTGTGATGTGTTGTTGAACACTGGGAATTTAATATGCAGTTCTTGGTGTTCAGACGGCTCATGGCAGTAAACCATGATTTGAATAAACTGGGAAAAGGAAATTAATTAACATTTAAGATTTTTTCCTGCTCTCTGTATAGTAAAGCCATACTCATAACGTACATTTTGGTTTCTTAAAAAAAGAGATTTCTTTAAAAAAATATGATAAATTCTTATTTCACTGAAAGCCAGCACACTGAGCTCTGATGGGAGAGAAAAAACAATCCAACACTCTTTTGTTGAAAATTAAACTCATTTTTGATTCAGCCGAATTGAGTCCAGCTGCAGGTATGTTCTACAGCTGACAGAGAGGCAACACATTTTTTAACATTTTATTCCCAAAGAGTAGTGCGCAACATATTCAGTTATTTGCATCTCAATTTTAGTCAGCATGTGAGAGTTGCTTTTGGATGAAGAACATATTAGCACCAAGTTTTACCAACTGTCACCAATTAACACCAAACCTGCAAGCAGCATGAAGATATGTCATTATTTTGCTACACTGTCAGCAGCTTGAGGTAACAGAAACATATCTCCAGCAATGTGCATCCAATTGTTTCTTTTATTTTATTTTTTTATTTTTACCGAGTGTCACACAAAGATGTGTTGGTAAGTAAGATGTTTATCTTTCAGAAGGGGGTATTTATTTGCTTCTTGAATCAAGGACAATAGAAAATACAATCGATCAAGGATGAGCAACCGGTGGGCAACTGGTGGCCAATGAGGCTCGTGTCCCCTCTGCCTCTGCCTAAAGGAGTGCTTTTTTGAATGAATGAATGAATGAATAAATACATAAATACATAAATAAATAAATAAATAAATAAATAAATAAATAAATAAATAAATAAATAAATAAATAAATAAATAAATTGGGAGGTAGGCTATCAGTATGCAAAATTTCAAGGCAAACCTATGTGTTTAGTCTGCTTGGATATGCTCTGTCATGAAGAACAAGTTGCACAAAGCTAATTATGAGATGTGTGCTGAAGTCACAGGTACATAAACAACAGAGAATTTTTACCAGAACCAGAACCATGCAGGAGTCTGACGTCAATGTGATATAAGCCGTTGCACTTCAGCTCACTAAAGTAAGTGTATATTTTTTGCTTGCTTCACAGTTTTTGTAGTCATATTTATTAAACATGAGTACAACTGGTCTACATGCATGAGCATGAAATGATAAGTTACAGCACAGTAGACATATATTTACACAAACACTTTCAAAATGGCAGTTTAATTACATATGGGTCAGTGTGCAGCTCAATGTGGTCCTCTAGTAGTGTCAATAAAAACATTTGTGGTCCCTTCCAACATTTAAGTTGCCCATCCCTACAATAGATGATGCTTGAAAAAAACAAAAAAACCCATTAAAATGCAGTGGATAAAGATGGAGAAAAACATATATTTGATGATAATACTGTATATTCAATAAATTGTTTGTTTAAAGCAATTACCCTGCAGGGACAGAAAGGCAGACTTCCAGGCCAAGCAATTCTAATTGCTTCACAAATTAAAATTATTATTATTTTTTTTCCTAAAGTGATGATTTGAGGAGTTACTGGTGCATTTATTGTGCATTAGTGACACCCAATGGTCAACCACACATCAATGCCACAATTACAAGGTCAAAGTGTTAATGTGTGTTTGAGTGTGCAGGAGAGACTCGCGGAGGATGATCACTCCATCAGCATGGGACTCTGTGTGAGCATTCAGAGCACACAGCTCGTACTAATGTACTTCATTACCATTACTCTGCCACATCAAAACCCTCAATCAAAATAAACAATGTCTGCTGAGGCCCATTAAAGTAATACCTCTGCTGGACAACCAATTTCACTGTGTGGCTCCCTTGTGTCTAACAATCTGTGCGTGAGTGTCCCAGAATGCTTCAGGGAATTACAAAACTGAAAGATTAACTCTGAAGTCTGAAGTGCCACAATATCTAAGTTGTGAGTTTGCATTTTGAATCTTCTCTCATTATGTTTATACCAGGAGAGATAAATAAGTATATTTTGGTCTTACAAGTTACAAGCTGTTGTTTTTGACATAACCTTTCAGTATCAGCAGATTTCCTCTGTTGTGTTGTTTTCTGAGTGTAAATCTGCAGCTAGCCTGTAGAGGATGGAGTGAAATCAGAGAGCGTGTTACTTACTTTACGACTACCATCAGGTGTCTTGTAGGTGAGCATGTAATTGTCAATCTCTGTGACTGGCGGTTGCCAGGATATGAGAGCGCCGCGGTGGTTCACTTCACTGGCTGTCAGGTTTACAGGTGCATCCATGGCTGCCAAAAGCAGAGGGAAGAAAATAGGTTGACAGACAATACAAGAGATGCTAGCGCTTCTTCTTGAATGGCAGGAGAAATACTACATGTTCTCATGGTATTTTTAATGATATAAATCCATTGTACAGCTTTCAGCTTTTGGCACATTTTTTTTTTTTAAATCTCAGCTCTTGAAATAAGAGCACACATTGTTGATTTGTGTGTGTACAGTTGTTTAATTGGACATGGTCTTGAAACAAAAGCAAATGCAGATAGAATTTGCCATATTGTGAATCTCTGAGAGCCATTATACATAACTTTAAACCATGTGGTACACCGCAATAACAAAGAAATAAAAAACTTGGACCACGCACACAATGTTTGAATAACAGAGAGTTTGTTGTGATTTGATTTTTTAAATGATAAAGCAACTTCCCTTGCATTTAGAAGTATTTCTTGGACAAGAACACAGACATTTCACTTAATGACTGCTGGAGATAGGCACCAGCTCTCTGCAACTATGAACAGTTAAATAATAATTGTATTTTTTTATTTTTATAAAAATTTTTTAATATATACAAATTTGTCCAGTATGTGATGGTTTGACACAGATGTGTAAAGTAACAAAGAACAAATGGTTATTTATACTGGAGTTTTTCAGCTGTTGTTTCACTTCTACTCCTTACATTTTCACACAATTATATGTACTTTCTACGACTTATGTTTTAAAAATAGCCTTGTAATTCCCTTATTCCCATTTCATTTGGGCTTGTTTTCATTCAGGCTTGTTATTGTTAAAAAGCAAACAAAACTGTCCAGATACAGTACTGTGTATGGTACTTCCTAGATATGAGTGAATCTATGCAGGTGAAACAGGAAGCCCAGTGCATCTCTTTTTTTTTCAACATTAACATTTTAACATATTGCAGTCATTATTGCCTGAAGGATTTTTTTTTTGGGAGGTCACCTCACAAAAAATGTCGTTTTGGAAATTTTAATAAATATAAGAAATTTTTATTATAAATTTGCATTTGATACTTAACAGTAAATGTCATATTTTAAGACTTTTACTCAGATAATATTGTCAGAGGAGACTTTAACCACAGCAACCAAAGTAATTTTATGGTAATATACTTGTACTTTCTCTAAAGTATCACTTTGAGGTATACAACATTACTTTAACATGAGAAATTATAGTTTCACACTAAACTGTTTTTTATCCTCCTTGAAGTATTGGGCTGTTAATGAACCCGCCACTTTAACTAAAACAAAGCACAGGAAAACACAGGGAACAGCCACACAATCAGAGCTTATGTTGGTAATACACTTAGTATTAAAACCAATCAATCTACAACCTGGAAATTAGACCCCACTGAATGACAGGAAGCCTGCAGGTTGTATAAATCAGTTAGTTATTTATTAGATTTAAGTCACATAATTACCAGAACAGTTTCATTGCTTGTTTAAATATGCAAAGGTTCAAATGATAAATTTTAAAATACAAAAAAAATACACAACAGTACTGCAGAAAGCCATCTTTGATTAATTTAAGTGTTTTTGCTTCTCGTACCATCAATGCAGCCTATCTGGATGCAATAAATAAATAAACAAATAAATAAATCATTGTTATTGAGATTCCACTGAGTATTTCTTCTAAATCCTATGAAAACATTAAGTGCAGCGCAGAGTGTAGTACTGTTACACAACATTCTAACTTTTTTTAGTGACAATAACACAATCCAACCTGCCTCAGAACAATTTCTTTCTACAGCTCCAAATATCCTCCTCTTATACCATCCTCACAATCACGTAGACATCCTAAATTTAAAAACAGGCAAAAATATAATAGTATTGTTAATCTTACTCATTGCTTTATGACCAGCGACCTATAGTCATAAAAACAGAGAACAATGCTTCAATTATTTTGCAAAAAAAAAGAGCTTGCTATCTTTATTTCTAAAGCAATTACAACAGAATATAAAGTAAAGAGGTGGCAAAAAACATGAAAAAATAAAAACTAACATTTTTCTTGCACATACCTCTGCAGGGTATTTTCGTTAGACAGGTAAAATTTCCTCATCAGTTATCCTAAACCCCCACAGGAGCAAGTAAAACCAGCAGTGAGGCACTTTCCCATGTTTAGTCAGAGATGTGTCACAGCCTCACAAGCATTCAAACTCTTGATCAGCGAGCCCACCCAGGTTTTACTGCACGTTACATCACATCATTCATGCATATTTTCATTTCCTGCATAGCTAGGAACAAGATTTGATTATAGTTCTTTTGTTGATACTTAGAACACAAAACGAGGAGTGTTACCTTCATTTCTCCACCTTACATCACCTTTTTTTTAATTTCAGTTGTTATCTGATCTATCAACATGGTGGCAGAAGTACTAAACTCATTTTAGAGCATGAAAAAAATAAATGACCCTTTATTCAGAAAAAAAAATCTGTTTCCTGGAGTTACATCATGACTCTGGGGCACATCATCAGCCAGTCAGCCAAAAGTGCTCAGTGTGTGAGAAAGGCAGGGGAACTGAAACAACTTGAAAAAAAAAAAAACGTTGCACTTTGTGTGCTGTGAAAGCCAAAGACCTTGCGGTGAATATGAAATAAAGATATCAACCACAGTCTTGTCTCTTGATCTGATTCACTGCCTGAGTTTTCTCTTTGGATCTCCTCCAATCAGTCTTTTGTCAGGCAAATATGTATTTTTTTCCTCCTTTTTAAAAAAAATACCTTGAATATTTAACTCATCTAGAGGACTTGACGGGCTCATTAAACACTGTGAATACAAAAAGAAAAGAAAAAACAACACTCACTCCCCTCAATTTGTCGAGTTAAATCCCCGGGTGTGTTTGGAGCAATCAGTGACAGCTCTTTAATTAAAAGCATGAACCTGCAATGATAACCTCCACACAGATCCGGGGTGCCTTTATTTATTTAGTTAATTTTTTTGTTTTTTTTTATCTGACTCGGCAGCAAAAAGACAAATCAAGACTGGGACAGGAAGATTTAGAGAGAAAGAAAAAAAAAAACAAACAAAAACAAAAGATGTTTCAGACTGAGAGGTTTTCGATAAAGGCAGCACGTTGCAAATAGCACTCACACTCCTCTTCATCTTATTTCTGCAGGTTGGTACTCCTCATTGAGCCAATTTGCATTCAGTATCCACATGGGGTTGTTCAATCCTATATTTCCTTCTTTTTTGTATTGTGTTTCTTTCCTCTGTCCACCCCCTCCTTTTCATTCGCATGTAACAGGCTTCCAGCTTGAGGAAATGTGCCCCGAGAGTAAATATATTTATCTTCTGTTCACATCAAATGCTTGTCTCCATGAACCACAGATGGTGAATTATGTGGACAGCTATCTTCATTCTTCCCTTTCTCTCCATTGGCCCGTTAAAGTCTGTCACCTTGTCTTTGTCTCTTTTACTCTCCTCCAATTAAACCTTTGCACAGCAAGCAGGTGAGCAGGTGTCGGCGCTGCTCCTGGCAGATCTGACGCTCTTCTTTTCAGATGAGGAGGTGTGAACAAAAGGAATTGAGAGGAATTGGTTTGGCAGCATCTAATGATTCATTAACACGCACAAACAATGCTAGAGGAGGAAAATAAACACAATCATAAAGCGGCAGATGGGAGGCACTATGTGCGCAGCAATTTGTTGAATCAAGGAAAATATGGAGGAGTGCGATTGTTTTTGAAGTCGCAACTCAATGTCTGTTTGCAAGCGAATGCTGATGTCTGGGTGATGTATGAGATTTATTTGTTTTAATGACATAAAATCAAAGGTAACGGAATGCGATCCAGATGGAGCTCTGTGGCAACAGTCAAATAAACACTGTTATTATTTTGAAGTCCCATCGGCTGCTGAAACGACACTGAAAGTGCTCTGACAATCTTAGTGTTGCCTTTGACGAATAAAAAAAGTAAATAAAAGAACTACAGTATTTACAT
Organism: Cynodonichthys magdalenae; assembly: GCA_031762555.1. Classification (NCBI taxonomy): domain Eukaryota; kingdom Metazoa; phylum Chordata; class Actinopteri; order Cyprinodontiformes; family Rivulidae; genus Cynodonichthys; species Cynodonichthys magdalenae. Next base: position 11,514,261 of record JARVJO010000431.1, on the reverse strand, counting down.
TTTATAACAGATCAAACTTTACATGAATTCGATTTGAACAACTCACATCTTCCCCAGAACATGCCCTTTATTTGCACTTTAGCTTGTTGTCAACCCAGCTCAAATCAAAGATTAATAAAAAAGAAACAACATGTTGCATCTGTTCGGTGCTCACATTGGACTATCAGATAATTGACATATTTGTCAGTCTATAAATACATACAGAGCTTGCAAATCTGGCTTCAATACATGTTTGGGCTTCATTTAATCAAACTGACACCTGTGGCTCACCTGTTTGTCTTTGCTGAAAACATTCACAATCCAAAATCAGAGGATACGCATTTAGATTTTAGCTAAAAGTATTTTTTTTCCAACTTTTTAGACAAAATATTATCTATACCAATACACTGACATTCTTTTAGACAACATAAAAGATGTTAATATGCTACATAAATGTGTGAGTATGTTACTCCATAAACAGTTTAGTTATAAATATCACTGAGTAGTGGCTTCAATAAATTAAACTTCTCTTTATTAAGACCACATTTTTTCTGGATAAACCTACTAAACAGTTGTGTCTTTCTGCTCTCACTTGATAATATCAGCATCACAAAAGTAACATTAGATTTACTTGGCTCAGTAAAACTGCATCTGACAAAACTGCTAAAATCAAACTCAACCTAAAATATGAGGTATAAGCTTTAGGATATGTAACAGCTGCTTAAACAGGGACAGAAACTAGCAAAATCTAAATTTTGATTTCATGTAACATATTAGATACTTATGATACTTATAATAATGTTCTCTGCACCATGAGGAGATTTTTTATACTAACTTTGAGTTTTCCATTTTATATGGCTAAAACTTTTCCAACTGAATTTAATTATCTTTTCTTGTCCTATCTTGTTTCTCGTTTAGCTAGCAGAAATATTTCCCAGAGAATGATGGTGACATCTGCTAGTTTGGATGAAGAAAACTAATTAAAAATTTGATGCTTGTTAGCTGGATTGTTAAAAAAAATTGTTTGTTTTTTGGTTTGTTTTAACATTATATTTTTAGGTCATTTTAGAAAAAATTTCAGTTCAATTAAAAAATGGCCTTTTTTTGGCAGCTTCACTTTTAAGACCTGATTAGTGGAATGCTGAACCCACAAAGGAACTCTGGATCTAATTTAATGGGAACCCTGATTTCTGCTCTGCCTGTTTGACCAATACCTTTTGTTTCTGATGACTCCGTTTAGCAAAGCAGCCAACTAGAACCTCTGTTAGTGGTTTAAACTAGCTTAGAAAAATAAAGACTTTTGGAACTCTAAGTTCTTGAAAAGTGCATAAATTTGAACCTTAACTCTAAATAGACAATTCAGTCAAACTCAAGGCTTGACTTTCATCTTTCACAGTAATGCAGTCAGGCTGTAAGAAACATTGTCTGAAAGAAAACATTCAGATAAAAAAAAATTAAATTAAATAATAAAAAACGAAATGTGTTTAAGCTGCTACTTCCAAAAAAATGGTTAAAAAAAAAAACTGTCTCACTGAAAAATGAAGTTTATGGTTTTGTGGCAGAAGTGCTCAATATTTTGGTGAACTGCTATTTATGAAGACAGTGTGGAGTTGCCTGAAGCAAGGATTTCTACTGCTTTATCACCAAACCAAGCACCTCTCAGCAGGTGGGCTCAGAAACATCAGAAGGGAAAAAGTCCCGGTTCTCCAGCCTACAGGGCTTTAGAGACACCTGCAGCAAAATCCGTTATTTTCCACCCTTAGAGCTTAAATATCAGGCATGCTGTCTTACTCACAGTTGAGCTCTTGAGGCATGGAGGCCAGACAACAAAACCGCCCTCAGCTGTGGTTAAGAGGCTTGGGGATCTACAAAGAACCTCGACACTACCAAAAAAAATACAACTGAAAGGATGAGACTCATCCTTTTTTCTCATCGTCTCGCCACTCTCTGCTGTTTTGTGGAAAATGCCATCTATTCCTAAGAGAGAAACTTTTAAAGCTACATCTGTCGCTGACCTTTTAACTTTGACATCTGTCGATGGCATTTGCACAGATGTTGGCAGAGCCTTCACGTTAACTGGGAGGAAACACGCCCTTTCCAGATGTTGTCTTTCAGTTTGTTAGGAACACTCCAAAAATGAATTTATGAAACATAAATGCAGAAATTGTATAAAAATGTTAAATCACTGTAGAAAAAGTGAAGTGAATAATTAATGAATCAATGGATCATTGGTTCATCTTTTTTGTTTTTATTTGACCTTTTCTAGCAAAATTCCTGATTGATTAAAATAAATTAATTCTCATTGTAAAGCTATGTGTTAAAAAGACAGGTGATGTCTCTGTTAATTATTTTTATGAAGACATATGATCTGCTTCTGCTTCTCTTTTTTTATTTTTTCATAACTATGTGTCAAGAAATAAAACCATCCTTCTCTACACGGACAATCCTCACAATTTTTATCTTTTTTGATTGAATATGACGCAATACTCAAAACTGAACAATTCTCACATCATCCATCTAAGCTGTATGAGTAATACTGAACAGGCCTGAAATCTCTTGTTTGTCATTGTTTGAGTGGATGAAATACATTATATAATTCTGCTCGACCATCTGTTTAAACACGAAAGGCACTTTAAATGTTCAATTCCATATGTGAGGCTATATGTGCATCACTAGCATGTTGAGATGTAAACTTTGTTTTTCTGGACCTCATTAATGTTTTAAAGTTCCTCCAGCCATGCTCCCATGCATTGTCAAAGCTTGTTTCCAGCTTGAGTAATGCACCTCTGCTGCAGTGCAGGACAGGCAGCCCTGGTGCTCCTTGGGGAACATTAACTCCTGTGCGCACCGCTTTTTTTTTCCTTTGAAGAACTTGCAAAAATAAAAAAGTTTTCAGCGCTGCAGCTCTTACAAACTGGAACAATTACTTTGTCCCTTACTTTTCTCTTAGGAAAGATGCAAGTAAAGCAAACAAAAGGTTAATGTGCATCTTAATTAGTCAACATCTTTGCATTAAAGAAAATCCTTTGCCATTTGTGGTTTAGTGTGCAGAATGGAGTTGTGATTGGGAAACAGTGAACTCTTATATGGAAAGCATCACTAATTTTATAGACTTTAATTAGATTAGAGGATTTCTTTCCAAGGCTGCACTGTTGTTTTCATGGCTGCACATGATTACAGGGTTAAACTATAAAACATAAGGGTCAGGGTTATGTTTATGCACTAAACAGGTAATCATCTTTGAAGCAGTGATCACAAACACTGCCAGGAGTCCTCACTGACATACTGTTTTTTGTGCAAATTCAATTGTGCACTTGCAAAACTGATTAGTGCAAACACAGTGTGAACATCTGCATTGCACACAAAGAGGATTAAGTCAGGCTCAGATGAATATCCTGCTGGGATTCAACAGTACTAACCACAGAGATGCTGGGTACCCCACTGTGGTGAGACGAGGTGAAGAAGAAAACCTACGTGTTTGGAGGTTGGTGATGACAGTGCCGCTTGTGAGGGGTCCTTTTGTTGCATACAGGGATACAGAGTAGGTTGTGCTTGGCTTGAGATTGGAAAGCTGGTGCTCCTGCTTGTTGCCTTCCACCAGGAACGTATCTGCTGTCACTGGAAAATAGACATAAAACAAACCCAAATGTACATAATTATCATAATTTACATACCTTTAGTCAAAAAAACTGCATCCAAAAATGTTAGATGCATAGAAATATGGCAAAAAAAGTATCGCATAGTCATACCTACTTCAGCAATCTGATTTATTTCTATGTTACTTTGGGAAGAAATGCTCATAAGTCTAAAATTAAACAAAAAGAAGCAGAGCAGTTTTATTTTCCATTCTATTTGTGATGCATTTTGCTAAAAAAAAGCACAGCTTACTGGTTTATTATGTCAGTTCTTGGCGTCAGACCAGTGTATTGTCTTGACAACTACATCTACTTAAGTAAAATTCTCATACATAACAATTTTTTTGTATTTTAATTTTTAACCGTTATTTAACTAGGCAAATCCCATTGAGATCACAGATCTCCTTTGCAAGGGTGGCCTGGGCCTGAAGGCAGTCTATTGTATATATTTTTGGGGTGTGGGGGAAACCAGAGTGTCCGGAAAAAAACCTTTGCAAGCATTAGAAGAACATGCAAACTCCACACAGAAAGACAGAGTCCGAACCAAGGATTAAACCCAGGACCTTCTTGCTGCGCTAACCACTGAGCTGTTGTGCCACAAATTTATTACCTTGTTTAAGATTTGTATGAAATAACTTCTTAAGTAGAATGTGGAACATGATTGTAAACTAAATAATAATCCTTATTCGCTTTCTTGTCACAAACAGTTCATTCCTATTTCTTTAGCCAAAATTCCAAAGACAACTCAGTTTGACAGACATGAAACATTATTTTAGTACAAACAAGGTGATTCTGTTCAACTGTTAGCCTAAAATTTACCTTACAACATTTGATCAATTAAAGGAGGATACGTCGCTCAGTCTCTGTTAGATCTTAGATGGCATGAGCTGTGTCTCAGGTCATTGGTTGCAGACTGCACCCTACGTAGGCCGCATCCTATGTGGGCTGTAGGCCACCAGTGTAGGCTGCATAATAAATATATAAACGGCTGTGAAATGACACGGTACATATAAATAAAAACAAAATAAAAAAAAACATTAAAGATTTGGGTTTAGCTCTAGTATCAGTAATTGTAATTGTATTATATTTAACAACTCATTGCAGCAAAAGTTTCATTAGCTAAGTTGCTAAACCTACAATTAAAAGTGAATTATTTGGTCCATGAAGAATTTCCAAACTCTACTGTTAAAAAAATACAAAATAAAAAAACATCTGCCATCTTAATTTTACTGTTTAGTTTGATGATGTTGCAGCCCACGTTTTTGTGGATTTTGTGGGTCCCATTTAGCACAGTAATGCAAGCGACATGACAAATGCACCTTATACTGGCTACAACCCCTGTTTCTATTTCTTGAAGGAAAGATTTTGAGATCCTGCTTATCTACTGGATAAAGATTTTAAGGTTTGACACTTCTTTCTTTGTCCTCCACTTGTCCACCTCCACATTTTTAAGCACACACTGCACAATATGCTGTCATGATCAGGTACAAGAAATGGTTAGAAAACGAGTGAAAAGAGCAGACAAAGTTAAAAGAAACCATTTGATGGACAAAAGATTAAAAGGAAGTAAATGTGAAGAAAATTGGGGATGGATACACAGATAGATAGATAGATATTCCGAGATTTCACTATAATCTGCTCAGAACGGTGAGGGTTTGGATTTCATATCTGTGTTTTTCTCAGCACAAATCTAATTTCTAATGCAGTTCAATACTCAGCAGAGTTTTTATTTATCGACCTGCAACGACTACGTTAACATACATGGGAATTTGTCCAAATCTTACATCACACTTCTGACAATCCTTGTTGGTGCTAGTTGCCAAAAACGTCCCCTGCAGACACATGCTGTTTCTGTATCGGAGGTGATCCGGTTACATCCCACTCAGCCAGGTGTCATTTGACACATTCGCTCCAGCTGCTGAGTAATGCTGATTTTTCTGTATAGCTCAGGGCAAGGCTTGTTGTCTGTGATCACCCTTTATGTAAAAGAAGATTGCCTGTTTTTCCTGACAACTATTTTAAGCAAGTTTACAACAAAGACTTATGATAAAACCCAAGCTTTCCAGGTGACTAAAGCAGAATAAAAACTGTCCTTTCATGATAGCAATTTCACTGAAACAACAAAAAGTGACTGAAATTAAATGATTAATAACTCACGCTGGTTATGTGTGACAGTCAGCACATAGTTGTCCACGATGGACAGGGGCGGAATCCACCTCAGCAAGGCTCCTTGTGGAGTGATGTTCAGGGCTGTCAGCTCAGCAGGCATATCCATCGCTATTATTTCAACAAACACAAAACAACATAAGCTCAATGCAATAATCTTTTCTAAAGGGAAGACAAATAAAGACAGAAAAACTAAAATTAATGCTTACGCAAGTCAACATGTTTATGTAAAACAGTACTGTAGCTGAAACAACAAAAGATTAGACTTTTTTTTTTCATGAAAAAGGTTTGTAAGTTAACAAAATAGTTCTCAGTTGAACACCAAATTATACAGTTTATTTTCAGATCTTCTTCACATTGGATTGCATAGCGAGCTTCCTAACATAGCCTCTTTGAATGAAGATTCAGTAAATTCCTAGAAAGAAAAAAAAGGCTTTTTGAAAGTCAAATATAGACAGACTCAGATAATCTCCTTACCCAACTGTTTCCTCACCCTTTTTCTAATTTCACTTTCAGACTGCTGGACATGCCAAAAATTGAGTTTGAATCTAATTATACCTTTAACCTCAGTTTTTCAACCCCAATTGCCCTTCAGGCGTGTTATTTTGGCACAGAAAGCATGGCGGGAGATCACAGAACACACAGCGTTCTGCCCAGATCAGGTGATTAATAATGCCCTTATCAAAGCGAAAAAGAACTGTCCTCATTAGCACAAAGAAGTGAATTAGTGTCATTCCTACTGTAGCAACGGATGGGGAAACGGAAATAAAATCATTAAGTTAATTGCAAAACGATGTAAGGAAATCTGATGGAGGCCTGCTGAGTTCATTTGATGAGCAATAGAGATGGAGCAAAAAAAAAAAAAAACACAGTCCAATAAACAGATCATCCTATTTTATCAGGGCTTGTGATAATCCAGTTATCACTGTCCATCTCCTGATTGGATCAGTGAATCCCAGACTGAACTGATGCTCATATATGTATTTAGGAAAAACCCATTAATAAAACATCCACTTATGCGTTTTGCTTTTAATTATTCGGAAAGCAAGATAATCAAGATAACAAAATAAACTGAATTAAACTAAAAGCATTTTGCCGCACTCCTGATCCACTCCTGAAATAAGGTTGTTTTTTTTTCCCCCAGTTCCGACACACATTTTCTGTCAGACAGTAACATGTTTATTTCAGCTTCCTGGATGATGAAAAGAAAGCCTTTGGTCAACATCAGCTATAAAGCCCTTTAGACTTGAAGGGTTTCACTTGAGACAGCAAATACAAGTTTGTATTAGGTTCGGCAACAAAGAATAAAATCTGGATGCTTGATCTTGAAGTTTAAAAGGAAAAAAGAAAAGAAAAAAAAGCAAGTCCGGGAATTTTATCAAAGAACTAGCTAAAAAATATCAAAGTTGTCACAAGAAGTGCCAGTTATTTCCAATGTAAAGGTTTGTTTAAGGTATATTATTAAGGATTTTAATGTTTGCTCCAACAAATTGATTAGTTTTGTATTTTAAAAACCAGAATAGCTAATGACATTCCTGTATCATGCTTATTTTTTCCATTCAGTCTGCCACTCACACCTGTTGCCAAACTCCAATCAGCTCGGCTGCCTCCACCTCGTCAACCTCTGCTTTCTATATTCAGTTGCTTGGTTTATGTTCAGGTTTCTGTCTATGTGGTTCTTTGTGCTTCTCCTGTGTTTTGCAAGTTTTGTCAGCTTTTTGTTTTGTTGATCATTTCATAATTTTGAGTCCTCATTTATCTACATTCTTGGTCCTATCCATATTCCAATCCTGCCAAACACACTACCTGTCAGTTATAATATGGCCATGGCTGAGATTTAGAAATCAGGCCAACAGCCAACATACAAACTTAATATTGTTTGCTTGTTGGCATTTTGTCAATGCCTTTTAGCAATTCAATGCTCATACACATTCAAATTTACAAAATAGTGGAAAAAAAAAAAATATATATATATATACAATGGTATGTCTGGTGTAACAACACTGTGCTGGCTATAACTGTGCTTGTTCGTTAATCAGCATTTAATATGTTCAAGCTTGGTTGATACCAATTACCTAAAAGTTGCATTAATTGGCCTTATTTCTCAGACGACCAATAAATCTGTCTACCTCTGTTACACACGAGAGGCACATTCATATGAGAAAAACGCAACTCCCATAAGCACCTTTGTATTATTTATTAGGTGTGTTATTAAAACTCTGGAGTACAGGGATTTATACAACTTCCATCTGAGTCATGTTGACATTTGCAAGATCAGCCTATAACCTCTGCTGAGCTGAAAGCTCAACAGAGGAAGATACACTCTGTAAATACACCAGCATGTGAAACTATAACAAAGACTGTTAACATGTTGGCATTAAAACAAACTGCTGATCAACAAACATGCAAATAATCTTTTAAATTTAATAAAATATTTCATGTCTGCTTGCTTAGATAAAACACAGCACAGTGGACATTAACAACAACAGTTGGCTAAAGGGTTGTTTTTGATTGACAGACACATCATGTATTTTATTTTTTTTTTAAATACCATTTTAACATTTTTGAGTTCTAATTTGTTGGGAGCAAAGTTCTCCTTTTTCAGCTTGTCTTTAAAGTGCTTGGTTTGCTTTTAAATGCCTAAATCCTTTTGAGAAACCAATGAAAAAATGATTCATTATGCCTTTCTGTTGCTAAACAACACACTCCAGGAACCATGCAGTGTGTTGATCATGAGGTCAGTTTGCTTTTTGATTCGACTGATGCCTGTACACAAACCAGCACAGTTCACTTAGTCAAAGATACTTAGCAATGTACCAGATCATTTTATTACAAAGTTTAATCAAGAAAGTATTCTTTCAAAGAAGTATTTCTTGCTGTTGCTCTGTTATTTTTCACGCCATTTTTGAGTCATTGTCCTCACTCTCGGGTTTCTTCTCCAGGATTTTCTCTACTGATAGATTCATGTAATACAAAAAAATCCCATGTTCCTCTTCTTCAGTAGGTCGTCCTGTTTCATGTCACACTGTCCCCTCTAGACTACTGTTAGGCAGACAGCTTTCAAACATAAATAATGAAAAACAGTACCGTAAGTACATGTATTAGAATTATGCTATTTAGACCCAGTGTGTCATTTAGTTTTGTGTTAGAATAATTATTAGATTATTTGAGAAGAAACACCCCTTAAAAAAAAAAAAATTACAGTAGTTATTTGTTAAGTCTAATGTCAATTAGATTTTATTTACAAAGTACAAAAAAAATATGCACAAATGTGCATATATATATGACAAGAAAAAGAAATGACCAGTAATTAAAGTTTTGTATGAAGCAACATGAGCACATCTTTAAAGATTCAGATGTTAGGTAGCAAATAAACATAAGTGAACACCTTTTTATAGAAGGTAGTTTGGGAGATAAAACAATTATCAGAATAGTGTTCAAACATAGAAGCAAGCTTTTATGTTGAAAGAAAAAAAAATGTGCTTGATTAAAAATCTTAACAGAGCCCCTGCAGACATATTACTCTATGTTCATATCTGAATCACCTCTCCTTGGTATAGAAAAAAAACCCTGAAATATATTACTGTGCAAACATCTTTTACATGTGTAATCCCAAAACTATACTTATGACCGTTTGTGGTGTCATGCTGCTCGACTGCAAATATTTGAACCTGCTGCAGCAGCGGTGTTCCAGCAACGTGTGAACTGAAGTGTTGCGCTGCAAGAAAAACGTGCTCATTAAGAATTATGCATAACAGAAATACTGTGTGTAAGTAAAATGGTTGCTAATACAATAATTGGAGAAGTGAAACATGACCAATAATTACAGTCAATTTTTCAATGAAGATTAGTTATTGGTCGTTGCACTTGGCAACTGATCCTGAAAGATTGTTTGAGTGCCTAATCAGTATGTAGATTAACAGTTTATTTTTATTATTATTACCCCAATAATATTTTAAGTACTCTCCAAATGTGTTTTAATTATAATGAGGTATTTGTGAAATTGACAAAACTATTATTTTATGAAGGACTTTTTAATAGTTAAGATTTAGTTCATTTTAAATTCCTGTTTTTTGTTTAACTAATGTAGCATAAATGATAACGCTGACAAGTTGCACTTGTTCTGTCACAGTTGAACACCAATCAGAACCCCATCTATGTTGACTATTACATCTACTGCCAAAAAAAAAATGTTTTTGTTCAAAAATGTAAATGATAATGATTTCTCATTCTTTTTTGTATAGCAGAAATGATTTATAAATGAAAAGCAAATCATTGCTTGATAGATTGCATATTGATCACTGCCATTTATGCCAAATTATTTAACTAAGAACATTTTATAATGAAAAGAGATGGAGAAAAGACCATACTGATCAAGCCTTATCTTATCTCATACTGAAAGATCTGGAAAGATCTGCTCAGGGTGGTTTTAATGACAATTAGCTACTACCACACTAAACTTCAGCAAAATATCTATAAATTACAGGTAATAAATTATAGCCATTTTTGTATTGCCAGAGGTCGATTAGCGGTGGCAAAAGCCTTTAAATTGAATTGACTTCAAAAATTGTAGATAAACACCAAATTTTTATTCATGAGGGTTTAATTAAAAGGAGTTCAGTGGTTTATGAGATGTTATGCTGATGCCGAGAAATAATGTCATATCTAATAAAAATTGAGTAGGTGTTCTGGTGTTCTAGAAATATGTTGGAATGTTTTAACAAAGAAGAACCCATTCAGAGAACGTACTCAATTTTTCCACATTTTCCACCTTATTAAGACATATCAGGACAATTAATGCCAAAGTTTAAAGCAAAGTTGTGCAACGAATAGTGCTTGAAAGACATATCAGCTATTGGCATGCCAGACTTTAGCTCAATATACTTAAAACTGTGTTTTTGCTCGTAAATATAATTGTATTTTTGTGAAACAGGGCATTATTAGTAAAGGTTGCCTATATATTAATTAAGTCATATATTCATGTATCTTTGAGACACTTGGTAGAAAAGACAGAATTTCAGCCAATTCTTGTTTTGGGAAGAGTGAGGGGTCCTGACATTTTCCTAATGAGCACAGTCATTAGCCCTTGAACAGAGCCTTACACAGTCCACTCAGAGTCAGCCCTGCCAGATTCATTTTAGATTAACAGTACCTGCTGTGTTGGCAAAATGAAAAATGGCTTGCTGCTTTTTCAGCCCTCTTAGGATAATTGATTATGGAAGTGAGGTATGTAGCAACTGTGGTCTTACTCAAGTCATTACATACTTGGCCAGGCAATGTTGGATTACACATCCAATCCCCTGTTTATGTATTGTTGTTGAAAGCTGTATTAAAGCGTCCCTGGTTGTGCATTGTGCAGCGTGAGGAAAATGTTATTTACCATTTCTAACAAGCTTGACTTGGGACTTGTGTTCTTTTCAGGCTATTACAGCCTCGACGTCTCTGACCGTCATAAGAACGCAGGGATTGTTGGAAGAAGGAGCTGATAACAGCAATGGAGAGGCAGAGAGGTGAGCTCTGCTGCTTATTTTGGCTTTTTTCTTCACTGAATACAAATGTGCATACAACATTGATGGAGTGTATTAATCTCAGGTTAGCTGATTTTTTTTGGAAAGACAAATGCTATCTTAACTGTGTGTAAAAAAATGAAGAAAACCAAATTTTTTTAATATCCTAATTTATGATTTGGTGCCACGTTTAAGAGCAATCAATTATCTTTCCTAATAAAAATAAAGTGAAAAAAAAAAGACTGATGCAATTGGGATCAACAGTAGAAAGAAACAGACGGAGACGGAGAAAGAAACAAAAAAAACTAACTGAAAGACAAAGACAGACAGGCATAGTGAAAGATCGAAGTAAGTCAAAGGGATAAAGAGGTAAGTAACAGTGGAAAGCAGCAAGAGTGATGGCACAAAGTGAGATGGAGCTGGGAGGTGGTAACCAATTACAGAATCACGGTGTGGACAGTTTCATCTGTTGCAGCAGGAAAGACCAAACCTCCTGCAAAGTCGGCTGTATATTTCGATTTTATGTGACGTGTTTGTGCAAGCGTGTACATGAGAGCCTTTTGCACAGGTGTGAGTTGAACAAACGGTCTGACTGTCTGGCAGAGATGGAACTCCTAATTTATTCCATGAAATCTAGCAGTGGTCTTTCTAACTGAGGAAACCCTCATAATCAATCAGTCCTAAATTAAAAAGTCAGCTGACAGCAAACATGTTGTTTTAGTTAAAAAATGTTAACATGTATCTTGTTTTACCTATTGTACAAGCACATAATATGCTTTGGTGTTATAAGTGCATTGTATAACATTCTGACAGTCAGGTCAGCAGGGTTGCAAAACCAAAAGTACACAAAATGGATCTATTCTTCCCAACTGAAAGCTGTGTCCCTCAGTGTTTGTTGCGATAAACACATTTTATCTGCCAACAGGCTAATTTGGTTCATTTCAAATATTATAAAATTTTGCATACCTGCCAACATTTGTTGCTGGCAATGAGGGACACCTATACCCATTAGCAAGCACCAGTGGTATGAAGTGATCTTAAGAGGGTTCAGATATATATCCCCCAGAAATAAAAAAAAAAACAACTCAAAACTATGCATTTTCCAGCCATTTGAAGGACATTTTTCTAAATACGTAAGATTGATAAAAACATAAAATTGTTCTATATTTATTGAAATGTACAACAGTGAATTATAACTAACTTTGAGGTGAACTTTATCTGAGATCATACTTGAAAATTATTTACCCTTAATGTTTTTTGTTTTGTTTTTACACACTGAACACCATGAGTTTGTCTGTAATAAAACAGACTAAAGCCCTACACTGTTTGGTCCATTCCTAATGATTTTTACACATTCCCTTGGTGGCTAGGAAAGAGCAGGAAGAAACCTGGTCTAACAAATGATAGTTGATGGCTGGAACAATGACTAAACTTACCTGAACTTCAACAAAAAAGACTGAATCCATTCAACGAGTCTGTTGCAGATAATACATGTTTTACTGACTTCCACTTTGTATTACCGTAACTCTGTGTTAGCTTATGCCATCAGAAAAATTCTGACGATTTCTGAAAGCTGAGTAGATGTTTTTTACATCCGACATAGACTTATTACAGTAGCATTGCTTGTGCAGTTGTGAGAGGCCCATAAAGAAACCCCTCCATCTCCCTCCTCCCACGCACACAGCTTGGAAGCACAGATGCATAAGTAAAGTCAGCGCTTCTCAAATGGGGGACATTTGGGTGTTCTGCCCACTCTCACATCCAAATCGGGATGGTTGACATGAATGTTGTCTTCCACTCTGCAATATATGATCAAATTTCTAACCATCAGCTGTTTTTTTTGTGAAATAGAACGTCAAAGACAGTAACTAAAATTAATATTATTTTTAATTTGAATTTTGAGCAAATTTGTAGAATTTCGCAAAAAGGAAAAAAAAAAACAAAACAAAATGTAAATTAGACATATTTCCATCAACTGGCTTAAGCCGAATCAACCAGGTTACACACTGGTACCGGACAGCCAGCGGGAACAGCTGATCAACCAGGTAAATGTTCACTATGTCAGAACTTATTCAGCAAATGTGTTTCCATCACTTCTTTTGCGCATTAACTCTTTTTTAAAAAACCCAAAATCCACCTCAAGCGAGCGTATAAACCTTTTACTGTTACCATTCACCTTTTCTAATATGATACTTAAAAATGCACATTAAAAAACGTTGATAGAAACACGGTGTACTGTAATTAAGAATGCAATACCCTATAATACAGAAAAAATACAAGGATAAACAAGGGCTTTCTAGGAAAAATTACTAAATATAAATAAAACTATGTACCAATTCAGTTAAACAATTAAGCCATTGTGCCTGGTTGTATTTGCATATAAACATAAATGTAGTCAGGTTTTTATATTTTTAACTCCTACCTGTGAACACAGATGTGCTGACCACTTTGCTCTCTTGACTCCCTCTGAAAGCACTGATGCTGATCTTATACTCAGTGGCAGGAAACAAGTTGGACAATGTGTAGTTTGTCACATCGCTGTCAATCATCTCACTGTCCACCCCTGCAGGAGACACCACAGACATCAAAACACAAATGGCGCTCTCATTGTACATTACATACATGGTGTTCCATGTAGCCAGCGGCTTCATGATATACTTCAAGCAGGGAATGGTTGCTCAGTGCAGAAATTTAATTTAAAGTTCAATTAAAGTTGACTGATAAAAAGTTGTGATTAATTAGCTATAACGCAGCACCGCAACAGTGCGCTTGGATAGAAAATGTATCTTATATATGGGAGCAAATGCCACACTCATTTAACTGTAACGAGAAACAGCAGTGAGCTTTGTGTAAGTTAACATTGAAATGGCATGATGTTAAAGTAGAGTTAGGAGACCATTTTCAGTTTGTGCTGATGGGTTGTGCGCTTTACCTCTGGCTGACAGGTAGGAGAGCTTGTAGTATTCAAATGGAGCGAGAGGTTTGATCCAAGAAATTGTCACTGCATCCTCAGTCACATCTGACATTGTCAGCTCTTTTGGTGGGTCCATGCCTAGAAGAGGGAATCATGGGTAAAATGCAAAGGTGTGAGGTTCACACTTTTTACAATGGACAACACAAGTGAAAGGAAAGCCTCATCACTGCTCTAGTCCTAATAGCACAAATGGAGAACACTGTGAGGTAAGATGTCACGACTTTAGAATATTATGCACATGGTACACCGAATGACAAATCATAAATCTTTACTTAGTTGCTATTTAAACCCACAAAAACCACTAGATTCCATTAATAGGTGAGTAGAATGAACCAAATTGACATTGAGACAGATTTTTTTTTTTGCTCACAGTTAGTTTGTAGCTTCTGACACTATTAGAGCAGCTGTAGAAAAATTTTTCAACGAGAATAATTTGAACAAACGTTAAAACTTATTACAAGTTTGTGGCTTCCATTAAAATAAATAGAAACATGAACTTTGCAGGAATAAGTACAAACTTAAAGTAAGAGGAAAAAAAAAAAAGAGCACTTGCCAGCAAAGGTGTGGATGAGACAACTACAAATTGGCTCATCTTCATGCTTCGGACAAGGAAAGCA
>JARVJO010000431.1:11485884-11499331 GCA_031762555.1 Cynodonichthys magdalenae | reverse complement strand
ATGGGCCCACTTATGAGGCCCCCGCTCACATGGATTATTTATCCATCCCCACTAACCATAACCATAACCATAAGAGGAAAAAAAGGACAAAAAGCTATAATAAAGGGAAAAAATGTGGAATTTTACTTAGTATTCATTAACGCCTGTTCTCAAACTTTGATACCCAATAAGATTAAAATGGAAAAAAAGGGAACAAATCAACAGTTCCATCAGAAAAATATGTTTATTCACTATGTCCCTCAGGTTGATCAGAGTAATATTTGCAGTGTGTAAGCTTACATCAAAGCATCGTTTGAACTGAGAATTGTGGTAAAATGACTGTCAGCTAAGCCAAATCGCCTGTAAGTACTGTGGCTAAAATGTAGAGGAAAGAACATTTACAATGTTGCAAATGAATCAAACGTAATGCTTAAAGCAAATTGGGAAAAAAAAAAAAAAGAGCTGAAGTGCAGTTTCTCACAAACACTCAGTACAACAAGTAAGATCAAAGCAGGGCAGCAGAATTACCATGATGTGAAAAAAAGAAGTGCAAGAAGTACAACACATCTATCTCAAAATTCATAATCAATTCCCTGCTTTAAAATCGGTTTCTTGTTTCTGGGTTAATCAAAAGAGAGAGGAAAAGCTCAAAGCTGCTGAGGTGCTGTCTGGTTTAAAGCTGGCACTCTATCTAGTATTTCTGGCACAAGTTAACATATTTAATATTTAATTTGCTCTAATTGTTTTAAAGGTCTTTCATGAAATGATTTTTCTTTCATTACCTTTTAGACAAAAAACAAAGTATTTCTTTCTGTGCTTTTCATCTCATCGTTGATCACAAAAGGTTACATCGCTGACTCTATTCTCATTAATTTTTCTTCGCAAATGTAAATACTCCACTCGAGAGCCTTTTTTGTCTGACAGTATGCCAGTTTAAATGAAACGGAAAATTCAGCTGGGAAGTAGTCTGGAAATGTACTTCAAGTTAAAAAGACATCATCAAGTTAAATCAAAAATAAATATAATTTCGGAACAAGATAAAAAAAATGTAAAAAAAAAAAGTAGGCTACTTTAATGAGTGGCTTCATAGAAAAACAAAAATCAGTACAAAAAAGGGGAATTCTATCATACAAGTGTGAGCTGTTAAATGGCATCCTTCATTGATTTTAAAAGCCATTTTTTAGTATAAAAAAATGACTTTCTGATGCTACAATTTTAAATTTGAATGACGATAAATCAATCAATCAGAATTAGAACAAACACTGGCTCCTCAGTCAGGCT
Organism: Cynodonichthys magdalenae; assembly: GCA_031762555.1. Taxonomy (NCBI): domain Eukaryota; kingdom Metazoa; phylum Chordata; class Actinopteri; order Cyprinodontiformes; family Rivulidae; genus Cynodonichthys; species Cynodonichthys magdalenae. The sequence goes on along the minus strand of JARVJO010000431.1, from coordinate 11,498,071 downwards.
TCTTATTCACTCAAATGACACAGGTATATCAGGTACTTGTAAAAATACTTTAACAGAAAATGACTATTAAAATGCTCAGGCTGCTGCCCCCGCGACCCGACCCCAGATAAGCAGAAGAAAACAGACGGACGGACTATTAAAATGAATTTCACAAATATGAATACTTATTAAGTAAAAAGCTCTAAGAAATGAAGTGTTGAATTTACTTAACCAAGTTATGTCAACTGTTCAGTTGACATTATTAATATTATTCAATTTGGTTTAGTGGAATTAGTTGATAAAGCTTGGTTTAGTAAATTCAACACTTCTTTTTTCAGAATTCCTTTCATGATGAGTTCTGATCATATTTAAATTTGTACTGTGTAACAAGGTGTTAAATATTAAAGTAATTAAGTAAAATATCCTTTTCTTATGTTTTAAATGTAACAAAATAAAAGTAAATGTTGTGATTTTTTTTTAAAAAGTACTGTAACAAAGTAAAAGTACTTAGTTACACCTTTGGTTTTCTCCAAGTAATCCAGTTTTCCCCACAGTCTAAAAACCATAAAATATGTTGCCTTCAGGCCTAGGCCTCCTTTGAAAAAGAGATTTATGATCTCAGTGGGATTTGTCTGGTTAAATAAGGTTAATAAATAATGTATTTTCATTTTATAAGCGTATTTATCTTTTTTTCCACTCAACCACATTCACCACCATTCTCAATAAATAATGTTTCCTGATATATTCCATTTTGGTTATTTAAACTTATAGTTTTGATAGATTCAGCCTCAATTACTTCTTTAACTGTCTTTAAAAACATGTACGTTCAAAACATGACACTAACCTTTTGTTGGTAATTTGTCTCTCATTTATTATTGACCTGACATTTTCTGTATAAAACATGTTACTAAAAAAAAAACAACTCACTGATTCTGTGTTGTTTTGAACATGATCTCATTTAACGCTCACAGAACTCCCACGGGGCACATTAACACACTGTATTGATTTTTCCCCAAGCAATAATTGTTTCAACAAAGCTCATACAAGCCTACAAGCATTCAGGTTGATGTGTTTTCATCTTTTTTTTTTTTCTTTTTTTAAAAAGCACTTTCCTGTGAATTCAAAGTCGCTCACCTGTAGTGAGTGATGCCGTAATGGGCTCGGAGGTAACATCCCCCTGTATTGTGATTAGACTGACGGTGTAGTAAGTGGATGGCAGAAGGCCCTGGACTAGTGACCTCGTCTTGGAGCCATCCAGCGTCACCTTAGAGGTGTCAGTCCCGTCTGCAGAGCTGTAGCTCAGAATGAAGAGGTCAGCGGGTGGTGCCGGGGCGGTCCACGCCACTAACACAGAGTCTGAAGTCACCTCTGACACGTAGAGGTGGGTCACGGGTCTGATTCCTGGAGGGAATGGGGGGGTGGGGGTTTGTGTTTTAGAAAATACCAGACAGCTTTCAAGTATGGATTTATATATATATATATATCCTGCAGCGAATGAAAAGTACTGATGAAACAGTTGCTGCATGGATGAAGATGACAGACAAGCTGTGCAATGAGGGATGAAAGTGCTTGAAGATGGGCTGTTTGCATTAAAGCTGAGAAAAATCAGCCTTAAGTACAGCTTTAAGCTGAAGAGAACCACCAACATGTGGCAGTAAGGGTTTAATTGGTCATGAAAAGTGGAAACTAATGAGATCCTCTGGCATTAGGATGAAGATGAAGACTGCCCAAGAAAAATATAATAGGAAAAAAGTTTATTAAATAGCAGATGCAGTTACTTTGTGTGACTAGGATGAGAGGTGATGCGACGAAAAAAGAACCAGGGAAGATGGTGACGCAGCAACAAATGAAAGAGGAATTTAATATGATTAGCAGTGTGTCTCCAAATAAACAGCAAGAAAAAAATGGCACATTTGACTTCTCCTTTACCAATTCATTCAGATTAAACACAAACCACAAAGGTCTTTTAGTGATCAATCATCATATGAAACTTGCATTGTTTACCCAAGGCTGCATCTGTATTCCTCTCTGTGAACTCTTACATCTTTCACAAGCTGTTGACGTGTATTCCTGCTAAGTAGTCAGTAAAAACAATACAGCAAAGGCACCTCTTTGTAACACACGCTGTTATGCTTAGTGAACTTGTGTGCAGCAGAGTTAGAAAGCGGGCTACACAAAAGGACCCACTACCTTTTTTTTCTTTAAAAAAAAAAAAAGGAAAGTGTGATTTTACTTTAATTACACGTTAAATATTTCTGGGACAAGTCGCTTCAATGTAATGATGGTGGTTATGATGAAGGCTGTTGATCAAAATGACAGAAAGTCATTTGAAGGTTAATAATTTAGAAATGAGAGAGACCATTGGTGACCACACAGAAGCAATGTACAATATGTGATAATAAATATTTTTAATGCACTGATACACAGATAAAATAGGACATTTGTGATTTTTGATGAAGAGGAAAATGTTATTTTTCTTGGACTAACTTAAAAAAGATAAAATTTATAAAAGTGGTTTATCACACTTTATACTTTTGTTTGCATCACTTAAAAACACTTATTGTTAAAAGTATCATCCTTTCTTTCAAGGCCAATTTATTAGTTTGTTTTTTTGAGCCGCAGTTCAAAAGCAATGTCTGATTTCCATTAGCTGCTTTTCACCCATATTTTTCTTTTCTTTTTTTATTTGCTTTTGACACGTTCAAGTAACCATTGTGGGTCACCTAGTTCTTTTTTATTGCTCAACACCAGTCTTTATGTTCTTGTTACTTTATTAAAAGGGTGCTCAGTTAGCTGACCTTGCTTTCTATCTCATTTTTGTAAACTTATATATGTCTGTAAATCTCTCGCCAGGCTTTGAAATATATATATATATATATAAATATTATTTTTTCAAACATATTTATATGTTTAAAAAAAATTAAATGAAAATCTGTGGGCAATTTTTTGATATTTTCACAAATACACCTGTGTGCAAGTAGACAGATGCTGTCAATGTGTCACAGAGAAGATTGCTCACAATCCAATATTTTTTCTGCAACTCTCTTGATCTGTCATTTTACTCCGTTCTCGTCTTTCTGCAGATGGTTAAAGTTAAGTTCCTGAAGGAGCCACAGTGAACAAGAGAATGATGATTATGATGATGATGTGACAATAACAACTGCCATGATGGTCACAGCGGAGAAGAAGAAGAATGATGATGATGATAATGACAGCAGTGATGAGGAAAAAAAAAAAAGATAAAACTGACAGCAGGTAAGCGTGTGTCCATCATTTGGACATCGTTCTTTGTGTAACTAAAAATCACATCAAACCTTTTTGCAAAAAATAACAAAAAGCTTACAAATCTGAGAGGATTGATGGGCGCGTGACATGTTGAATTGATAGATGTGACTCAGGTGGGGGGTGGGTGGGGGTTAATTATAAACCGTCTTAAAGGAATACCAATGCAAAATCAAACACTTGAGTGTGAAAGCACGACTGAGAAACTGTGGTACTGAACATAATTTAAACGAAACAAGCGAAACAGAGGTGCAAAAAAAAAAAAAAACTTCTAAGAAGCTCATTAGCTTACTTGAATAATTTACTTCTGCTAATTGCTGCTTCAAAGTCTTTTAAGGTCCCCTGTTTTCTTTGCGTGTGACTCACCTTACCTGCCGCCACACTTTAGTTCATTATATTCACCATTCACTCCATTATGCAACACTGTCTTTAGAGCCGTCTCCTGCTTTCTGCCGTAATTGGCTGATCTTTCATGTCTTTATCTGTGCAGAGGCACACAGGAATTCATTTATTTCAGCTCTTCCTGATGACTGAGCGGCTTAACGTGATATTGTTAAGAAAAGTTTTGTGTGCAGCTGCAATTAAAAAAAAAAAGGCACACAGCAATGCTTTGTTTATCAAGGATCAGGATCTCATTCGCTCCATTTCAACTGAAACGCTATTTTTGGCATTGTTTAAAGATGTTTTGGTTGTTTATTTAGGAGTGTTTTGATCTAAAACTAACTTTTTATGGTTTCTACCTGTGAAGGCATCTATGGTTGCCACTGCACTCTGCTGTCTCCCTCTTCTTGCTGCTACAGTGATGGTGTACTCAGTTCCAGGCTCAAGATTTGTCAGAGTGGTAGTGATTATATCTTTGGGCACTGTCAGCTGAAACAGAGACAATAGGACAGTGAAATTAGTTTAAGTAGAATTATGCACTTGAACTCCACTCCAAAAAACAATTAGAACCTTGCAAGATCTCAATAAAAAGAGAAAAATACACATAAAGATACATTTGACTAAAATAGTAAAATAAGCTTTTTGCTGTACATGTTACCTCAGTTGTGATGCCAGAAGAAGATGTGTAGGTGACCCTGTAGTGGTCGATCGGACCCTGGACCACACCCCACACCAGAGTGATGGTGTTGTCAGTGGAAGCGGTCACAGTTAGATCCAGGGGTACATCTAGATCTACAGTAAAAGAAGGAAAACAGGATTTTACTAAATGTACAAGCACTCAGAAACAGTCTTAGAAACATTTTTAAAATAAATCCAAATAGTTAGCTTGAAGTTTAAAGTTGTTTCATGGAGTCATTTTTAGTAATCAATAGCCTACCTGCAGTAGAAATTGATCAAATAATTATCAGTTTGGAATAGCAGGCTGATATTTTCTTGGGGGAGATAAAACAAATAGCTAAAATGAGTGGGGCCAGTTTGTATATATATTTTTTTTATCTTTAAGCAACTCTCTGGTTATTTATACCTAATATTTAATTGTCTGCAGTCCATTACAAGTTTTGTTTTTTGTAATACATGCAAAGTGCAAGATGTTAACAAGGTTTAAAGACTAAAAAGTAGAATGGTAAAGAAAAAAAATAACTAACACATAAAAGGCACCGGTCAATATGCATACAAGTCCCTTAACTTATAACAAGGTTCTCTTTTCATATTTTTAGTTGTAGTAAGGAAACAATACTCATCAAGGTGCACCGTTTCTGTAGATCATAATGGACTTTACATGATTATTTTTACACAGATGTATATTACATGCAAACAAAACCCACAATTCCAAGCAGCTTTGTCAGTGCCATAGTTTATTGTTCAAAAAATAAATCCTGGAGGGTCAAACACTACCTGAAAATCACTCAACTTTGATATTGTTCTCCTTGGACACAAAAATTATTCTGCTCATGTTGGATTTTATTTTGGTTGGCCTTCAAACAATGTCAACCAGGCTGCTAGGTGTCTTTGCCAAACAAGAAATAAATCTTAAAAGGGACATGTCATGCTTTTAAATCATTCTTTTTCACTTTTAAATCAATCAGTTGGAGTCTAATATAAAGTGGAACTGCAATACTTTGGTCTGAATTCCTTATTATTGCAACTCCACAAGCCCCTCTTTCACCCCTGTTCCGAGGTGTGTCTCAGGTCAACTCATTTTGAGACTGTCTTTTTAAATCCAAACGAAGTGCTTCACACCCCACCCCCTCCATCTTCCAGAGTTGTCCTTTCAAGTTTGATAGAGGGGTTTACAAGTATGTATATAGTGACACAAACATTCTATTTACAAATTAGTAAAATAAATGTCAACAACAGAAGTTTTATCAATCCAGTCTCACATGTTGGAGCCAGAGTCTGACCCAGAGCCAGAGGAGAATGAAGACGATGAAAGTGTGGTTGGTAAGTCCTGACCTTTTTTGGCAGTTCCGTCGCAAATAATTTGATGTAATAGTTCAGAAAATGTCATTGAAAATAGAGAAAAGTGAACAGGTTGAAAAATATGACTGAAATATTTTACAAATATATTTATGTAGCTCCTGGTGAGACTAAATGCAACTTTTCTGCACTGAGTACAAAATAAAATGTATTTAATGGCTAAAAATGTAGATTTTGTATGCATGTCCTCTTTCACAGGTTTTTCTATTTTGATTTTCAGAACAGTATTAATTTTTTTTTATCATTGTTCGGATTTACATAAAATAATGCAATTTTTGTATTAGCATCTAACTTATCATTACTTGATCACAGTCTGTGCTGCTCTGAAACAACAACAAAAACATCAGTGATTAAAAACACACTATGTTGCCGAAATGTTTAATTTGAAAAGGACCTCCTAGCTCTTCAAATAATCTTCAGAGTTTAATTCCGTGTTAATCTTTGGTTCAAAAGATATTCAGCATCCTCGCAGGTTTTAGTTTAGAAAAGCAAAATCATTAAAAACTTCAAAGTAAAAAACAGGTAATAAAAATACTTTTCCTGCAACTCCAGACTTTTTCTAACATGTACTGCTCCATAAGAATCCTTTAACAAAGACTCGGAAAGATAGTACATTATCAGTGTCAAAAACAAGAGCACATGGTGAAAGTGCAAAACAAATGTATCTTTCCAGCTGAAAAAAAAAAGACTTCTCTTACCAAAATAAATGCAAATCCGGGAGATAAAAATGACACAGAACTTGTTGGGAAAGATTAGAGACACACTTCTACACGCTGACATTTCAACAGGGTTAATTTTAAACTCATCCCTATTTTTTTCTGTCATACTAACTCAAAAAAATTGAGGGCATAGAAAGAGAAAAAGGCTTTTAGCTAAATGGCAGTCTGGATTACATATTCAAAATGTTGTAACGACAACTTTAACCTCAAGGTGATAAAAACGAAACAGTCAAACACCTCCGTAAAAAATCACACACATCTCGCCAAAATCCGATTTGCTTCATTTTCTAAAAGAGCTTTTGGAACAGGAGCACTGACCCTTAGTTCGAACATTGATTTATTTAAAACAAATAGGCTGAGCAGCGAGCTTTATCGTTTAGATTTCCATAATAAGTTTTCTGTTATTCACCTTCTCTTATTGTGCATGCAAAGGCAACATTTGCTGGCTTTATGCAGTGGTATAAATTAGTCCACCCACCTGTCCTGGCGTTCATCGTGGCTGGTGTACTCTGATTGCCATCTTTCATGGCGGAGATGCCGATGCCGTACTCTGTGCCCGGCAGCAGATCTGATGCGCAAAGACAGACAAAGAACCAGCAATTTACCAAGCAATACATCAGAATATAGAGCCTTAGTTCACATGTTCCTATACGCAGGGCATGTCAATTAGATGAAGATTTTCCCTTCACAACACTCCTATTAACTACACAGTGGTGCTTTACAAGAACATCACAACCACCCCCCCAACGCCATTACAGATGAGATAGATGAGATTAAAATCTATTGAATATGTCTCAGCTTCTTGCACTGCGGAAATAAAGATGAAGAGATGAGCAATGTAAAATAAAGAGAGCAGATGACACATTATTAGAAGCAGGGGGTCAGAGGGAGAGAAAATGAGAGTGATGGAGAAGGAAAGTGGAGAGAGTATTGATTTGAGAGGCCTTGACAGAATAACACGAGGACCTTTTGCTTCTATTCTCATGCAGGCCTTGCCCTTTGGAGCCCCATGGCCTTTCAGGAAAAAGAAAAAAAAAAAAAAAGAAAAGAAAATACATCCCAGCTGACCCATCTTTCTGACAGTCTTTCAATATGGCCTTAGGACAACAAGCCTTTTCACAGATACAATCAGTAGCCCGTCAAGCAAATGTTAGCTCAGGAGATAATCCTGCCATGTAAAACGTTTCCAGCTTCTTCTGCTCACATTAAATATATGGACTGATGATAACACTGAAGGCATCAAGAAAAACAACACACTGAGTGTAAGAGCTCTACAGATGTTCATGATAAATAATTCAAAAAAAGCTGCACATTCTGAGAATAAAAAAACAAGAGCAGACCTCCTCGCTTACCTGTGAGAGTAGTTTTGGTGGTGGCGCCCTCGTTGCGTGGTACAATGACTTTATCGTACTGATCTCCAGCTAAAGTGCTGTACACCACCTGGTAGCCCTCCACCTACATTCGAACACACACAGAAAAACCTCTCTGACAACTAAACCGAGGCAAACATTTCACAGAAATGTACATTTCCTTATCAGCTGGAGCTGCCCACATAAATCAGCTGACCTGAACTCACTCAAATGCTCAATAACTCTTTAAAAAGGCACTATTTTGTTAGATTTAGAAATTTCTCACTAATATAATAAAAATGTTTAATAAAAAAGTTAGGAAGCAGCTTAGTTGTATTGAACACACTCTTTCTCAAGCCATGATGGAGATGGAGAGCAAAAAGGGAATTATGACTGACTGACACAAATCTAAACATTTAAATAAAAATATGGTTGACTTTCTTTTACAGATTCCAAATCCCTTCCTTATTACTGGACCAGGAGTGACCTTTTCTGAGCCTCCTTGACTGTTTTGGAGGATGATGCATATATACTCAATCTAATCATTGGTTTTGTGCCTCTTGGGCCCACTCATTCTTTATGGTAGTTAATCTGTTTTTATCCCCAATGTTTGCTCCAATCATATGCGTTGTAGTAGCCTAATAAATAGAACAAAACTGTAGAGTCTATGGCATTTTTTAGGACAGTATTTTTTCAAAAACATTATAAAGTATAACATTTATCCCCCAAAATAATAAAAGACTAAATTTAAATATTGATGTTGCTGTATCACTTAATTCCAATCAGAATACAGATAGTTTTAGACACTAAAACAAAACAAAAATGATCAAAGACAAACATAAAACAGATACGGAAGTGACTATACTCTCTTTCCTGAGATGAATATCCCGCTCATCAATCTGTCAAAGTGGCTGAAAGCAAACTGAGATATATGCATTAAATCTCTCCCATGTCTCTTTACCTCAGCCTCGCTGTTATCCCACTCAAGCTCGAGGGTAGTGGAGGTCTTGGAGATGAGCCGTAAGTTCTTTGGGGCATCGATCTCTGAGAAGAACGATAAAGCTAACAATGTTGGGAACACAGAGACCGATTCTCAGGAATTGTGGGCGAGCAGAAAAGAATCAGCACATTAAAAGCAACACAAACAGATGCAAATCAAGGTGAACTGTCATTTACTTTAATTCAGTGTTTATGTGAGAAAACTGGCTGCTACTTTAGATTTTTCAATTGCCTTTTTTTGGCCACTTTGTGCAGCTTTATAACTCGAAGAGAAATTATTTAACACATAAAGAGACGTTGCGTGCCTATTTTTGATTGTAAGTGTAGCGGAAAATGATGCTTAAATTAAACACTGAAAACAAAACAGAAGGACTTTCTTTCATACATATAATAATTACTCTAATTTGCACAACCTTTAGCAAAACAACAATTACCTTGAAATGATATTTATAACCTCTTTTTATTCTCCAGTGCAAAAAAACAAAACAAAAGCAAAACAAACAAACAAAAAAAAACAAGGTTGCATGCATTAGGCAAAGTGCCATTACTGTTGTATTCTCAAAGGCAAGCAAAAGATCACACAAATCATCAGCACATCTGCTTGCTGTCAGACCTCACCGGTTGTAAATTCGGTGGAAACAGATCCGCTCTCATTTCCCTTCCTCACTCCGCTCACGGACACCTCGTATCGAGAGCCGGGGCGCAGAACCTTTTTAAAAGGAGAAAACACGGACAGTTCAATCTGTTTAGGTTCTTTGCTTGTATTTTTCCTCCTAACTTTTGTTTTGTTTTTGTTTTATCTCCAGACGCAGATGGCAAGGAAACTCTGAGATTAGATCATTTAATGAGCATTGAAAAATAAATAAATAAATAAAAAACTTAGCACAACCCAAGGATAAAATGTACCTCGCAAGAACAATTTTATTTTATTTTCCCCCCTTCTGTCTGTAGATTGCAGGCGAGCTCCATTATGTGACGGTGTGATAAAATCTGTGCCCTCTGCACATAATGAATCCTACAAACTCACACACACACACCTGAAGAGAGTACTGGGTAAGTGTGGGTTGGAGGCGAAAGGTGGTCCGTGGCCCCTCTCCTCCGGCTAGGCCATAACCCAGTACAATCTGATCAATCTTTGCTTTTGGCGGCGTCCACTCCACAAAAGCTACTGTGTCTGATACATCTCGCACAACCAGCTGTGTAGGACCATCAATCACTGCAAAACAGAAAGTAACAAGCAATTTGTTGTCAAGCCGAGTCGTGACAGCTTTCTCTCTGCCAGCCCTGCCATCTACTGCAACTCTATTTTATTCAACTTTATGACATTAATGACATTGATTTTGTTGTTTGATACCAAAATATCATTATATTTTTTATAATTGGAATACATGGTTATCTATCAAAATGACCTGAAAAGCAACTTATTTATTTTGTTAATCAATCCAGTTTGAATTTGACGTGATGGATTATTATTTTTTTTTTACTTTTGTGGGAGGAGTTTGTTAAAGATGTGATTGGTCAGATTGTCTATGGGTTTTGAAGAATGCTGAGCACCTTGGGGGACGTGTAGCTCAGACAAATAGTCCAGAAAGCATTTCTAACTTTAAATATATACTGTATATATAAATTTTAATCATAACTCGAAACAGGAACGTGCTAGTCACACCAAATAAATAATAATAAGTCAATAAATTATATTTACATGTTCATAATAATTTTACTTTTATCAATATTTCATCTTCCCCTACAAGTCAATCCGACCAATCAAGATTTTGCCAAACTCCGCCCATATCCAAGAAACTCCCCCTATGTACTGCAGAGACCTGTATGTGATGCATAAAGGGAGCACCCTGCAAAAAAAAAAAAAAAACAGTCAGTGTTGAGCCTTTAAAATTATTTATTTATAAATGAATAATTTACCATTTGTACTTTAGAGATTTCCTACTTTTAAAGTTTAATTTGACTAATCCCAAAAAAGACAAATTAAAACATTAATTTTAAACAAAACCAAATTCGCAATACATTTGGTTTAAACTTGTTTCAATTATTTTTTTTTTAAATACAAAATCTTAAATGTCCATAATAACTCTGAAAACCTTAGGGTTTCACAGTGATAGATACAGATTCTGACCATGTTACAATTTTAAAATCCGACAGATACTGAGAGAGTCTCTGTGAAATGTGTAAATTCAGGCTTCCACATTGTTGAGAAACGACACTTACTGGGTGCAAAGTGCTAAATGCACTTCAGGTGTGATGAAAGAAACAGTTGTTTCACAGATGAGGGATTTGCAGATTATTTCCCAGAAAAGTCTCATTGTTAGGGTGTCAAGGCAGGTAAGAAGACATTTTAGTCTAGTTAATGGCATATTAGAGACTGTGTTAATCAGCACTAGTATTAGCCTGTTAATGGCACAACAGGTACAATATGATATCTGGTGCTTTTAACAGATCACAAAATACAAAAGTGTTTTGAACCCAAATGAACCATTTAAAAATATAATTACTTAACTTTAACTGCTGTTTTAATTGTGCATATACTGCCATAAAACATATGGTCCTGTTAATATTGCAGCCTATCTTGGACAGCGCCACACTATACTTTGTTAGGACAATAATTCACCAGCTCAAGGATTGACCATAAATCTCACAGTCTGAGTAATTTAAAATTAGCGCTCTTATTCTTATTGACGTCCACCAAACTGTTGGGATCCAAATAAATTTCAAACTTATTCTTGACATTTTGCAGGTCCACCCTTGATGTATTAGAAATTGCCCTCCTGGGTCTTGTCCTAGAAAACATCCTGAGGAAGGCAATTGCTGAGAGCCAGCTCCCACATCAGCTGTGCTCCCTCTTTCTCTCTCTCTCTCTCCAGGTTTTCTTCCCTACTCCTCACAGCGCTCCCTCCACCTCCAACGAAGGATAAATCTCTGTTATAAATATTTTAGCAACTTCAAATTTGTCTTTTCCCCTTTCTTTATCCAATAAGGTGTCATGCGGTGAGCCACTATGAAAAATTAATGAGACATGAATTATTAATCAATACCTAATTACAACCCCAAAAACCGACAAAGACTTGACAAGAAATTGATGGTGTTTTGACTGCAGACGTCAGAGTCTGAATTGTTATGGACGAGATTTGAATTGGATCTATTACACCTGTCTCCTTGTTGTTAGCTGGATGATGAGTGAGGCAAAGGTCTCAGTTAAGTTGGTAAAGGAAACATAAATGTGGCGAAACAAACACTACAGGCTGCTTCTTTTTTTCACAGCATGAATGATGTATCTTAAAATTGGCTACATTTTGTTTTGAAACCATTATCTGAATTACTGAAGAGAAAAAAATGCCAAAACACATTATCATTGTCTATCTTATATATATATATATATATATATATATATATATATATATATAAAATTCCCTTCTCACCCACCGTGGG
>JARVJO010000431.1:11456708-11476646 GCA_031762555.1 Cynodonichthys magdalenae | reverse complement strand
CTGGACATGTTTTTGATGAGAGGATAACATTATAACATGATATAAAACTCAAATGTTGATTTTACATGATATTGCCCCTTTAAGAATTAAACATTTCTGCTGGCAATTGTGAAAGATTATGACTGATGAAATAAAACAACAGAAACATTTCAAATGTGTACAGAGCAAAGATGTAATAGAGTAGCATTAATGACATCAGCCTTAGGAGTCTAATGTTAGTTTGGACCAAAACCCAAAAAATGATGTCATTTATTTATTGGTTCATTTGGTTAGAAACTGTCAAAACACGGTTATGGCCTTAAGGTAATTGAATACAGATGCTTGTAGTTACTGGATTTGACGTGGTCTGAACAAAAATAGGGAAATACAGTAACTCTAAAAGATGTGCCTGATGTGCTTGCATGAGTGCAGCAGCATAAAAAGCAAAAGCAAAACCACCCTTGAGTGTTCACACAACTTTGTGTTACCTTGGGGATGAAGCTGATCTCCCATCCATCAAAGGAATAGTAGAACGGTTTCCACTGGACCTCCACCGACGTCTCTGTGATGGATTTGAAGACTAAACCATCTGGATTGGAGAGATCTGGAAATGTCCCAGAAACATGTTGTTGTTCTTCTGAGACTCGTGCAGTCCATAAATCATCACTTTATCTAAAACCATATTAAATCCACTGTCTTTTGTTAATCTGTTCTTCCACGTGTTTCTTTAATTTCATGTTTTATGAATATGAATGATACGGCACTAAAATATTTGGGATTTTGTTCCGAAATTTTCTAGAAATCTTGCATTTGTACAAAACTGTATTGCCCACCCCTGTTTAGTTTAGCATATTTTCTAAATTAGAACTGATTTGGACAAAATGTAGTATTTTAAAACAGTAGTGTTTGCAGTATCTTGTTTATTCTCTGCTTCCATGGAATTCTAGATAAACATACCCACACAGCCCCCAAACACTGCTCTGATTTATTGAGAGCTTACTGCTGCATTATAGGGTTAAATTGAATAAAAATATAGTGATTAAAACCAAACTTAACGTGATGAACAGGGTATGATTTTGATTTAACCAAAATATAAACTGATGGTTGTCTAAAAACGTAACACTAATTCATTTGGTGAAACTAAATAACTCACAGGCCTACTTTGATTCTGCAAAATATTAAAATCACTTCCTCGCCTTACTAAACATCTTTCCGGATAATCAAATTCTCATATTTATTTATTTTTTTATTTCTCAAAGACAATGCAATAAATCACACCCTCGCTGAAAAATGGTTCTATCAAGTTTAATTGCCTTGAATTGACTTTATTGCTCAAAATTCTACCATCGCTGAAATGAAATTCACTTATCTGTGAAATGGAGGCTGATTTTACCATCCACGATTGCACTAATGGAAATATGTTTGTGCAAGCCCACATCGGCTGGGATAATGAATAGGCTCTTACTTAGAGGTTTGATCAGTCTGCAGACTTGGTAAGCATGAAAACAACTGGCATGTTTCCTTGTCAGATCCAAGGACTTGGCATTGATACCTGCCAGTGTGTGTGTTTGTGTGTGTGTGGGTGACACTAAGCAGTCCTTGCAGGTGGAAGTCACTGCCAGACTTTACAGAGGAGCAACTTACTGTATGTTCTTCTATACCTTTAGATTTATTTATAGGTTTACATTACTGTTTAACAAACTAAAGGTGGTAAATGGTATATTTAGTCCTGGACCTAACATGTTCGTGTGTAACGGCCTGTAAAGTAAAGCTGCACAGCAAACAAAGTACAAACACTCACAGGTCCAAACTGTAAGACTGGCAGGAACGCTGATTGTGTTGTTGATGACAGCGAACACATTGATGTTGTACTCCATGCCTGCTTCCAGCCTTGAGATCGTCCATGAGGTTGTATTTCCTGGAAGTCTTATCTCTAGCTGCACACCTGACACAGAGATAAGACAACAGATACAAAATCTGATATGAGGATGCACTTTTTATGTCATTTATTTGTCTTGCAGGACACAAAGAAATAATAAAACATGCAAAATATTATGTCCCTTGTTGTGACATTTGAGCTCAGATTTATACTTACCACCAGGGCTGCTTGGTGTGTAGGTCACTAAGAAATCTGTCACCATGACGGACCCCTCCCATTCCAGGTCAACGGTTTGATCCGTTACCCCTCGTATGTTCAGGTTCATGGCTGGTGCCACTGTTGCATTACAAAACATTATTAAAATATGGATGTCACTTTTTTATTAAATAAAGTTAAAAAACAATTGCTTGCTAATGTGAAAACACTAACAAGTATTTTTTTCCACTTCATATTCACAAACTAAACAACATAACTTAAGACTTACTTAATGATTTTACTATTGCTAACAATATGACAGTTTTGGCAACACAGCTTCAGGATTATTGAAAAATGAGTAAGATAATCAAATAATTGCTGACAACATTATTTGTTTGTTGAGGTCAAAGTGAGCTAGCTGAATAATGTCACATTGATTTAATTTTTTGAAACATTAACCACCATATATGTCTTAGGATTAGTTAGAATGCAATAAAAAGACTACAAATGTGGTAATTGGAAAGGCTTTACAGTGTTCTGCAGTACGTAGGCTGATTACATAAGTTCTTAACTATCAATATGTTTACAAGTTTGGTTTTTTTCCGTGCTTTCTTTTCCTATTATCCAAGTAAATGTATTTCTAGGGAAAAAAAATACACTTTTACTTTTATCTGTTGCAGACATTTTCAATCCCTTATGATTTTATCGTCCCCTGGATTTGTCCACAGTTGAAACAATAAATTTTAAAAGCGCATTCATATATTATGATGTCAAAAACAGAGAGAATTTCACCATCTGATACAAGAACTGGGGAAATCACACGATTTGTTTTCAGGTACATATTTCAGGATGTCAGGGGTACAGTTTGATAGTCTGGCAATCTTAGAACCACACATTTCTACGCACGTTATACATTTTCACTGCTGAAGGCGATAACATTTTCACTTATAGCTGTGCATATAAGCTTGTGATGGTGGGGAAGGCAAGTGAAGCTAGCAAACAGGGATGGCTTTAATTTAACTAGTAGCTGAAATGTTTTGCCAAAACCTACTCTGAGCACTGAATGATGATCTCACAATATCCCAATAGATCATGCATAATGTCATTTATAAGGTTTGTCCAAAACAAATATATCTTCTCAGCATAGGATGAAAAAATACAAGGTTTTAAAAAATAAAATCTCTGCTACATAGTTACTGAGTTTTCTTTACTTTTTAGTCATAATGAGCCGGATGCTTGGAAAATAAAGTTTTTTCGAGTTTTGATTAAAAACAAGAGATTGAAAACAACTCTTTAAAGACTAATGCAAAAAAAAAGAAAAAAGAAAATACTATTGAATCTGCTGAGTGGTGGATATGTTTCAAGGTCGGTCGGCAAGTGTGATTTGAATAACCATCATTTTTTACTGAATTTAAAATTTGCCAAGAGTGGGTTGCAGCACTTGAAATTAAGATCAATCATAACATCAAAACATTTGTGTTTTACTTTAATCGCTGAAGTGCTGCGTTTTTTTTTTTGCAATTTTATAATTGCTCATACAGCAAAGCGGTCAGGTAACCTCAGAATACAGGACCTCCTATTTGTGAGTGCACATTCCCTCAAGTAAGGGGAAGCTTATTGTAGTGAAAGATGGCTGAAGTGGAGATTTTTAAGCCATAAACCCAAGATGTGGTTTTGAATCTTAACACGGAGGCATAAACAGTAGTGTTTACAGCTCTTCCTGCAACAAAGAATAAAAGGGAGGAGGGGAGACGAGTGAAGGACATACGAGAGGAGAGCGTGAGACAGGAGCTACGAGCCGTCTGAGTCTTGGCGGCTCCGAGGAGGAGAACAGGAGAGAAGAGGTGCGTGACGAGAGTGAATAATTAATACTGAAAGATGATCAAGTGAGAGATAAAGACAACAAGGGTGAAGCAGAACGGGAGAGACAAACATGAGTACAGGAGCAGCGAGTGTAATGGTGTGATAAACAACCTCTCACCCTTGCGATACAGGACACAGCAGCACAGTGCTGAGTCCTCCTCTGGGAACTTTTGGGCACTTTAGTAGCTATTTCAGCTACTTTCTCACGCGTCTGACAGATGGGCACATGCTGTGCAGCAGCTTGTTCATTTCAAAGCAGTGGGGACAACTCCTCCAGCATTCTCAGCTAGATTTATTTCATCAGTTCAACTCAACTTTGATGGGTATCAGGAGGAAATCACAAACAAAGGGAAGCAGAGGCAACAGACTTGACAGAAGAAGAGCGATGAGATAAAGTCATTCTGAAAGCTAAATGATGATCGACTTAAAAAATAAAGATGTTGCGCCAGTTGAAAGTAAAGGACAGAATAATTGAGACGAGGAAAATCTGTCAGCAATGCTTAAAGTGGTAAAGTTTCATAATGCATGAATGCAATAAAGGATAATAAAATAAGCCTAACATATAAAATAAAAGAGTACAGTGGAAAAAAATAATCTTTTGATGAATTCTAAAGGCATCAGAAACTAACCACTTGTATAAAAAATGACTCTCTACACAAATGAAAAGATGCAAAGTACTCTGTTTTTTATATTATCTTTAATTGTATGCTCAATGCTCTTGGTTTTAGGCTTTGAGAAAAACAAAACAAAATAATCTATCAAGAGTGTATTCTTCCAGTGGTTTGTTTCAAAAGGAGCAACTTGCTGAAGGATATTAGTGAATCTCACCTGAAGTCTGTGAGTCTCATTAGGTCTAATCAGTGTGTTGTTACAGGCGGATACAGCAGCATCATCTGAACTAAGACCTTTATTTGCAAAACTCAAACTCACAACAGAAGCCAGTCCATCATCAGATGGATAATGAATCTCCAGGCTGAACTATTGTTTTTGTTAGGAATTAATTAAAAAGCTGGACATGAAAAAAGCAATAGTTTGTAGTTTATGTGTGGAGTCAGTGAAGTAAGGCCAATATTTACAGTTTATTTATTCACATTCTCTTCCCTTTAAGTGGTAACACCAGGGCTTTCTTTATACATAGTTTCAACATCCGTTCAGTTCACAAAAAAACCCCAAAAACTTATAGGTTCACATTTGCTATTGCTTCTAAATCCCTCTTTTTCCCATGTTAATAATTTCTTTGGGGTCTATATAAAGTAGAATTGTATCGCTTTGGTCTGAATTCCTCCTTATTGTGGCGCAGAAACATTTTTATTAATTAAACAATGTCAACAAAAGAAAATTTTAGCTAAACTACTGCATGTCTGACAAACAGAATTTTCATTTCTGCTAATGCCCATTCCCAAAACGGTGGAATGGATGAGATAACTGTGTTACTATTAATGAACAATATTTCACACCTAGAGACAGAACTCTGGAAAGGTCTGGGTAAAACTTTGTATTAACATCACAAAGATGTAAACGCAGTCTAGCTGAATTTATGGAGTTCCCAGAAACAGTTTTTAGTACTGAGACGACTGTCTTCCACCTTTATTGCTGTAGAAGTGCCGTTGTTTACAGTCCTCCAAACAATAAATAAATAAATTACTCTACATCAAATCTGACAGCAAGAACATATCCTGCATCTTTTTTTGGATTTGCACCTGAACAAATATAAAATCTATCTTGCGAGATCACTAAGGACTAACTGAGCTACAGTGAATAAAGGCTCACCAGTTACAGTAACATATTAATTGTTTTTTGTCTATTGGAAGAAAATAAATGCAAATAATTATGTAAAAAAACAACTACAATAATCAAAGTTTAAGTCAAGAAATGCTTCAATGTGCAATGACAAAAGATTTTTCTTTATTTTTTGCATACATAGTTTTAAAAATAGAATATATTTTAGTTTTGTTTACAATTCTTTGTAAAAATAAAATA
This sequence comes from Cynodonichthys magdalenae, assembly GCA_031762555.1. Lineage (NCBI taxonomy): Eukaryota > Metazoa > Chordata > Actinopteri > Cyprinodontiformes > Rivulidae > Cynodonichthys > Cynodonichthys magdalenae. The sequence continues at coordinate 11,470,750 of JARVJO010000431.1, read as the reverse complement.
AAGAAATAAAGCTACATTACATAAGCTGACAGCTGAAACACCTGATGTATATAAAAAAGGCTGCTAACTCATAAAACCATGAAAGTAATTATAGGTACATTCTCATGAAAGCAATGCATTAAAGTGATATAACAGGGAAGCATCAGTTATTTTACTGTTATGATATACACCTCACATTTAATAAGATATAAGGCTGGTATTCACAGCTGCATAAGAAATGCAAATGTCTGCTGTCACTGACGTTCTCACTGCTTATCGTGAGAATGACCACAGAATCTGCAATAAGAACTCAAAATCTCTTCAATGTAAGTTCATATCTGCTTTGTGGATGGAAATGTCAGTATTTTTATGTAAAGATATACATGCTATTTCTCTCCCCATGACCAAACATCCAATTTAAATTCAACGGTCTCTATTATTTTTCATGGTGAGAGAATATAAGCCACCATAATTGAAGCAAAAATGTATGCCGTTTTCTTCAGCTTCTGATAACATGAAACACTTAAGCCTGTCACCCCGGCATGCCTCTGGTAATTGAACTTCTCGTTTTGCATTCAGCAAACTCCCCCCTGCAAGCACTGGCTAATTACAAAGAAATAAGCAATTCATCTCCCACACTTGGTATAGATATTAAATGGGAGAGCAGAGCGGAAGAATCAGCCTCAGTGATCCAATTTCCAGTCCCTGACTTTTTATCGCTCGCTCCTCTGTCCGTCCCCATCCGTCACTTTGTTGACAGGTGCCTCAAATGGCAGAAGAGGATGTGATATTTTGGCACGGTGAGTCGGCTTTGAACAAAGAAGCACACAGCTCCTAAACTGTCTCAGCTGCAACTAATGTGACAGTTTGCACCCCGGATGAATGTGACTTTTGACAAATGAATCCTGTTAGACCTTCTGCTGTCCACCAAGCCATGCACCCCCAACCACTTGTATGTGAAGCACAGACAAGTTTATTTTTCAGGCTTATGAGCATACTAAAAATATTGAAGCAAGGACTTTTTTTTTTCTTACCACTGGAGTCTACCTTACATTTAAACATGACACTTGGTTACATTATTGTCTCTTGTTTCCTTTCTCATAAATAATTTAATATTATTTTTATTAGCATAATTCTATGTATAATATAATTCACCTGCTGTAATCATCACACTTCCTGATACAACTTTAAAACATTCATTGCACTGCTCCAATAAACCAATAAATTATTAAGACAAATTAATACTGACAATCTAAACACTGCTTTTGTCATTGCAAGTAAAAAGGTTATACATTTTCTCCTTATTTATTTATTTATTTATTTATTTATTTATTTATTTATTTATTTATTTATTTATTTATTTATTTATTATTGACATATTTTAACTTTTACTAATTCAAATAATTTAACAATATATGGAACCATAACCCATAAATAATATGGTGTATGTGGAGCCCAGTGCAGATTGCCAGTGAATTCTAGCGCAACGAGGTCCAAAGATAGATTTTAATGATGCTTGTGTTTGTGTAGGCAGCAAGGATTGCTTTTGTATAAATGTGAATTAAACTCCATTAGTCTAATGTATCTCCACTTAATTTCTCCTCTGAATCTAATCTTGTTGCTTTCAGGAGAGCAGCATCCTTGCAGCTTTACGTAGAAAGCATAAATAAATATATGAATTTTTATCGTATCATATACCATACGAGTGCTGCAAAAGCCATTTTCTGCTGTTTTGATATCCAGTGTTTGTATGAAAATGTTCTCACCGACAATCAAACTGCGACTGAAGTTTTATTATACAGTCTTTGAAATTTTGATATGAAACCAAACTTTTGTGAAAACAAAAAGGTAATGCATATTTAGTGTCTCTCACTCTGTATTTCTCATATTGTCTATTTGTTTATACAATCTAAGTTGAAGGCATTTTGAGTTTAAGTTTTTTCAGACTAATTAACTATTTTTCTCACAAATGCATCCACGTTTTTTAAGAGACTTTCAGAAAAGGCAATATTCTCACACAGATACTTCCATTCGTTTTATTTTAAACTGTTTTTGTTTTTAATATTCAATTAGGTTTCACTTTTTTATTGTAACTTGGAATCATCTTTAATGCAGAGAGCCATTTAATTAAACCACACTGCATTAGAAAGCTGAGCTGACAAACTTTAAAATGACCCGCCGTCGTCACATCTCTCTGAAATGCATTTTTATATTTGTGATAGCTGTGTTGCAGATGCAAAACATGATTGTGATTGTTCTATGTAAAGTTTTCATGTTCTACCTGTGCATGTGTGGGATTTTTCCTGGTTCTTGGGGCTTTTTTTCTCACACAGGCCAAAAACAAGTATGTAAGGTGTTTGGTAACTAAATTGTCAATGCAAACGGTTGTCTTAATGCGTGATGAACTGACGACTGTAAAGGGTGTACACCATCTAGTTTAAAGACCACTAAGTTTACAGATCCTGTACTAAATAAAAGGGGAAAATGGGAAGATGGATGGGTGAATGGAATGTTTGTGTGTGTTTGTCCGCATTTAGATTTGTCTACAGAAATGACCCATCAAACATTTTTAACTTATGTAAAAAAAACATAATCAATTAATGTATGAGTGCAGAAGAAAAGGTGGCAAATGTTTAAGTGTTTGCGATAAGATAAAACAGGACAATAGATATGTGTGCAGTTTTGTTCCTGCTTAAACATTTTCAAAGATTTATTCCATTCTAAATCAGAAGCATGAATATAATTGTGCACAAATATACCTGAGAGCCTTAGTGCCCGTCACAGACACATTACAAATACTGAGAAACAGCTGCAACTCTAACTCTAAAGTATGTTTTTATAGACTAAGCATTCAGACTAGTACACTGGTGGAAAAGGGGACACGTTTTTGGTGTGAGTTTTTGCTTCAATGAATCGAAACATGTCCAACTACTTTTTTTTTTTTTTTACATGCAATCAAACTGACAGCACTAACTTACCTGAGTTACAATCATCTCCAGCGAACCCATCCTGGCATACACAGAAGCCCTCCTTGCAGACCCCCTTCTTGCTGCAGTTGTTGGCGCAGTACACCAATGAACAGTCTTCTCCCACGTAGCCGGGCCGGCACTGGCAGGACCCGTTAACGCACAACCCCTGATCCGAGCAGTCATTAAGACACCGTCCGACCATGCAGTCTTCGCCCGTGAAGGACTCTTCGCACACGCACTCTCCGTCGATACACAAACCGCGGCCCGAGCAGTCCGAGGGGCAGCGGGGCTCTGAACAGTTGTCGCCACCAAAGTCACGGTCACAGACACACTCCCCTTCGATACACACACCCTGACCAGAGCAGTCATTCGGGCAGCGGGGCTCAGAGCAGTTTTTGCCAGTCCAACCTTCTTCGCAAATGCAGCCACACAAATCGAAGTTGAAGCTTCCGTGGCCGCTGCATCCTGGGACAAAGTCCAACCGACCTGAAAATGAAGCGAGATACAATGTTTAATGACATGACAACACTTCATATGATTCCATATTATTATTCAATATATAGTCAGTAAATAAAATATTAACCAACAAGGTTTACTTGGAAAATATTTGTCAGAGTTTCCTCTTTCAGTTTTGTCTCAGTCTTCAACTTTCTCAGCTGAGCACATTCTACCCTTTTTGATTCTGATCATGTCTGCCCGGAGAAAAAAATCATTTTCTCCCAGTAAAGATTAAGAGTTTTCAGGGAATATTTGAAATGGGGAAGGTTGTTACTGAAACAGATACTTTAACTATAATTTATTCTGCAGCTCTGTCCACTCCAGTCCTCTCATATCATAATAGCCAAGCTATCAAAGATCTTTTTTTTCACACCCTTTCCCCCACATTGCCGAAGATGAGGAAAAAAAAGTCTGCCCTCTGGAATTGATAAGCTACTGCTGTCTGTTTCCTGTTTTCTGCCCGATTTATTTATCGCACCCATTTCTTCCCATCATGTCAAAACAACCTGTTTTTTGTGCGTTTTTTGTTTTTTGAATGTATTTATCTTCGCCTCTGAGCACTTGGTGTTTTTTCAATAAACCTTTCAGAACAAAAACTAGAGGGAAAGTGGATAAAATAAGCAAAAAGAACAGCTTTTTTTATATGCTTTGTTGTTAGTGTTGGACAGAACTCACCCATGGCAGAGCCCTCTCCACAGCATCCCGATGCACACTGAGCTCTGAGCACAGACATCTCTCTCTCCAGCATCTCCACTCTGGTGATAAGCTGCTGGATTGTATTTATTGCTGGACAACCACAAGCTGCTTTTGGGATGTTGATACGATGAGTGAACGTTACCTAAACACGGAGAACATATGGGTCCAATTTAAAAAAAATAAAAAAAAATTCAGATGTGTCAAAAAAATTAACCTGCATTCAGGATCTTGTCGACAGCAACATGATGGATTCACATAAAGAATTAATTTCTTTTTGGCTGTGTTTTTGCTCCTAACTATATTCTGAAGGAAAAATTAGCCTTTTTGGGCAATGATTAATTTGCTTTGTTTACTAAGTGCTCTTTACTGATGTGTCAGCTACTTGATGCTGAGGAGATTCATAAAGACTTTGTCAACACTTTTCCGATACTGAAAAAAATTTAATGGCTAGCTGAAGAAAAATAAGTTACACATAGTCTTTTATTTGAAACATCTACATAAAGTCTGAAAACAACTGAGGACAGCGTTTTAGCAGCTTTTTGTAAGACCAATGGAAAACTTGGGCCACACACATTACAACTGCACCTGATGAGGGATCACTGAAAAATTGAAAGCATCAAGCTCTTGCAACAAACATTGTTTACAATGATGCTGTTGTCTTACACAGCTATCTTCAGGTACTTGTTCCTGTGTTCGATGTTGGCAACATGTGTTTGCAGTGGGGTTAGTCATCAGCTCACACTACCTAACTTTGTCCAGATTCGGCTTCAGAAATTCATACCTGTTTGACTTACTGCAACTAGGGTCTGTTCTCCTCAAATACTTCTAGGTTTTGCATCTTAGCACCAACACACAAACAAATTTTTGGTGCAAACTAGCCAATCACCAACTATGACTCTGAAAACAGCATTGGACCCTAAATTTGTTTGCTCTCTTTGTTAAAGGAGACACATGATCTTTTTTCACATTTAAATCATTCAGTTGGAGTCTATATAAAGTAGAACTGCAATGCTTTGGTCTGATATCCTCCTTATTGTAACTCCACAAGCCCCTCTTTGACCCCTTTTCTGGGGTGTGTGTGTCAGATCAACATGCTTTGAGGCTGTCTCTTTAAATCTAAGCAAGGCGCTTCACACCTTGCACTTCTCCAGCTTCCAGAACAGCAATGCAAAAACTTTTTTTATTTAAAAATTAACTAAAACATGTCAACAAGGGAAGACTTGTCCATACAGCCTTGACCCAAACAGAATATAAAGATATTTTTGAAGCACAGAATAAGACTAAATCCACTCCTTGAGATTATAAGTACAAAATAAAATTTATTTAATGGCTAAAATTGTTGATTTTGCATCATGTGTCCTCTTTAATAATAATAGTATTGCTCAAAAATCCACCTGGCTTTCAGCATCCATCGTCTGCTCAGTGTATTCTGTTGGTCCATTTGGATCCACTGGGCCTTCCACTGAAGGCCTGGATCCCAACTCAGCATGAGAGTCTATAAAATAAACACATAAATATTTACTATATACACCAGTATTATATGCTTGCAATTAGAATTATAACTGAGACAAGACTTAACAAAACCACAGTACTTATTTAATCAGAATCCTTGCTGTCACCTGATTCTGGGGATGTGGAAGCATCCAGGTCAACTGAGCACAGAGACTCCAAGGGTACATTTATGTTGTAGACATGGTTAAAGACTAGAGGTTGCTCCCGCAGGGTCTGGTTGAGTGACGAAGCAGAGGGTGGCTGATCCTCCCCTGGGGTTTGCCTCCTCAGTCGGGTGGTTCGAACCAGCTTGTTGTCGCCTGATGGAGCAGCGCGAGCGGCACCCTGGAGCGAGAGACGATATGAAACAACAAACAGTGTGCGTGGCTTGGACTCAGGGGGATTCGGCTTGTTTTTTTGTCCTTTATGTGACTGTGCATTTACAAAATGATGGAGGAAAGGGAAAGAAACAAAGAATCCTTGAGGGACAAAAAAAAAAGTAAGATGACAATAATTTACAGGAAATGAAAAATGTTTTTTAGTAGCTGCAACACTAACTAGACGGGGTTCACATGAGAAAATATGAATTATTTCCAAAAAACTGTTCTGACAGCTTAGTATCTTAAATTTATCTTTCTCACCTCATGGGAGAATTCTGAATATTAAGTTAACAGTAAGATTTTGATTGATTAGAGGCAACAGTCTAGGAGTCAACTACTATTTACAACATCTGGCTTGATATCAGCTTTGCAATTTGTTGAAAATATTTGATTTGTAAAATATTTATATTTATTGTAGGCACTGTGCCTCCAAAGTCCAATTATGAAGAAGCCATTTATAACAAATATTTCAACATTTGGATTACTCGACATGTTACTGTGCATCAAAATGAATGAATGCATTTTAAAGCTTTAAAGGCTGCAGTCATTCACTCATTTCTTACTAGAAAAAAAAAAAAAACAGCATGTGGATGGCAACAAATGTTGTTCCAAATCCTGTACAAATTATTCAGTTCACAATTATCTGCACCTTTAGAGTACCACTTACCCAGGCTATGGGCACTAATGCATTCCACACCAGCATGCTATTAGATTTGCAAATGTGTATTTATAATGAGCTGGACATTTCCTCTCATGGTTAGCTCCAACGATGGTATTAGTTTTTTCACTATATATTTTTTTTACTTTGAACAATTTTAGGATGTATTCAATATATAAAACAACTAAGTATGTACTAGATACACATCTGGGATACTTACCTGATACAGAAGACATACTTAACAGGTACCTGATACCTATTGGGTACTTAGTATAAGTATAAAATGATTACATATCTGGTACTTACTATGTTTTGTCTATTTACAAGGTATTAACCTAGTATGCTCCAGGTATGTATGAAGAAATAACGTCTTACCCTGTACCTACTGGGTTCATATTGGGCTGTGTTATCTATTCCCTCCTATTTTAACATTGTTTTATAATGTTTGATTATTTTGACAATATATCACCTTTATTTAAAAATCAAACTGCAAGTTCCTTATTTATTCTTTTTAAAGATTAAATCATATCCCTTGAACAAGTTCAATAAACCTGTAACAATGTTAGTTAAAAATCACCCAGCTAAACTTTCTTGATGCAATGAATCAGATGTTAAAAGCTGCATTGGATAATTATCAGCACAGCAATAACAAATAGGACATAAAACCAGTTAATGTTTCTCAAACATCTCAAGTGACTTTAAAATGTATAAAAAAATGTACATTCTGTTTAAACATAAAGTTTCACACAAATGCAGAAAAAAAAAACTGAAATTAATCGAGAAAAGAAAAAGCATCAACAAGTGCTACTGTGTCTGATCAGTTTTTACCTGTAGAACAAGAATCAAAGCCAAAGCCAGGATCCAGCTTGTTGTGGGCTCAGTGGCCCTGTAAAACTGCTTTGCCAGTGGCATGCTGGTAACAAACCTCCTCGCTATTGTCTGCTCACACCTGCTTGGAAGTGACAAGAAGAAAAACAGAAACGTGGAGCATAATTAAGTTAGTACTAAAGACAAAGCCTGTGATACAATGGACTCTGTGTGTTTGAAAAAAAATGCTTTTGTACTTGTTACTTTACCTGCACTGAAACATTAATGCATGTTCATGCCTACTCTGGATGTAAAGTCCCTCTGCATGAAGCCAAATCTTTGTAAATAATAAATAAAAGCTTTTGATCTGATGTAAAAAATGGCTTTGAAAAAATAAATTTAATGAAAATGGTTATTAAGCACTGGGCTACAAATCTCTGAATGAATTTCTGCATGCAATCCTAACTATTTGATCCTGTCACTTCAGAGCAATGCAGAAAAATTACACAAGGACTCGGCTGATGGATTTCAGCAGACATGGTTGGGATGATGTTACTGTAATTCACAATTCAATGGGAAAATAACTGCAGGGGAATGTTGAAATGAAAACCCACGTAGAAGACAAACTGGGCATTTTAACAATCTTGCATAAACTCAGAGTTTAACTTCACTAAACTCTAAACCACTACAACATTTATTTAGTTCTGCTAACAATAATAAGCTAAACAGACCAAAAACTGGTGGAAACTAATGTTAAAGGGCTAATATTCAACATATTACCATCCAATCCACCAGTGGTGGGCACTAATCCCCTAAAGCGCAAAAGCATTAATTGCGGACTTAAATTTCTCATTTGCGCTTTAGGGGTTTTACTACTTTCTTCAAATGATGTGCAAATTTGCACTTCTTTTAAGAGAGTTCCCACAATTCTTTGTATGGCATGAAGCAGTTGGAGCTAGGTCACTGGGCAACACACCCAGCCCCAGTCCTTCGCCACCAGCGCACCTATTGCGGTTTAGATCTGCGGTTCGGCTGAAGTGTGTCTCCAGGTTCCAACCACACAGAACCACACTCAGCTGTGCAGTTTGTACCTCCTCTCCGATGGTTCTGGGTAGAAGTGAGCACAGCAGGCTAATGATTCTGAAATCAGCCGAATGCTGCCCGTGGATTAGCTCTTGGATTGATTGACAGAGGAAATGCATTACTTGTGCAAACTTCCTCCTATCATGTCAAAACTGGCTTTACTGCAAACTGGCCACCCACGGTTACACAAGCATTTCTAAAAAAACACAGTGGCAATAAATATTTATTAAATAAATAATAATAAGAAAGACCGAACAGTAAAACCCAATGGCTTTTTTAAAACACAACAGCGCATTGAACGTCTGCCCTTAATCACGCACACACAATGAGGGACACTTTGTGGGTGTGTTTGTTCATAAGAAGCGCTGAGGAGAGCAACTCTTTCTTCATGTTATTTTGTTTAATATGATTTTTTTTGTCTGAAGCCAATTTTTGAAAGAACTAGAACAGCAGCTGGTTTGATCCTGTTGAACGTGAGCTGATGTTCACGTGATGTTTTTTTTCCATCACCACTGTTAACAGAAAAAAAATGTTTTCCTCCAACAACTCTTAGACATCATAGCACTGATTGTTGAGTGAAAAAAAAAACCCACAATATCTGGCCATTATTATTGTTGTTTATATACTTTTATGAGCTGTGGGAGGGTAGAGGGAGGAATTATGATAATTTATGGCCCGCTGCATCTTCAACCACCAACCCGCTGTCTCACGTCATATTAAAGTATAACCCAAACTACATACACACAACTAATAACATAAGCAGTGAACAGTTTAAATTCATGCTCTTATTTTGAAGTGAAGACGGTTTCCTATTCTCCATCCTGTACCCAGAATGCATCACTTCAGTTCTTCAATAAGCAGTTAAAATTGACAAATATATTGCATGTTTTCTTACTGAAACCCTACCATAAACATAAGAAAATAACCAAAAGCAGCAGAACTATCAATCCACAACAGCTGTTTATTTAACACCATGAGCCAAAATCTGTTTCAACAAATCACCTCCCAAAACTGCGGCATCATGTGCAATGCTGGAAAAAATAAACTGGAGTGCCTTTAGTTGTCAGTATTGCACAAGAATGGCTCAAGTTGTTGCTGGAATATATTCTGTTTAACTCTGAGTCAATTTTGTGCTTTAGATTTAGCTTCCGCTAAGATTCGTTGGGCACAAATGCTTTAAAACTTGCAGACCTGGTTTAGAATTTGTGTAACTAAGTTTTGAATTAGTGCTGCCCACCACTGCAATCCACTATGTGTCAGTAAAAACAGTGCGCTGCATCAGAATTTGGGTTTTGTTTTTGTACATGCCACTCTCTCTGAATAGCTATTGGTGGATGAGCAGAACTGTGCCTGCCACTGGATTTAATTTTAAAGTAGGTAATTTAAAATTTCTGGGGATTTTTTGCAAAGCAAGTTTTATTGTACAAGTAATTACACAGTGTTTATGTGTTAGAAGTTTGTTTTTCAAGATGTTTATGCATGCTTGTTTATGTGTGCACAGGACTTAGATAAAATGTTTTATGTTGCCTGTATATGAGAATTTTCAACATCCCATCTCAGGCTATTGTTGCTTCTCTCAGCTGGTGCCTTTTGTCAGATCTAGATATAAGCCTCCTTATCTCACCTCACTGGTTTCGTTTTTTTTTTTTTGGGGGGGGATTATTTTAGTCAGAAATATTGAAACATCAGTGTATTTGCACATAAATGAGAAAAAGATAACTCCCCAGTGTGTAAGCCAGACATCCTTTTAAGTAGACTGCTTAAAGGAAATGAACTAGTTTTATTGGTTTTAATGAAAATGTAATCAATGTCCTAGACTTCTGGTAACACAAAAAGATAAAACTTAGTATGATTTTTTCACATGATGAAATTTTTGCAAGAGCGATTGAGTGTGCAGTGACGAAACACTCACATGAACAACTTTGATACACACAGTAACCTTAAAAGTGAGAGAAAGACAGCTGCTCATACGTTACAATCTACACCACGCTTTGCTTTAGATGGTGATATAATGTTTTTACAGATGACTTTGGTCTTGCTGAAAATGACTCCCAACCGATGCCCTTCGCTCTCTGCTAAAGAGATGAAAAATGTTCCACTTTAAAACATCCCCTCGAGCGTGCATCTGCCGCTGACACAACAGTAGTCATTTAAGTGGTGAAGTCACCAAACAAAACAAGGAGCATGAAAATGATGTGCTGAGATGGACAAAGCCAACTGGAACCGTCCCGTTCACAGCCATTAGTCAAAGCAACGTCTCCTCGCCCAGCTTTGCCAGATAGTGTAAAGCATTTTGAGGAGAGGGTGTGAACATTTTAAATGTTTCATTCACTTCCTGTGAGAATCATGATTAAAGTGAGTGTTTTCTCTAATACTTAAGCTAAAACTCCCTTTTATTTCACGTTTTCATCCCAAAGTATTTGTTGTCAATTGCCTTTTGCTGAAGGCAAAGACAAAAATGTTTTTGCCGATGTCTGTGTGCATGTATGTTCATTTGTCTATAGTGTTACCAAAATATATCATAAACCAAATGAAAAACTGTAGCTATAAAACTCTCAGAAAAGAATCAATGGATGTATTTCTGCAAATCAATGACTTTACCTCTATTCATGATGGCTGAGTGTGGAAATAGGTGATCGTTGTTTATAATATGATTGAGGGCTCCACATGTGACAGTTTTGTTTAAAGTTTAGCATTACTGACGGCTGTCTGCCCAGGCCCTGTCACAGTATATTGTTTGAGACAATTTATGTCAATATGTGAAAAAAATTACAAACTCACTGGTGTAAGTTGCATAAGTTAGATGTAAGTTTATACATCTTTATACCTTGTCGTGCACTGATGCCAGCTAATAGTTTGTACAACGTACATGTATAAACTTTTCAGTGTTTGCTTACATGTTGCTAAGTTAGGCATGAGGTACAAGTATGTAAGTTATGCACAAGTTCACACTCATTACATGTATGTTACTCATGAGTTACTCATAAATTGACATAAGTCAGAAACCAGCTGGGCAATTGTAAAGTGTACACCTAACTTATTTCTAACTTATGAGAAACTTACTTCTAACATATCTGTAACTTATATCAGATGTTTTCACAATGTATAACATGTTTTATATTATTTCTTTGTGGCTAAAATACTTGAATGGGTTACAGGTGTGAAAAGTAAATAAAAACAAACTGCATACAGTGTATGCATACAAATGTGAACATAAACTAAAAGTTATGCATGGTAGAATTGTCTGGTATAAGTTACAAAAATGGCTATAACTCAGTCAATTTAACAGACATTGAGCTGCATCTGATGTAGTGATAGAAAATTTTCATACTGATGGTATACTCTGAGCTCTAACACATCATGTAAGATCTGACAATACTGCAAAGTTTGACCAAAAAGGCTAGGGTCCCTTCTCAGCATACGATGATATCAGTTTAAAACTTTGGGGTGAAAAGGGGGCGGACGATATGCATTCCATCAAGGAATACTAGACCCTTAGTTTAATTTATCAAAATATGAGCTAACAAAAACAGGATGTCATTCAAAAAAAATCAAAAATGGACATTGAGAAATGAAGAAATGATTGATACATGTGAAGACTTCAATATTATTTTTCCCACAGTTATTTCTGCATTGTTGCATAACTAAACAAGCTGACATAGTCAGTATGCTGATCTTAATTTGTAAGCAATTTTCTGTTTCTGTCTTCCTCATTTGACCAGTTTTGACTTTATTGTGATTTAATGACTACTATAACATCTGACCAAAATGAAAATTAGGCTTTTAGTTAACTTTGCTGACATGCATTTATGGTGATGTTGATTAATGTGTGTTTCCCCTGTGGGAACAGATATTTCTGCTACTAGAAGCAAGAAGAAATTGGCTATATGAGCTGTATCTCAATGTTAGGCTCGAACCTATACAGTTTATTTTCCATTTTTATTACAACACTCCAGAAAACTGCTTTGCACAGCAGTGCTAACAATTTGGAAGACTTTCAAAGTCAAAAGTTCATGCATTTTTTTAGGGTCATGGCTCCAAGTAATAAATCAAGGTTTTCCATGGAAGTTTAACTATGAGCAAACTTTCACATCCAGACTAAAAAGAATCAAGAAGCTTTAGACACAAAAATCTGGCTTTTTACATCTGTAGGAACACACATTGTGTAGACGGATGTTTTTGATATTACCAAACATAATTTTCCAACCATCACAGGACGTATGCTTGTTTTACTCCCACATGAGAATTATTCTTTCCTCAAATAAACATGCGCCGTTGTGAAGTGTTCATAATATCATTTAATTATTTAAATGCTTGTTTTAATCAGTGCTGTGTCATTTACTCTCTTTTCTCTTTCTAGCACCAAAATGAATCTTTAATGAACTCTGAGATAAGTGTTTGAGTAACCTCTCATATTTTGCTATTTTAATCTTTGCATCTGTTTTTTAGCTGTTCAAATCGGGCTGCACTTCTTGCAGACCTTTTTCAAATGTTGATTCATTGTGGTACAGAGGTATTGATTACTTTTAAGCATTTGTGTGGGCGGGAGGATTAGAAAGTTAGCTTTTTAACATTATGTTAAAATACTTCTCTGTAATTTTCCTCCAGACAAAGAGCAAAGAGAAAAGTCTTTCTTGTATTGGTCAGTTGATCTAAACATGAATCTATAGTGGTCAGAACCAAGAATTAAAGCTGTTTTCACCATTATCAAATATTTAGTCATTCCTCTCTCTGTTCTTTAAATAATGCTTCCTTGAAACAAGAAGCAAAGAAGACAGAGAATCTAGAGTGTATTGAAGAACAAAGTCTTCAGGATAAAGACTCCCTGTTCTACACAGCTGATCAGGTAACCCTTACTACACATATCCTTTCTGATCAAAACCCCAAATGCAGGCCACATCTGCATTTCTTTATCTTAACTTTACAGGATTTGCCTTTTTTAAAAGTGGCCTAACTTTGTTTTACAATACAGACGTTTGAATCTCTAGATCCTTAAACGAAATTTAAGGTTTTGTTACAAAATTATTTACATTAATTCCATGTTGTTGACTGTTATCCCTCAGTACTTTTTTTCCCTTTATTATTTTGACTAAACCTTTTTATGCTGATTATCTTTAAGCAGAGATTCATCTTAAGAGTTTCACTCCTCTCCATCCATAGTCATCTAAAATATAAACATAATTTAGACCTGGTTATATGTCATGACGCATCCCTTTTTACCATTTTCATCATAAAATCACTGAAACCATTAAATTCATAATCATTTCCTTGGTCTTTAACAGTTTGTAAATATCCACTTTATTTTTATACAATTTTTTAATACAATTTAAGTATGTTTTTAATTGATGTGTACATTTCAGAGAGTCAAACTGTGTTCCGAAACTAGATTTCAATGCAGCTAATCTGATGCAACATGAACTAGAGTTAGAAGTAATGTAACAATATTACACAACATGAAGAATTAAATATAAACATACTATA
>JARVJO010000431.1:11417789-11435478 GCA_031762555.1 Cynodonichthys magdalenae | reverse complement strand
ACGGAGAGAACATGCAAACTCTACCCAGAAAGGTCCCCGGGCCGGGATTTGATCCGGCAACCTTCTTGCTGAGAGGCGACAGCTCTACCAACTATGCCACCATGCCGCCACCTTCACTAAGATATGTATTTGCAAAATAAGCTAAAATAAGCAGTTATGCTGAAGTAATTTGAAATTCTAAGATTTAAATTAAGTCATTTCACAAAAACGTTGTCCAAACTGTTGAATTTGATGACGTGTGTGTGTGTCATGTAGCTAACTGACAAGGTTTCTTTCTTGTATGGAAGACAATGACAGCTCTTTGCAGCTGCTTGAGTCACTTTTTATACCAAGGTTGCATCCAAAGACGGTGTTTGAGAGTGTGACACAGATTCACACAAACTCAGCTGTATTTACTAAATATTAAATCCATCTTCATACTGGATTTTTCAGCCCTATAAAACAGTACAGATCAATGTGGATTTTTAGCCAAGAAGCAGGAATTGTGTGTCTGTTTTCTGCTGGTCTGGATGTCCACTGTTCCTTGGTGCTGGTGCAATAATCAGGACTGACACAGGCACACAGACTATAATCCCCATCGATTAGAAACCTGAGATCAAAGGCTTCCAGTGCCGTCACTCTTGTCTCCATTCTACTCAGGCTTGTTTCTTTTTTTTTTTCTTGTCCAACCTCTCTTCAACTGGTCATGACTCACATTTATATGTTTCTTTTGTGCTGTCTACCTTCTCATCAGATGCATTATTAAATTAGCAGCTAAACTTAATTCGGACACATGAAAAAAGCTTGGATTATATTTCAGTAAGACGCGAGACAGCGGGTTGGACATTGCGTAATTTTGGACGTCTTTTTCCTGAGTGATTGTAAACAAACTAAAGACACGGCAGGCTATAAATTATCATAGATCCTCTCTCTGCCCTCCCACTGCTCATATTGCTGGGTTGCAGTCACGTGACCCAGAGGAAACTTGAATGTCAGAGGGAAGTGATTTGCTCTGGTTCAAAGCACAGCGAAATCACATCGAGTACACTAATGCCCTAAATGGGCTGGCACAGATGAGATATCGCAAAAAAAATACTCATACATTTAGGATATGATCCATATTGTCTTAACAAAAAAACTTGTCATATAATCTGGAGGATTTACCCAGCATCGAGGCTATCGACATAAACTAGCTATCTGTTGTTGCAGACTTCGTATTATACAACGAGCCAGATGAAAAATTTCTAAAGCCTCAAAGCCTACAATTATTGTGTTTCAGGTTGGTTCAAACATTTAGAATCCAAAGAAGGTTTAAACGTCTGTCGACTTGTTTCTGCCCGGGTGAGTAGTGAGTTGTGCCATTTTAAGTAATTAGCCTATGATAACAATGCTATCGCTAACACTAACATCAAGTTAACCCCTGTTATTTATATGAGCTTGGATCTACTTGTAAATAATTTATTTAGCTTCTGTAAACCCAAATTCAAGTATAGTAACTATCCAATAAAATATCTGAAAACATGATTTAAACAATACGATCCTTACCTGTTAGACAGTGGTCGCTGCAAACTCTTGCATTTTTCGTTTCTGCACTTCCTGCTTTTAGCTGTAGATTGTTGATCAACTTTTGTCATTGTTTTTTGTAAGTTTTTTAAAATTAACTTCTTTGTGAAACACTACTTACGGAACACAAAAATAACTTTTATTATTCTCCCGATCAGAGAGGCTGCAACAACCGTGGACGCCACAGAATTTAGGCATTTTGATGCTGAATCAACAGAAGGAAACAGGGCTGCAATTACTTCCTGCCCCTCGTCTGCATTTCATGACATTGATACTACGACATCTGCAATCCAGCATTAAGTACATAAACAGCAATAAAGATGGCTGGATATTGTGTTTTTTTTATCATTTATCACTTAATGACCAGTGTCATGTTGGGTGAAGAAGAGTCCGCAAACTTTAAAAAAAAATGTTTTTATGTTAATAGTGGTGATGGAAAAAAAGACGTGAAAATCTGAAAATAGGCTGTGTGCTTATGTTCAATAGGATCAAATCAGCTGCTTTTCTAACTCTTTTAAACAAAATAACATGCAGAAGGTAGAGCTGATTAGAATCCTGGTCCTCAGCGCTGCTGGAGCGCTTTTGATAAACAAACACACCCACGAAGTTCTACCCAATCACACGATCCAAGCCGCAAGGTCCGCATCTCATAGTTCTGACTGGGGGCAATGCACAACAAGGCTGTCACCGGGGGATAGCGACGGGTGAGCAGACGAAAGTTGCGCAATTTTTTGTTACTCAGCAGGGGGAACAAGACATGTGCCTCGAAGTACAAACCAGGCTTAAACCAGCTAATGTTAAACAGATTTTTTTTTTTGCATGCTTCACTAAGTCATCTATTTCAGCATCGTTAGAATAGTTCCTGCCTGACTGATATGTCAATCACTATACTGTGAGCCACTACATGTAATGTATGCAACAGAGAAATTAAATTATGTTATATTAGAACTGTTAATACATTCAGCCGTGGTGAATTAATGGATTCAGAATCACAGCTGGCGATGTTGGTGGATTATTGTTTGTTGTTTAATGACTGCAGAAGCAATAAAAACAGTTTAATCAGGGAAAAGGTTGGCTATAAATCAACAACTATTTCCCTTTCTGCCCACCCTCTTTCCTCTTCCTAACCTTTAACCAAATTACACTGCAAAAATATACTCTGAAATAATCTGCTAGTATAGTAAGACAATTGCACTTAGTAAACTTTCTTGAAATAAGAAAAATATCCAGGTTAACAAGATTAATATTATAACACATTCTGCTCTTGCTTAGTATATCAATCTTAAAACAAGATCAAAAATATATTTTGGCTGAATATAAGATTGTAAGACTTGGTCAGATTGACTATTTTTACAGTGCTGTTGTTCACCTGTTAACTTTCAAACCTGTAAAAATTTAGGCTCAAACCATCAAAAAATAGGACATGGTGGGTTGGATGCTCTCAGAATTAAAACTTAAAATGAACAAGCTCAAACAATTTTGGGTAAAATCCCCATCTGACAGTTATACCTATTATTTGCAGGAACATATTTCACATTAGTGTTAATATTGTGATGCACAGCAACATCATGCTTGAAAACAAAGATGTTCCTTTTAAATCAGATGTGACAATAAATTGCTGCAAGATGTTCAACTGCTATTTTAGCTTACAATAAAAAGAATATTAAATTACACAGAGGTAATTAATATGAGCACAACAATGCCATTTGTCCAGGGACTATAAATCACAAACATGTCGTCGTAATCCTGTTAACACAACTAAAAGATTTATTTTCATTATCTACATGAAAAAAAAGAAAATGTGAAGTTGTGTGAACAGAAAAATATCCCCAGGACACCCGCTACACTCCTGATAATCACTGCTCAAAACTGAAATCTCTGTAAATGATCTCCCTTGTCCAGTGTTTAATCACAACAGGTTTTTGGTACCTATTTTGTCAGAACCCACAGCTGAAAATTTAATTAAGTGATGAGGATAGCCAAGCTGTTTATCCCAGGTGTAATTAGGCAGAGCGGTGAATCACGCTCCCAAATCAGAGGCAGCGTTTGAAACTTATCATTGCTTAGGTGGCAAACGCTTTCTACAAGAGGTATCATCCGTTAAATTAAACAAGGACAGACATTCTTGCAATTTATCAAAGTGAAGGAAGCAAACGTTTTAGACAAGCACCTCTAATCAACACAAGGGTCCCTTTTTTAACAAGTGAAAAAAAAAACTCCTGAGCCTCTATATTTTAAAACAGAATGCTCTGCTTTTTTACTAAAAGAAAGCAAACTCACTGCCTATCCACAGCTTCAAAATTTCAAGACCACAACACTGACCACTGAGCTACCACAGACCTATCTACATCTAACATCTACATAATTTTGAACTTTAATTATTAGAAAACAAGAAAAATAGTACAAAAACACCCAGCAACTAACATGGCTTGGTTTCTTTAATGAATTATTGTACACAGGTCTTCAGCTGTGCTCTGACTTTCATTTTTTGTCCAAACAATGACAAAAAAGAAAATAAACTTCACAGAAACAGAGAGAGAGAGAGAGAGAGAGAGAGAGAGAGAGAGAGATCACAGTCCTGCTCAAGAAGGTGAAAGCCAGAGAGTGTTTGATTTGATGATTTGTCCTCTGGGATCAGTGACAAACCAGCAAGGTTGTAGAAACAAGACTTATGGCTGATTTTATTGCAGCAAGTTCTGACAAACACAGAGGCACCAAAACTATAAATGAAACAGGTTTGAAAAAAATAATGCTGTGCTCTGATAATTGAAATGGAAGTAATGTAATAATTCTAAACAGGTTTTGAATAAACTGTCAACAGACCACATTAGTTATTGTGCGTTTTTGATAGTCACAATACGGAGTTTAATTATTAAGTCTAAGAACAGAAAGTGTCTTGTAAGTGCAGGTAGCTGACAGAGTCTGGAAATCAAGTTTGCAAAACTACTTGTAACTACTAGTTACAATTACACTTTGTCTCTCTGATAAACTAAGTAAAAGAAAAAAGTCATCCTGAATTATGCGCACAGATTACACAGGAAAGTTCAGGTCAACCTTTACTTGTTTTCACATATCAAAAAAGAATAGAGAAAGTTATTTTATTTATATTATTGGGATTAATCTTTTCCAAATCAGCCTTTTTTTTGGTATATTTTCCACCTGTAGTTTAAAGCAATTCTGGGTCAGTGCTGAGGTTTAGAATTAGTTCAATTCATATGTCCTGCTCATTTATCCAAACAAACTATATGCTGTGTGTGTCTTGTGTGTCTATGTGTGCACATGTGATAGCTAGCTGACAATCCATCTGTGTTCCCATTAGAGAGCCAGTTATGGTGATGAATAGATACATGGAAATTAGCGCAAGATGAAGGCTAATTGTCTGATTAGATGTGCTTCAGGTTGATGGATGCACAATAAGCCAATGCACATGGAGCAATCATTAAGTAACATTAGACCATTAAATTGAACATAACACTGTAGCCAGAGGGGAAATATGGATGTTTCTTAATGTGTTCCAACAAGTAGGTGTGTGTGTGTGTGTGTGTGTGTGTGTGTGTGTAGGGGTGTGTGTGTGTGTGTGTGTGTGTGTGTGTGTGTGTGTGTGTGTGTGCACAGTACCTTTTCTGTGAGGACCTTGTTCTCTTGTGCCCAGGTGACTCTGCACCTGCCCAGAAGACAGGACATTTGAAATCAGCATTATAGTGATTATTATATATTAAATGCTTTCTGCCAGACTTAAAAGTAGAGCACTCTAGAAATAATTTGAAATGCAAATTGCTGGGAGGTAAAGTCATAAAGCTTCTAGCACCTCCCACACACTATAGTACTAACCAAGTGCACAAAACACAGGTAAATTCTTACTCTGAGCCTTTTCTGTTTCTCTAAGATTGGCAGGGCTTAAATGGTAAATTAGCTGGATAATCAGCAAATGTATTCACAGCATGAACTAGCTCTATACTTCCACTCTACACAATCTTAAAATGACAAACATACACAGGTATGTGTGCATAACAAAAAGGAGAGAAAAACCCTCACACATAGCAAAAGAGTTGACAGAAGTGTATGCATGTAAACATTCCCCTGCTGAGGTAGAAAAAGAGCACATGGAGGTTTCTCTTTCAACAAAGAAAATGGGAAAAGTGCTCATTTGTTTTCTTCATCTGGTGTGCTGCTGGGGATTTTTGTTGTAACACACCTCCCGAGGCACACTCACTCAAATACACAAACTTGCACCCACGCAAACACAAAACCAAGCCCCGTCTGCTTTTTACCAGAGTCTCACTCAGCCACCCTCTCATAAGAAATGATGACATGCTTTGTTGGCCGGGCTGACTTCAGCTCAAAGGAATTGTTAATTTTGTAAAAACTGTCATTTTCACTTGCCTTACAAAGACAATAAATTAAATCAACAACAACAATAAAAATGTCAGCTCCACATTTGGCTTTTCAAATATACAAAAAGTGGAAGATTCAAAATCATCATGCAAATTAAAAACGATTACATTGCTGTTTATAATAGTGTATTTATTACACAATTGCTACTTTATTCACAGCATAAAGTCTATGATTACCTGCATGCTCATTCAAACTCATCAGATAACTTTAAACTGCTTCTGCACACAAACTGTAGCAAAAAAGGTGTGAGCAAAAAACTAGCAAAAAAGCATGACATTTTGTTTTGGAAACCAAAAAATAAAAAGAGTTTAATAGTTAGTTTAATAAAGAGTTTAATAGTTAGTTAGTTTCTTTTTTGTGTGTTTGGTCACAAATAATGTATTAGAAAAAAATTATTGTTGCCTTGCCTTATTTTTTTGCATCTTATTTAGTGAAAGGCAGGAAATAAAGATCAATTGTATATGTTTTTGCCCCTAACCAATAACCTGCTGCTGCTGGACACATCTGAAAAAAGTCAAAGAAGCAAATAAAAATAAAAGCAAATTAAATACATGAATGTGAAAAAATAACACAATACACAGAAAATGTTGTGATCATACTGTAATGTGAAAAGCAAATGCAAATTCATTGAAATCTTCCTACTTACAGAGTCTAAAGCCACTAGAAAAACAAATTACTTAAGAAGGTGGTAAACATAAGGAAACACAAGTGTCTAAACAAGTTGGAAAAATGTGTCATTATCTGCTGAGAGCATGCTGGTGTCACAGATAGGGCATAAAAGCTGCATTTGCAACTAATATCACATCAATTACAGGGCAAACGTGTCATGGCTGCATTTTAAGTGACAAAATAGGGACAAAGAAAAATAACGTTTTAACTGGAGACAATTTACAAAGTTTTAAAAATGAGTCAAACATGAAGATGCTAATTACTGTATGATTTTCATGGTGGCAAATATTCTCTGACTCAATGACTACAACGCAGTACCTTTTACATATGTTAAGCTAAAATTTAGTGTGGTTATACTTAAGAGTCATCCCTGACTCAGCGTGCTTAACAGATTAAATAATGCTAGTTGTACTATTTTAAAGTTTCGAATGTTGCATGTTGTCATCAATACAAAACTTCAATCTCAGACTGCAGGTTTCCTTATGGTTCCTAAAGTTTCTAAAAATAAAGGCAGAGCTCTCATTATCAAACTCTTCTCTTGTCTGGGACAAAGACAACCTGTCTACTTCTTTTTTTAAGTTTTAAAGTTTTCCTTTCTGATAAAGGTAGTTATTGACATTGGCTCAAGTGAGTCATCTTTCAGTTCTGCTGCTCTTAGTCTGCCTGAGAACAAACATCTTTCCCACCTTTTTGTCAATTTGAAGTCTTTTTGTTGTCCTACTTTCCATTTCTGTAATTGCAAATATTGCTGCCATTAATCCTGTGTTGTTTCTTTTTTCCCATATAAACTGTTTGTGTCTCTGTACTTCTGTGTTTGTCTGGATCTTCTCAACCTCCTCTGAGACAGGTGGCCACTCATCCCGGTTCTGCTTTCTGTTGAGTGTAATTTCACTACACTGTCGCCCACTGACCTGTGTTTGCTCAGGATGGGGGGCTTTATTGAAGTAAAGATTCAACACTATCTGGTAGTTAAATTGAAATTCCATCATCAATTGTATCTTACTATGTTAAAGGGGAAATTAAATCTAATCTAAAAAAAACAATATTGCATAATTATTATTTAGTGAAACACTTACACAAAACATCACAGTTACCCATTTCTCAAACATATAACTTGAATAACTTGTTTTTATTTATTTATGTTCAATGTTTTTATCTTTAAATGTCAAATTATGGTGTTTTGGGGGCGTAGTTACCCTCCTGGATACATGACAACAATGGTGCCTCAGCCACCTCCAAAACAACACTGAAGAACCTGGAACCCAGTTATTTAAAATAGAAGCAAAATACTTTTTTGAATTTGAAGAAATGCCAGAACACATTATGGGTATAATGGATTTACAACCATACCAGTATGAACCTGAACTGACAGCTGGATCTCAGGAATCAGATAAAAAGTTGTCAGATTATGATTCTGATAAAGGGGACTGCCATGACCAACAAGACAATGAGCCCAATGAGCAAATGGGGAACGTGCAATGGTAGGAACCGATTACCCCCAGAACACTGTAATTTTAAATGTAATTTGACAATTTAGTACATTAATCTGAATTTCTATTCTGGAAATATGAATAGAATTGTATGTAATTTGATATGAATTAGACCTGTTTGCTTATTTTATATCTAGTGGCCTGGAACAGCTTTTGTTAAAAAATTGTCTCTATATAAACAAACAGAAACAAATATTGTGACAGGATAATTTAAACTTGTACTCAACAGGCGCATTGTCTTTGGCTTGAAAATGTCCTTTTTTATTATAAAGAGTATCTCATTAAAACTATATTTACGAATGTAAATGTGCAGGTTTTTCCAAAACCCCATTCTACTCAGTAATATTAACACAAACCATTTAAAATAAGATGCATTACACATTCACAGAGATTTTCAAGCTGTTTGCTGTCCTACTGAGAGAGTACAAAGTTACAGATGGTACAGTTCTTCTGACTCCTTTGTAGGTGTGAGAGGAGCACTGAGGGATGCTTTTGAATGTAAATCTTATCACGCTCCCGCTGTTTACTTGCTGGGCCAGCAGCCACTGAAAAAAATGCTGTTATCGCAAAAAGAAGAAAAAAAATGTGCATAAATAAAAACACGATGGGAATAAATGCACAGAAAAAGAAACAATCCTGTGACGTGAGTCCAAGCAAACAAGTTGAAAACAGGAAGTTGAGAAGAACGCAGAGATACACAGATGTTACGATGTAAAAAAAATATAGAAGCGGAAACGAACGTCACATCATAAAACATCTGCGGGGGCGTAGATCAAATCAAATTTGGTGGTGTTTGCCAAGTCATTTTAATCTTGCATATGTTCTTCTTTTATATACGTTCTTGAAAGCTGTGGGTTTAAAAAAAAGTAACCAAGAGTTGACAATAAAATGCACTTTTTTAGTGGCACCTGGCAAAAATTCTGCATTTAGTGAATTTCCACATGTACTAAATGAGATTATATTTTGATTCAAGGCGCCTTCTTTAAACAGCATTCTTTCATCTGACCATGTGAAAATAAAAGGTAGCAGCCTTTTTCCAAAACAACAGCTGCATTTACTATTTATGATGTGGCATTTCTTTAAATATATACAGACTCAATGATAAAGATAGCTACGTATATGTTCTGTAAGAAGTTCACATAGGTAAACAAATTCATAGTTACTTTCATACTTTTGAATACATTATGGTTTTATCTTGTTACTAATAAAGGAAAATTAACCCTTACCACCAGTGCAATAGCGGAGTCATATTCTAAAATGGTTTGGAGCTTGGTTGAATATTTATACACACTAATGCAGGTTAGAAAAAATATATTTTACCTTTTTTTTGTGAATCCAAGGTGAGACACATATGCATAAGCATCACCATGTTCACAGAATTTTTTTTGATTTGACAAATTAATTAAAAAAGTTTGAAAGCAAATATTTGAGTGGAGGCAGTAAGCTTGCCAATTCTCAGGTATTACAGAAACATGTCTGCTTAAGTATTCAAAAAATGAGTCTTTGCATTATTTCTTGCACTTTATTGAAGAGAAGATTAAGCAAAAGAAAAATTATGCTTTTCAGAGATTTCTTTTTGTGGTCACTAAAACATGGAACAGAAAACTGAATGTATGATACCGTCTGCGGTCCTAAATCTCAACCGTACCAAAGCCACCCGAGCCACTACATAAATCATATTGGCTTATTGAATTGAAAAAGTATGAAATATCTAGGATGATAGATAGTTGGTATTTAGGCAAGATGGCACACAGCCACGAGTGAATTCTCTTGTGTGTGTCTGTGTGTGTGGTTGACGGTGAATGTGCGTGTGTGAGAGAGAGAGAGTGGAAAAAGAAACAAGCAAAAATTGAGAAACAGAGTGAAAGACAATCCCTATCCTTTGATTTTTCAAACACAGAAGCACTCACATATTACTTAATGTGTTTGAACCTTGTAGGAATCCCAAGATTTCTTTATTCTTTTTTTATTTTATTTTTTACCAGTGGGCAATCCATTTCCGTTTGTTGATGCAGCAGATGGATTCCCTCCCACCAACCATTTATCAACTGCCACACCAAAACCTGCCTTTGCCCTCCTTTATACCAATGAAAAATTGGCTGTGGACCATCTTTTTCCACCAGAACGTAAAAATCGTTTAGCGTGCCATCAAAGAGCTCCTATGGCTCGGAGACGTGGAGCAGAAAAACAAACCAACCAAAAAAAGCTTTTGTTTCACAGCACAAAAAAGGGGACTTTAAGTGCCAAAAGGCAAGAGGAAAGTGGAAACTTGTTGTGATCATTAGTGGAAAGGTGTGGAAACGAAGACTAAAGAGGAAAAAAACCTTCAGTTGATTTCAGTCCAAGTTACTTTAATTATAAGGGGAACTCAATATGTTGCGGTGCAAAGGGATAACATATTATCAACTAACTTGTTTAACTTGAGGAGGATTTTACATCTTAATTAAAATGTACCTATAGTGAGATTTGTTTCCCTTTAATGCTTATTGCAGTCACAATAGGATGTGTGTCAACGTCCACTAATGTGTTGATTAAGACCTGCCAAAACAGGTTGCCAGTTTAGAGCCCCCTATAATAACGCTGGTAGGAGAGATAATGCAATTCCTAGCATGATGTATTTGACGGCCATTTCTCATCTGAACAGGCTGATGGGCTGCTGGCTGTGCTCAGCTGCAGCAGCTGCTCTGCCTGCTTCTGGCAGGTGAAGCTGTGGTTGGGTCCAGATGCTGTTTGCAGAGCTGCTGTTTAATTTCTGCTGTTTTGTGTAAGTCCAATGGTTGCTACTTGAACCTGCAATCGTTTTTTCATATCAAAACACCCCAAGAGGTCAGGAGCATGTGAGTACAACAAAACACTCCAACCAGCAGCAGAAATCACTGTTCATTTCACCAAGCTTCTCTCATATACTTGCAACTATAAGGTTGGAGGCATATTATTAAAACTCATCTTAACTAGAATTGTCTCTTTGTTGCTCTGTCAGTGATAAAAGAGGCCCAAAGGTCAGCAAAGAAAAGTCCATCTAACGAGGTTCAGCGGAAGCAGCATTTTATGGCAGTTGTCTCTGGTAAAAAAAAAATAAATTGATAAATTCCCAACATGTCTAGTCAGCACAGCAGAAGTGGAAAAGTCTTGCTGATGTGAGTCTCAACTTCCTTCCAGTGTTGGTCTCTAACTGAAATCAATCTGCCTAGTGTAACAAGGGATCCCCTGGAATAAGTCCAGGACAAAACAACAAAAGACAATTAAAAAAGGAAAGTGTGACAGTTTGTTTTTTTCTTTTCTTAAATCTGTATCATTAAACAAAATTTTAAGAACATAAGTTAAGTCTTCTTTATTTAATATAGATAATAAAGTCTAAATGGTTAGCAAATTATGGATTATGACAAAACTATATGTGACAAAGGCAGAATAGAAACTAAGCTAGATGTCACATGGATATATAGCTAAACCATATAGTTGCATGTTTCTAACAATGCAGTGTGTGAGATGAGGTTTTGTTAAGATTCAGTTGATATTTTTGCTACTGATTTTAAAAATTATAAACACAAAAATGGCTTGATACAATTGCAGGAGTAAACATTTAGAAGAGTGGCTGTATGATGGACTAGAGGCCTGTCCAGGTTGTACCCACCACCACCACCCACTCGCACAGTGACTGCTGGATATGAGCACCAGTGATCCTCATGACCCTAAAAGAAAGAAGCGGGTACAGGTAATGGATGGATGGATGGATGTATATTTAGAACAATCATTTTGTGCAACATTTTTTGTTTCCATGAAGAGACATTTTACACTGGAGTCTAATGGATGTCCCATTTAAAATCTAATGTGAACATCCACGCATAAGAAAATACAATTTAAAAAGTATACATTCCTTGTATCAGGGCATTTGGAACAAGTACGAGTACTTGTAAACATGCTGGTATCGGGCCTGATACCTACACTGGCATCAATATTGGCACATCACTAATTAAAATCTTTAGTTTCTAAATACTTAAAGAAATTTATGAGTTAAATAGTGTATAATAGTTTATTCATTTCTTCATTTGTTTTTATTTCTATTTTGTTTATTAATGCGAAAAACAGCAATTGTCACTCCAAGTGTAAAAAATGTTGAAACTTTTATCCTTTTTAAATTAGCACATGCAAATGAATCCACTTTACCTGTAGAAACTCTCTACAGCTTCTTTTGTAGTGCAAGTGCACACACACCACTCGTCTATATTTAAAGATGAATCTTGTCTGAACAGAATGCAGAGGTTAGAGCAGCAGGTCTGACTGTGGATATCCTCAAGGATGATTGGGATTGAGAAAAGAGCGTGAGAGATGGGAACAAAGCAGTTCCACATCGCTCTTTATTGAATTTCACTACAGTGAGAACATTAGAAGTAATGCAGACACCAGGGGATACAAGCCCCAGCATTTCTTTGCACTTACCAGTAAAAAAAAAGAAAATCAGGTCTTTTGAAGTGTTCAGTTGGAAGACTGGATTTTCTAAACACTCTAAAAGGAAAACAATCATTATGTTGTCCAATATTAATGACAATTAGAGAATCTATTAACTCAGTATGTAGGAGCTGAATTGAGTTTATATTTAGAGGCTCTGAGGTAACAAGCTGTAGAGAAAAGTAAAATAAATCGGGAGAAACTGAACCTTTTTAATTTTGCTAAAATACTGTAAATCAAATGCAGATTAAACAAAAAAGAACCTCTCTGAGTATAATATAAAAACAAAAAACTAATAGAAGCAAAGGCATGTTTATGTCTCTTTTTCAAAACAGCCAGCTAAGATAAAGTCTGAAGACATGGGTGAAATAAACAAAATGTCAGATCACATCAGCCTGCAGCCCTAAAGTTCAAAGCTATATGCTGTTTTAACTTCTTTAACCTCCTACACTCAATATGCTGAAGGAATTTGTTTTGTTTTATAGTTAAGCAACCTAAATATAATCCAGACAAAAAAGGTTGACATGTAATTGCAAGAAAACCTTTGAAATACACTTTTCCTAGTGTTAAAAACTATAAATTATGAAATGAAAAAGATAGTAAATTGACAAAAGATGACATTTTATAGATGTCATAGCAAAATATACTAAATACAACGCTTCATGTAAAAAATTGGGGAATAAAAGGAGAAGTTTATGAGGTTTTGAATGAACTTCAGGAATCGGAAGGTTAAGTTTTAGCCTCAGTTTCAGCAATTTTTTATTTTATTTTTTTTCCCAGCTACACACAGATTGGAAGTGTCATTCAGGAAGTAAACAGTTTTGGTTTTGGGTAAAAAAAATGTTGTAACAATATTATTAATTATTTGCATTTGTGTATGTATATGCAAATTTGTAACCCCATGATTTGATCTAAGACATTAGAAGCTAGTATTTATACTTGGGCTTACATTTCCACTGTTATGAGTAAGGCTCAAAGGATATAGTTCTAGTTGATATGCTGTCAAAGATTCGTGATTCATTTGTTTTTGACATTTGGACATTGTTGAATTAGTTCTGCAATATAACTTGAAATTTATTTTAAAAAAAAAGAGCAAACTCTAATTGACTGTATGGTTCCAGAGAAAGACAGATGTGTTTTATTGTGCGAGCGCCGCATCTGAACCAAATCCTTTTTCATATGAGTAATAGACTTCCTAATAATCTCCAAAGATAGCTCTGACTGCCAATGAGCAAATCTGCCTTTTCACGAATGAGAGGGAGCTTTGATAAAAGTTTTTCTATTACCTCAGTCATTCAAGCAAAACCAGTGAATCAACTGTGCACGTTTTATTGATTTCTGGAACCCTTGTCAGATGTTTAACCGTCATCTGCTTGAATACAAATTTCTATTTCTGCGTTTAAATCAATGGTATTTCAACAAGATATGTTGAAAACAACAGTGCAAAGCAAATGTGTATGATTTCATCGGAATTGTATTTAATGTGTAGATAAATGCTGAAGTACTCAAATAAATGATGCTTTAAATATCAGTAGCTATGTGATAGAATTGTGATCAAATTAAACAAATTTTGTTTGAAATTACAGAACAAGTCCTGATCAATGAAAAGTTTGTTCTGTTCTGCTACACTTGATTCTAATTTACTGGAGGCTCTGTATGGCTTTTTGAATATATTGTGTGAGTGATGAAGAATTGCCTCTTGTCAAAGTTTAGAGTCACAAAACAAGTCATTTTAAATAAGTGAATTTCCACTTACTTTGGATAAGATTGGAGAACTGACAGGACCAAAGCAATTAACTTCAAAGAAGTGCCTTTCAGTAGGTGATATGAAAATTCATCCCAGTCACCAGTAAAATGCTGCATCTTTAGTTTTAAAATGTTTGGAGCCAGCATATTTTAGAAATAGAGAGTCAAAAAAAATAAAAAATCAGTCCAATATCTGTTTTAGTTGACTGATTATTTCATTTATATTATTTTGTAGTTGTGTTCATCTTTCTCAAGTCTTTGTAAGTTTTCACGGGTTCCCTTGTTCATGAATAAATACATTTTTAAAAGAAAAAGGCAGAGTTGTGTAAATTACTTGGTGTATTTTTATATTCATATCTTATACCGAATTGTTTTAACACACTTAATGGATATGTATAACCTGCTGTATTCCTGCAGCATGGATGCTCTGCAGTATGTGGGACATGTAATTTCCTGATACAGCCTTAAAGTGTGTTAGTCACATCACATCCATGACACGATCTCTATTTTAAGTTCAGCCACTAAGAACATAGCAAACCCTTCTAGTTTTGAGTTGCAAACAGCCTGACCTACTTGAAACATGCAAAAGATGCTAAGTAAATCAACATGAAGATTTAGCGGTGAAATCATTATTGCCCACTGCCATGAAGCAGTGATCTTGTTATTGCTTATGTCTGTGTGCATGTATTTGTTTGTCTGTAGCTTTAAAAGTTTTCATGAACCATGGAAAGAAGTACTTTAAACTTTTCAGAAAGAGTGTGTGTGTACTTCATAATATGGTTAACTTTTGGCATTAATACAACTCAAAAGGACCACCACAGAAAAGCAACTGTAGCAAGTGCTGCCTTTTGAATTCAGTGATGTCGGTCTGTTAACAAAATATTCCATGCACCAGTGGACAGATTTTATTTTGAAAAAAATTAGATGCACATAATTGCTATGATTAATGTTTAAAGCTACCTTAATTCTAGGTGGTCACCACAAAAATGACTATAGTCACACTAACAGATGCTAGGTTACAATTTGGTGTATCAGTAGCTCAGCATAATCCATACCCCATACTTTGAGGACTACATATTGTGAAAGATCTTTAATTAAAACTTTTGCATTAACTGTTAACATCAACTCATTTTAAGATGGTTGTCACTAGAGTTGGGTGGTATTGATCTTCTTCATACCAAGTAATAGCTCAGTATGAAGAAGATCAATACCTCCCAAAAAAGTATTACCTTGTTAAACAGCACAAAAAGTTTAAATCCAAAGAGATGGGGAGTATTCTGAAAGAACCTAGAATATTGATGTCTCAGTTTTCATAGCAGCCTTGTAGAAATTTGGCACATCACCTCATGTGATAAATAAGCTGTCATATTTTTTTGAATACCATCACCAAATTTCAATACCGAGGTATACCGCAATACCATCATACAGACCAAACCTAGCTGTCACAACTAATTTACCTTTGCCAGCACAAAATGACTTTAACTTAGATTTACAAATTATCAGCTAAAGTTTATGTTGTAGTAGTTGGGACTCATCTTCAACATTTATCTAATAAAATAACAAAAAAAAATAACACTGCTCCACATGTGGATGGGTTAAATGCAGAGAAATAATTTATCTGTCAAGGATCAATATAGTATATTATTATTATTATATAGTCTAAGCGTTAACACTTATACCGGGATCTCACAATATCATATCATAACATTATTTACAAGGTTTCACCAAAATGTCTGCAACTCTATAATTTCTCATCATAAAATGATCTTAGCTAGGTGATATAAAAGGTGGAAGTGATTTTTTTAAGGAATGCTAGACCTATAATTCCAAGTGGTTTTGTGAAAACAACTCACCCTTTATCTCCTCCGTCAGATATGTTATTTGCCTCTCCCTGAGTTACTTCAATATGTTACTTTTCACTTTACTGCCATCTTGTACAATGATATCTGTTCATAAAAGATCAAGGTTCCTGCTATACTGATTATTTCTGTTATGACACTGAATTCTACATTAGTAGTCTGTTAAATGAACAAGCCACACACACGTACACATCCACGTGCACACACACACAGAATGATAGATGGGTATAAGAGCATAACTTGATACAACATAATTTGTTATTTTGAGTCTATTGATCTGTGTATTACACAACAAGACAAGTCTCTTACAGAAGCATCCCTACAGCAATCAGCTTCAGCACACTGTCTCATTCTTTTCATTCTAATGATGTGTTAAATGTGTCGTTTTGGAGGCTGAATATACTAAAACACACTGTCATTTTCTAAGACAGCATGCAGACATGTAAAAAAAAAACATGACAAATAACATGACGAGAACACCAATGTCAGATAACTTTGTTTTATGTGTGGGGTTCCGGACACAAAGACCACAAAAGCAGAATGCTCTTCAGAACATCATTCATCATCCACACACACACACAAAAGAAAAACATTTATTCTATTTTAAGGGAGATATTCTTTCACTGTGGTTACACTGTTTGAAGTCTTATTCCAGAAAGAAGTCCAGCAGATACATAAGGTGGCAAATTATCTAGTCAGTAGGGAATTGCATGAAAGTCATTCTCACCAGGGGCTGGTTTCCAAATAGAACTACTGAGCTGTCAGCTCAACTAGGACAAATGGTTTTCTCTTTCTCAATTCATGACGGTAACCTAGACTAATTAGCTAAGCATCCCCAGCTGAGGAATTTGGATGCTTAAATGTTTCCCTTCACTACTAAAGTATCGCTGTGTGAATCACTTAGTGCAACATATATTGCACATATTAATTTTTAAAAAGGTAGTTTAGAGATACAGTCTTGTATTAATTAAACAGTTATTGGCTCTTAATAGCCATTGGATTTTTAATTTCTTTACGAAAAGCAATGAAATCTTGAATCAATAAATAATTATCCAAATGGCAGTAATAATGACGAAAGTCCTGGGAGCCAAAACATCATCAGGAGGGTGTGTGGACAGTAATTAAATTTTAAGTTATACATTTGTTTTAAAAAGCAGTTTAAAACTAATGTTAGTCTGTTTGAGTGTTTAAAGTAACTGAAAAGAAAATTGAAACATTTTATACAGCTAATGCAGGGCTACTAAACCAGTTACTCAAAGGCTGCAACTTTATGTTACAAAAATAGGAAAATATTCTCAATATGCTTGAAATCTCACAAAAAAGCAGGATGAAAAAAAACTGAAATTATGGTGATACAGGGGCGGCTGTGGTGGAGTGGTTAGGGGAGTTGTCCTGTAACCCTTGTTTCAGCTGTCTCAGTTGTTGTCCTTGGGCAAGGCAGTTCACCTCGTCAGGATTGGCAGGAACAGACCCAGGGCGCAGGCAAAAATCCAAAGTTCAAAATAAAGGTTCTTTAATGAAAACAAAAGGCTGTCGATGCAG
>JARVJO010000431.1:11403745-11417689 GCA_031762555.1 Cynodonichthys magdalenae | reverse complement strand
ACAGAGGAGCAGGAAGACACTTAGAAAAATAAAGCAAAAATACACAGATCACCACACACCTGCCTTGCCTACTGATGGTGGTCAGAGGGTCCAGTGGTGCCAGTGTGTGGCAGCCTCTGTCAGTGTGCCCCCAGGGCAGCTGTGGCTACAATGTAGCTTACCACCTTCAGTGTGCGAATGTGTGTGTGAATGGGTAAATGACTGTAATGTAAAGTGCTGTGGGTTTCCCATGGGCCTTGATAAAAGCACAATATAAGTTCAGTCTATTTACCATTTTCCTGCAAACTACTAGAAGTTGGGTTCCATGAAAAAAGGACTGAATCCGCAAACTGAAAATGCAACTTTTCTGAGCTTCACTGTACTATCTTGTGCCTTTGAAATATGTTTATTTTGTTGCACTGAATCATAAATTTGTAATATATTCAATAATTGATGTAAAATCTATTTTTATATTAAATTAAGTTAAAAAAAAATAATAAATTCTTAATGGCGGCAGGATAGAAGTCAGTTGAGTAGCCCTGAGCCTATGTAAAAAAAAAAAAATAATTAATTTTCCTAATTTTGATTGTGCCATAAGGCTTTTGTTTTAGAACCTAATGCCAATAAAACACTGTAAATATTCTATGGAGATAAAATGGAAAGTAGAATAAACAACAGTGATGTTACCTCCTCCAGGATCATTTTTTTTAGAAACAGCTACTAGGTGTTGTTTTCCCTCTCTCTCTCTCTCTCTCTCTCTCTCTCTCTCTCTCAAACTTGCTATATGAGAGTGTCTGTTGTCACACACACACACACACACACACACACACACACACACACACACACTAGGGGTGCAATGTGAGAAATGTGGGAGATGTATGAAAAAAAAAATAAATCTGTGCACCAGAAAATGTCTGTGGGTGATAGCTGATGCTGGTTGTCTGTATAATCCTGTGAATCATAAGAGCAGTATACAGGAAATAGCATGGTGTACAAATAAATTGTTTTCCTCTTTTTTTTGAGCTCATATAAAACGGACAGCTGGTTGATTGTAAAAATGTATTTGCTAAAAGGTGTGGCTTCAGTTTTTGTTTTTTTTATTGTTTGTTTGTTTTTTTGTGAATTACTGTTAATTTTGCTTGCTTTTTTTTCCTTCATTATGATTTACTAAGTTTCGAGGCATTTCTTACTAATAATTGTAATTTCTTCTATCAGTAGTAAATAAAAGTGTCAAAAACTCCAACCAAATGCATTTTGCCCACAAAGAAGAAATAAACTGCACAGTGTGACAGTAAATAAAGCAAATTAGAGCTTCCTTTGAATTAAAATTGTGAAGGGTTTTAACTAGATAATGAGAGCCTCTTAACACTTAAGCAGTAAAGCAAGTAATTGCTTTTTCATGGACTCAGATTTTGAATTTCCATCATGTGGTGAGACTAACAAAATCCAATCACATGGATAGCAATTAAACTCTTCAGTGAACTTCTGACATGGTTCACTTCCAAGGTAATCGCATAACTTACTGTGATCCATACTTAATTTCCCTTCGGGATGTCAGTAATGTCTTCTGTGTGTAGAATAGCCCAAGTTTTGTTAAAGGCATGTACTCCTGTCATGTTCACTGCCTGCATTTATAAAGACGACTTATTACAGCAATGTGAAAAAACTAAGAGCCTATTGTATTCTTACTTTTTTCCTCAGTGGTATCAATGTGGAAAACTTGACTTGACCACCAACTTGTTTTGTGCTGTCATTAGTAATTCCTTTGTTTTTTGCTAAATTTTGAATCTTAAACATAATTTTTTTTTCTGATCAGCAAACTGTTAAAATGCAGTATCACAGTATAACCTTTAAAATATTATTTAGACGAAAACAAATTAATCATAAAAGATTCAGAATACATAACATTTACTTTATAGGTTTCCTCTAACAATATACTAGACTTTTGTAAAATGCAACCCATTTAAAATCAGGTGAGTTGCTGTAAAAATAAATGTCTACAATTCCTTGTTGAAATACCATCTTTCATGCCAGAATTTAAGACTGAGATCATCTTACATTGTGAAATCATGAAATTTTCTAAGATGTCACACTTAGAGTATGGCACTTAGCTACAACAATTTTGTTATCAAAATATTTATAAGACTAGCAGATTTACAGCATGTTTGTGTTTTTTAATGTCAGTTGGTCCATGTTGCAGAGATAGCTCCTGTGATTATTTCCTCTGAGTTTATATAAAATCCATTTTATAGGTCATTTGCTATTTTGCTAACAGGGTGACAAAGTCAAATCTAAAAAGCAAATAGCAAAATTTTAGAAAAACTTTGTAAAATGTGTTAACATGTACAATATGTAACAGCAGTGGTGGCTGGTCAATATAACTTGTTGAGTTAGGTAAAGAAAGTAGGTTCAGTCCCACATTAATTAGTGGGGACAAGAAAAAAACTGGGAGGACATGAAGCCTGAAATTCACTCATCATCTGACTGTGAAAAAAAAAGATTTATTATTCTCTCCAAAAGTAAAAAATATCTGCTTTTAAGTCCATTATTACACACATGTACAGTATAATCATTTCTTAATTTATTTTGTATTGATGTTTAACCCTGTTTTCCACACCTTATTTTTAGCTCCTCATTGAATAACACTCAGAGACAGTTTGAAACTATTGGCTCTCATTGTTCATGTCATGGTGAATATTTTTGACCCAAAGTGCAGTCAAACACTCTCACAGACACTTATCTTCTTAAAATTAAATTTACTTTATTTACTTGTGGGAACATAAACACAAACAAAAATTGAGCCACAAATGACACAAACTGTAAAACTGTGTAGAAAAACTGAGATCAGGTGCAGGTAGTTGTCGCCCAACAGAACTGAACTGGAGGACAGACTAATACAGAAATATTAAAACAACTAAAATACAATAAGTAAATAGAAAACACAGATCATGACGGTTCATACAGAAAATAAAATGCTGTATCAAAATATGAATGTTCTGGCTGGATTAAATTAGATGTTGTGTTAAATATATATAGACATTTAAAAAACTAAACTACCCAAGACTTAAGACTTAACATGAACATTAAAAATTAATCTTAACCCTATAAAATTCTATGCCCCCTTGTAAAGCCCCCACCCCACCCAAGGCGTTGCCCTAAGCAGCCCTCAAACCCCAATCTTAAAAGGTCCACTTTTCTCAAAAAATACCCCCCCCCCCTCTCAAAATCCTTGCTAAGCCCATGCTTCAAATGTTTTTAGGATGGTTATATCATAAAAACATATTTAAAAAGTTTTGCAATTTCAGGATCCTTCATTCAGCACTTAATGTCCCTGGGCAATGATTTACCCTAAATAAAAATAAATCAGTTGGTAGCACACTGTATTATAGATCATTTTTAAAAAACATTATTGTTTTGAGACGGTACACAGAAGTGAAGAGGAACATGTTAGTTTAATCTTTCCAGCTTTTGAAAATAAGGGGTATGTGTTCAGGCTGTGACATCAGAACTGGGCCAAACACCAGAGGGATCCAAGCAATGCTTTTGATTTCCTGCAGGTTTCATTTTTAATGCCAGCCTGAGTCACCGTGCGACCGTTTCCATATGCCGGCCTGTCCAACAGCAAGAGCAGATTTCATTACTGGACTGGTCACAGCAACGTTTGCTGCTAACAAGCTGCTGCTCCTCTCAGACCACGGCTTGTTTGGTGCATGTGTTCCGGTGCTTGTTTGTGTGTCCATGTAGGTTTCTGATTGTCTGTCAGTGCTTGTGTATATGTATGACCCTGAGTGACTTGTTTCCAATAAGAAAATGAAATCCATTGAGGGATTTCTCTCTGCTCTCCCAATGAACCATTTTCTTTTATTACTTCACCTGCACTTCCTTGAGCCACGGGGTGTGCGCCGATGCTGGAACTCCCAGAGAAGTATCGGCAGCATCTGTCTTGTGGACAGAAGTGCTGAGTGGCTATTATTCCTCAGCAGACCACATAAAAACCACGGCAATTAAAAGCTATTGGGCCATTCGACTTTGTCTTCTTAGGAGAAAAAAAGAGGAAGTGAGTAGCATGAGAAGAAAGGCAAAGAAAGTGGTACTGAAGGAAGATAAAGAGGCCTGAACTGATGAGGCTTAACTGAGAAAAGACCTTCATGTCAGTAGTTTGAGATGAAGATGGAGGAATTAAAGAGTGTGAACGAGGCTGTGAAATTAAAGATGATGAAAGACAGTACATGTTCTCAAAGGGACAGGAATAAGCTGTAAAGTAAGTAGAACTGAAAGCAAAAATAGACTTGTGCATAAGATTTGCCCAAAGGGCCCCTCTTTTAACTAGATTTACAGTATACTGGCTGTGATTCTGCCAGAATATGATCTCTTCCTAAGTTCGCTGAGCTGTGAAATGCTTTTTGACCTTTCTTTTAGCATTTTTTTCCCTTTCACAAAACTCTAAGTTGATAGTCTTTATGAATTTTTAGATGAGCATTTTTCATCCTGCAGTTTTCACATTCCAAAATGCAATCTGGAAGTAGGAGTACTTTCAAAGAACAGATCTAGAAGATAAAGGGATCAGCTTGAGAGATGAGATCAAACTGTGCATCTGCAAAGTTGCATTGCAGAGACAAACTTGCATATTAATGCACATGCTGTCACTCAAAAATCCAAGACAAGTCAGTGCCAATGCAATTTCAGAGTGTTAAATAAATAATATGTGTGTTTTTATGTGCAGTGTCTTTAATATAAGTTGTGTATTTAAGTGTAACCTCTAGAGGCTATACAGAAACAGAGGGACTTTCTACCATTTCTAAGATTGAAATAAATTCATGGGTGATGCAAGTATTGATCAAGCCTAACGTTGGATAACAGTAAAGTGTGAAAATCCTCAGGGAAATTGTATATGTTTAATATATATTGCAGCTGAAAACCTTTCCTTTAACAGGAAACTGAAGGCTCAAAGCCTGCAGCTCAATATGCACTTGTCAAATCAGACGATCGATATTGATCTACTGGCCATGTAATAATTGTGAAAATACAGCACTGATCCCCATGTCAGGTTTTATATTTGTCAAGCTGACTAGAGAGTCAGCCATGTGGAAAAGTATCAACACATGAATAACTACCAATATAGTATCTAATAGGTATTCTCCCAATATTTCATAAAATGTATTGAACTGAAAAGCCCAATGGGAAAATTATTGCTTCATTACAGTCAAAAATAAAAAGTGAAAAGAAGACATAAAAGCAAGTAAATTGTAATATAGATTACATTGACCCATATAAATGATAAATGACTACTACAAATTACAGCTAAATCACTTTTTTCTTGAAATCAGATTTTATTTACATACCACATAGGATTTGTTGGGAGGGGCTAAAAATGAACAAGAGCCCTATTCTAGTTTGTAAATAGTTCATAGACACAGCCGTCTTATAACTATCCACTGATCTGTAAAATGGGGTTTTTAAACTCACTAGAACCAGAAAACTGAGAAGCAGCAGATGCAAAAAGAGAAAAGTTGATTTCAATGAGTCCACTGGTGTGTTTTAGCCAGTACCAGGGCAGCTGTTGATGATGTTTCTCATTAAATTGCATCTTAACTCAGAGGTTCCCTAAGTGAAGGGTGGAAATGTTCCTATAACCCGAAGGAGGGCCTGGCAGAAAAAGTTTTGGAACCACTGTCCTAACTGGTTTTAAGCTATTTTATATGGTGTATAGACTATGATCCATAGAAAGCACAAGACTTTACTATTGATTGATACAGATGATTTGTGCCAGTATGCTGTTCAGTTTGTATTTGATCTTACAAGGTTACTCATAACATAATTTTATGACCAACCATTTACAATGAAGGAAGTTATTATTGCCACCAAAACATCTGAACATTCTGAGCATGGATTAAGAACATATAGTGGTGTCCTAGATTGTCTGGTACTGGGGCGCTGGTTATAAATCCTTTGAGTTCAGCAGCTGGTGGAGGAGTATCTCTGTGGATTGGGTTCACTTCATATAGATGCCATCAGATCCCATGAGATTGGAATCTAGGGAGCTTGGAGGCCAAGTAAGCACCCTAGATTCTGTGTTGGCTTGTCTGAGCCACTCCTAAATAACAAAGAAAAATCCATCAAACTGTATGTCAGCAAACAGGAACTGAGCTGTACCTCAGCAGAATATAGAGCAAACATGTCTGAATGTCATCAGGGCAAGGTATTGTATATGTAACTGATTCATATAAAAAATATTTCACAAGGGAAGGGCTTGAACCCTCAAAAGCTAACGTAGAAGATTTTAGAACAACAAATACAGGAAATTGAAACTTTTCACTAAGCCTCATGGTAAGTTAGCCCAGTAACAGAATAAGACAGGTCCTGAAGAGTTAAATGAGTGGCACTGATACATTATATGATCTGTCACTCAGCATATACCTATTTTACTGTTATTATTGTACATGTTTTTAGGGGTGGGGGAAACCGGAGTACCAGGAGAAAACCCACGCAAGCACGAGGAGAACATGCAAGCTCCACACAGAAAGACCCCAGGTCTAAATTGGGGATCAAACCCAGAACCTTCTTGCTGTGAGACATCGGTGCTAACCACTGAGCCATCTTTCCGCCTTATTTGTACCTCACTTGTTTAGTAGCTTCATTAATAAAAGGTAGGAGAGAAGACGACAAGATGGTTTCTAACAAAACAGGAAGATTTTATCCAACTTCAACTACACTGAGACTGTAGACAAAGTCAAAAAGTCAAAATTAAAAAAAAAAATTAACTCTCAAAGGAGTAGGAAAGAAAATATTTAGTTTATGCAGGACTTCCATATCAAGAATATTTTGGGGTGGTCAGCTAACCAAACACTGTTGTTGACAAACTGCTACAAAAGGCAGCAAGTGTACTGATTTAAGAAAAATAAGAAGATTTAAAACATATTTTTTAAGAAAAATCAACTTTATACAGAAAAAAAGATAAGTAAAGGTGGAGGTAGAAAACTTAAAAAGTAAAAGTCACAGCAGTGGCAGCGGTGAATGGAGCATTTGGGGCTGAAACCCTCAAACTAAGCAAGAGTAGCTCTAGTATTTTTCAGGGAACAACACTGGTGATCTCTGTCCAGAAAAGCAGAAGGAGAAATGTGAACAGATAAAATACTGCATAGATCCCTTAAGCTCTCAGGTCTATGGCAGAGGACAGGTGTGAAGGTGACTGCTCAAAGACTGCCAAGTCTCCTTGGTGAACTTCTGTGAGCAAAACTCAGACAGCCGTGATGGTCATTGCAATAAAATCCAGTCAAACATACAGTCAGTGAAATCTACAAGGTACCATAGAAGGCTAGAAGTATGCACAAATATTATCAATCAGTGTTTGGAGGCTGAGCTTTCAACAGTTTGGTGTAGTGACATTATTCTCACTAGAACAGTCGATCCAGTCACTGTTGTTTCTGCCACAATGGAAGACCATTCACATTAATCAGTCTGTCTTTGTACAATGAAGAGCACTGGAAAAAACTCAACCACATCCTCTCAGTAATCAGGATGGAAAAGCAGGTACACAACACAGAAAAAGAGTAAACTAACAGAAAATTACAGATGGCTGTGTCTCTCATTACTGAAGCAAATCACATTAGATACACCCTGGAAGCCTGAAATAGCTGCAGCAGTGGTCCCCTTTCTGCTGCAATAAAACTTTATAACCATTTATATTCATCTTCCTCTGTGGTGTTTCTTTTCTTTCTTTGGCTCATTTTTCTCTTACAAAACTTCTTCTATGACACTTCTTCAATCTTAGTCAGTTTGCTGTTCAGTTACTCTTTTTGTTTTCGTCTTTCAGAGTCTGTTTGCCTTTGTGTCACTTTCTCTCTGCTGACCAGACAGATTCAGTGTATTCAAATGGAAGTTAAGGGCAGCGTGTTGGATTATTCAAACTCTTCAAAGACAGCAGCTGGGAACAATGACAGACAAATTCCCATTAAAACGGGACATTTCCTCAGCCAACAAACCCTACCACCACGGTAAAAGATTAAAGATGCTGCGGTTCTTCTGAGAAGAGGGAATATACAAACTTCCATCAAGGTAAGATGAATGGATATTTTTCTTTTTTTTTTTAAAAAGCACTTTGGAACAACTGTGAAAAAAAATGAAGTTGAATCTTAGTACAAGGATCTTTGTATTTTCACTGACAAAGACTGACACCTGAGAGTGTTTTGTACCCACCACACAGTTAGCACCAAAAATGTTTTGTGGGATCAGAAGGTAAAACTGAGAGGCCAGTTAGCTTCTAGTTACAAGCCAGCAGGGAGGCTCAGTTGAAAGACCTCACATTTCACATCGTGTGGGGGAAATCTTGAAAATAAAAACCAAAATCTGGACACTTTCAGACTGCCTTTGAACATAAGGATGACCGTTATGGAGCCTTCAAAGGAACAAAACAATTTTAGTGTTTCTAAGGTTAAGTACACTGAGAAAATGTATATTTTGAAATTGGATTTTTTAATAGTATAACTGAGATTCGTAAGGTTACCTTAAAAGGCAGTTTCATGATTTAGAGTTCTTCAGAACATAAAACCCATGTTTGAAACTCAGACTAAAAAAAAACAATCAGTTCATTTATTTTAATGCTAACTTCACATTCCTCTGCACCTGACACAACTTTGAACAATTTGCATTAAATGCACGAATAATTAATGTTGTGATCACACTGTCACATTACTCTCAACATTTTTTTCTACCAGAAATATTTGGGGGGGAAACAAGCTGATTAATTGTGGCACTCTTTCTGACCTTTTGACTTAGTGATCTGTTCAGCCCATGGGGAGGAAATTCATGTGATTTCATCCAATGAGAACAAACACTTTGCCAATAGCCTTTGGCTATCTTGATGTGCAAGTAAGCACACTGTTTCCCCTGGCCAGATCAATGCTTTCTCGATTAGGCTGCCTGTGCCAAAAATGGGATTCTGTAACTTTCCTCTGTCAGCTATTCCATCTCATGTTCATTTAAATGCTCCATATAAATATACATGCAGTTACATGATGGGTGTGATACAGGACTCGACATGATAAGACAAATTGTGGACACGGACAGGCGAGCGGACGTCATTCACCTCATGGTATTTAGCACAAACGTCAGATAGTGCAGAGTCCCACTTAAAAATCAATAGGCCTTTGCAACAATCAATAGCTGGGTTCCTATGAGAAGCAATTAGAAAGGCAAACATGCAATGCAGCCTGCCTCCTATTCTCCACTTGAGGGTTAAAACACAATTCAACACAATTAAACATAAGAATAAATGGTATAATTGTGATCAAATTATATTTTACTGCATTAAAAAACATATAAATTAAGGGATGATCATAAATCTTTTTGTAACGAAATGTTTGTTTTCTCATAGATAAGTGCAATGACCTCTTTGTCAAACTCTTGCACTAAGTGGCAGCACAACTATAAAATAAGAGACACATTTTCATTGTTCCAGCTTTTTATCACTCCTGAAATGTGACTCAATTCACTTTTTTAAAAAGTTAGTGGCTTAAGACTTTGAATTTACTAAATTTATTTTCAA
Source organism: Cynodonichthys magdalenae (assembly GCA_031762555.1). NCBI lineage: Eukaryota > Metazoa > Chordata > Actinopteri > Cyprinodontiformes > Rivulidae > Cynodonichthys > Cynodonichthys magdalenae. Next base: position 11,408,166 of record JARVJO010000431.1, on the reverse strand, counting down.
AGATGTTTAAATTAAAAAGGGTTCCTGTGGATCAAAGGTTCTTAAACAAACTGTCAAACAATATGCAAATAACATAGAAACTATAAGTTCAAGTTAATCTGATAAATATATGAGATATGGAAGCAAAGTCAGTGTTGCATGAACGACCGTGACCCCTGACATTACCTTTTTTAATTTTAATTTTAAAAGAATTTATGGAAATGACAGGGGCAACATACTTCATAGTAGGTCCTTGCTTCTTCTTTAAAAATGTGTGAAAACTTCAATTAATCTATTAAAAACTGCATTATTTTGTCTGTTTTTATTATCTTGAGAGGCTAAGAGGGGTGAAAGTGAACATGGGTGAGTGCTACTGAAGCGTTTTTTTTTTGTTTTTTTGTTTTTTTTCTCTGAGTACCAGAGTCTTTTGATTACTTACTTACAAGAGGGAAAACAGGCCTTTTTTTGTAGAGCTTTCAGCTTTTCTAAATGGTGCTGTAAGAGTAATTTCATTTTTAAATCTATAGTTTTCAGAAAGACCCTGGTTTCATTATTATATCTAGATTGCAGGTAACCTCTCATATAACATGGGCTTGTTACTGTGGTAACCAAGAAAATGGGGGCAAAACATGTCCTGGCCCGTTCTAAACTGTATATCTAAAAAAATATATAAAATAGAAGATTGAATTATTGGACAAAGATCATCCAGGCTGATTAGCTTTGATTCAGATAAACATTGAGCTTTTTACAGTTACTTATGCTCACGCATAAAATCGGATGCCTTTGTATACAATTATACATATAAATTAGTTTAATTTATGCTTTTATGTTGTGATAGCAAAAATAGCCTCAACCTGCATTGTTGCAGAATGTTGCACAGAACAGCTGAATACATGAGCACTGTTAAGATTAAATGTATTTTAAAAACTCGGAAGTAGGCATGAATAAATCCAGAACACAATGCACTGCAAAATACTGACACTGAGCATGTGCATTAATACCTGTAAAAAGGTCAATTTTAAGCTGCTTGTTAGTGTAGTTGACTTGCTAATGTCAGTAGGACCATTCTCTCACTACTTAGATCCAGAGCTTAGGGTAAGATTGTTTTTTTATTATATAGAAGAGCTGGAGTTATTTTCGACAAAAACAAACAAACACTATTTGTGGAAACCATGAATAGATCAAATGATTCAATTAAGTATACTGCACCAGAAGTTGAAAGTTAATGCACTACCTCACCCGAGTCAGCTACACAGTTAATCTAATGCAAAAAGAGTCATGGTGTCCCTAAATCAGAGAGATTTATGGCACACACCAATTCTAACAGCTTCTTAAGTGTGTGCTCCAGAGCCAGTGTGGCTGAAGGGGGTACACAGAGACTTAGACTGGAAGCAAATAGACTTGGCTCATCTGAAAAAGCTAAAATAAATGTAACAAAACAGTGACAAAGCTAAACAGAAATCCTAACCAAAATGAGGGTATGCTGCGGTCTCAAAAATTATTCTTATTTGTTTCAGGTACTGTAGTTGATTTTCTTTTGTGAATACATTTCTGCAGTTCTCAGAACAGGGAGAGGAAATTTATATTGTAGAAGGATAAAAGAAAATTTCATGTAAGATGGCACAAAAACTAAAACTAGGTAGAATCACTAAGTAACAAAAAAATCCTTATAATTTTTTTTTCATTTCATCCTGTAAAATACACAATTTTGAAGCTTTAATATTAATTTTAATGGTGCCACAACATGTTTACATATAACTATGTGCAAATGGCTTGATTTGACAGCAATACAAATTAAAACAGACAACCAAGAGTAAAATTAGGGAAAAACATAGAAAACACAGAAACGTTTGGAGCATTTTAAACAGACATTTCTTTTAGTAACATTGTTTTAAATACATTTTGATGGGAACCTAAGTACTTCTTGGTTACAACCAATAGTAAAACTAAAAAAAAAAAAAACAAATATTTATATATATATATATATATATATAAACTTTTTTTTTGAAAAGTTAAGTTTGAAAAGTCATGTTTTTAATCTTTTTATAACTATAGTTGATTAGAAAAGAATTCAGCAGTGCTTGATTACTAAACAATCATTAACTCCTGCACTTAAACAGATTCACACTCGTGAACAAAGACACACAAACATATGATGTTACCATGCATTTAAAGATGCAACTCACCCTGAGAGTAAAAACTGAAGTTGATCCTTAAAACGCTGGTCTCTGGGTTTCTGCTGTTAAGACATAAAAAAGAAATGGCAAATCACACAAATGTGTTTTAAGTTCTTTTATAATTAATTTCACAAGAATACATAAAATAATCACATCTCACCAAATTCCTAGAAAGGCTATCAAACTAAACAAAAATGCTGCAATAAATATTTAAAACAAGATAAATATTTTGACCCCATGACTAGTACTGAGCGATTTCATGGGAAGCCAACTGAGGCTATTTATTACTCCTGCATGCCCTGAATTAATATTGTTTGTAAACAATTGAAAAAAACACGCTATCGGAGCTCGTGAAGCAGTTCATTAGCATTTATAAAAGATATGAAGGACACTTGAGTGAACCAGCCCTCGATGCAGGCTCTTGACACAAGCAGCAGATGAAGGTGTTGTTTTTGTGTGTGCGTGCATGTGATAAAGTATTGCATGATTTAAGCCCTGTTGTTCTAAAGCACCACTCTCATTGGCTCTTGTCACAGTGCTAATTATCCCTTATTATTGTTCCAACACTCAGACTTACAATGAGGTCTTAGTTAAGCTGAAGAGGTTATTTAATAAAGGTCTAAAGTCTTTGTGCTGCATGTGCATAAAAACACACACAGGGCAAAGCTTTAGTGGTTATCAATCCTCTTGAGAGGTTTCAGCTGTGCTGAACTTGGGGTCATTCTGTAGAGCTTCATACACAAATATACAGAATTAATGCACACAAATATACAAACTACAGGAGAGCTGAATATTCAGAAATATATTTATTATCATTTATATTCAGGTTCACTAGAAAGAATTTATTGTAGCTCAAAAGCTCATCAAACTTTGGAGGCTTTAAAAACGTCACAACAAAACAAGTCACAACAGATGCCGTCTCAGGGCACTGTTCACAAAAAACAATAAATCTAAAGAAGCCAGCAGATTGTGTTGAATCGAATTGTATTAAAATGAATTCCAACTCTCCCCAAAAACTGGGTAGGCAATTATGCCCGATGAGTACTAAAAACAATGAGTACTAAAACAAACTAAACATCCAGTGTTTGATTATCTTAGAAAAATGAACAATTGTTCTGTTATGGTGTTTCTATAAATGACACTTTACATTTCTGGAGCTGACAGCGGTGGGTGGTTTGCTCAATTGCAAATGAGAAGAAAACAAAAGCACTAACACAATCAGTGAGATGAAACCCCACAAATCATCAACCAGAGAAAAGGAAAAGATGATGACGTGAAGATTATGACATTATTTATATTGTAGTATATGGTTATGATTAGAAAGTATTCCTGCTGTATGTGTGGCCTGGCACCTGTGTATGTGTAGATTTATCAGACTAAGAGCCATCAGCTGTTGAATCATATTAATAAATGGTTCATTGCCAAGCAGAGCATCAGGGAAGATAAGACAAATACTGGAATTTACAGATGGTGATTATGAAAGGAAATCCTTTTTATAACAAGTGTTTGTCTGAGAGGGAGCACCTAAGATACGCTTTTGTGCTAACTTGTGTTATTCAAGTTTAGCAAATCTAAACTAGACAGGACACGATGGTTCACACATAGGGCCCTATGATTTACTTGAAGCAGAATATGCAGATGGAATTGCGGAATTTACCAAACAAAATGGAATCTAATATAAAACACAGAATCTCATGGAATTTGCTCCTTTAGGCGAGTTTCTGTGGTATTTTGTCCTCTGTCGCTCCCTGTAAGTGCTGTTACCTGGTTACATGCCCATAACAATCGGCTGGAGGAGTAAAAATATATGTGATGACCATATAGTCAAAGACTCACATTGGAAATGAAGAATCAAGCTAGAGCGAAACAGACACACCTGTCTCAGCCCACATCAGCAGAAACAAGGCATGAGTTTAACCAAGATTTTGTTGGTATGTGTGCAGAATCAGATACTCCTTTAGAAAATATTTTAAAGCTTTTTGGACAAAGAAATATAAACAAGGAGGGGCTCTGCCAAAACACAAAACTTAACATAGATCCCATTCAAAAGGCAATTGTGCACAAATTGTTACTGTTTGTTGTTTCATTGTGAAACATATTTAATGTTAAGTTCAATGTTAAATACTTTATTTTACAAAAGGATATTTTCTATGTGATATATTTAAGATGCTTTGTTTTGCACACAAATAATGAATGAATGAATGAATGAATGAATGAATGAATGAATGAATGAAATTTATTTCAGACAATTTCAGACAATTAACA
>JARVJO010000431.1:11348708-11376722 GCA_031762555.1 Cynodonichthys magdalenae | reverse complement strand
AGTTCTGAAGGCAAAAGGGGGTCCAACCCGTTACTAGCATGGTGTACCTAATAAAGTGGCCGGTGAGTGTATATTGTGATAAACACAATCAATATGAATAGAAAATACGTCAGATAAAATGTTCATAATTTCACTGAACTCTGATCCAGAACTGCACAGCATTCTGGGGGATGAAAGCATTTAAGATTTTAGCCATTTGACTTCTCATGGCTCAGCTAAGCAAGTTTGATGGCATCAATTAACTCACTAGCTAGCAACAACTTGTTGAGTAACATGCACAGTAGCAGTTTCATGTTCCACCACCGTGCCTCATAACTGCTTGAAAAAAAAAAAGAACAACATGGAGTGAAACACGAAATGAGTGTAACAGCTCGAGAGGAAATTGTGGATAAAAGAGGAAAGGTCACATCATCAAATTTAATCCGTTTTTTTTTTCTCCTGGTCCTTATTTCAGTTAGGTGAAACAAGAAAAACTAATCAATAATTATTTATATTGACTGATATGAAATGATTATAATGGGATACATTTTTCAGCCATATCCCCAGCCCTAGAAGTAGCAAAGAATAACTACCTGAATCAACACTGACTGTGTGCCACTGTAGCTTGGCACAGCATGGTTTCTGTTTCAATCTGTGACAAATACAGCAGTGTGAGACTGTTCCTGCACACATGTGACTCTGACATGATATAGAAAATATAATAGACTTTCCTTGCTGAGCCATTATTTTGTTGTTGTTTGCTCTTTCCATTCCAAGCTTTAGTCAGCACCAATTGAAAAATCACCAGCAGGCACCAAATTTCAGATAAAGGCCCATCTATTTTTGGAATGTAGGGTTTGTTTAGTCAAGTGTAACAAAACGTTGCATAGATTTCTGCAAAACCGTGTCATTGATTGGTCTATACCTAACACATCACTTGTGAGTCATCGCCACGTCAAACTCTGAACTACATTTAAAAAGAATCCCAATAAAATTGTTTCTAAAATCTTTCTGAAATCTCTGCTCAACACTTACTAAACTCTTCACACAGCGAGTTTGGTTTGGTTTATCGGAACAACATAAACACCACTAGATGATTTTTTTTTTTCTTATTTCAGGTATGCACAATAAGCACAAGAAGCTGTGTTCTGTCACACTAATTATAAAACATATTATGTGAATACCAACCTACGATGGACGTGTTTTGCATTTTTGGTAGAAAATATAATCTTTCAGAAAAATATGCCAAGAACTGAAGCCGTAATAATTGGTCAGAGTGCGCTCCGAATGAGAATAGCTCTTTCTCTGAGCTATGGACAATATTAAGGTAATGACATCATTCTACTAAATGCCAGACAGTTGGATAGTTCACAGAGACAAATAGCTGTTTTAGTTTTTAATCACGCGTGCAATTAAATGGTGTATGAAGGTGGTGAAACTGGTGGGTGGCAGCCTTGTTTGCTTTCCAAAGGTCTTTTTGTACAAATCTATTGTTGTTCTGAAAGCAAAAAAAGAGAAAACAACTAAAGGTTAAACTTTTCTGTTGAGTATATGATGCACGCATGACTTATGTGTGAATATTTGGCCCAGAGTTTATGTTGGGATGACGGGCATCAGCTCTTTTAAACACATTTGTTAAACTAATCTCCTTTGACAGCACTTAAAGTAAAATATCCAAACTGTAACCAGTTTACAATTTGCCTCAGAAAATGTAAAAAAAAAACCAACAAAAACAAAATAATTCTCAAATGTATTTTAGACAGGAGCTGGACTTTCCCCAAAAGATTTAAACAGATCTTTGGCTGCAGGGCTTTCCACACTATGCTTCTCTCTCCTCTCTGCACACTGACAAACTGGTTGATGTACTTGAAACATCAAAAAGACATCTTTACTCACTCCATCCAGACTTTGCCTCGCTTACGGAAAATAAAATGCCAGGTTTTCTTCCACGATAAGTTTGGAAGACATTTGTACCTTGGCTTGAAAGTTTATTAGCAGTTTGTTTTCAGATTGCAATTTTGACAAGTTAATTAGGAGGAAGAGAGAAACGACCTAAAGGAAAATATTTGTAAATATAGATATTTTTATAGCTATAATTTGTAGTTGGTCTGTACAAATCAAATAATTAGGTCTATATTTTTTACACTGTTTAACTCAAGTATTTCAGCTGAGATGCATAAACTGACTTTTTGTCTAAATATCAACTCAAATGCTAAACAGTTGACAAAGTACAAATGTCAAAAGTGTAATTTTTTAATCTTTTATTTCATATACATAGATACTGCAATTACAGACATCCCTAATAATACTAATTCAACACTCCATGGAACTTGCAAATCAGAATAATTCATGTATTTATGTCAAACTTTAGAGGACATCTTTTCCCTCAGTTAAACAGTGTGATCTCTATCAATAGAGTTACATAAAATCAATCCAGTTAAACAAGTTTCATAATAAAATAACCTAAATTTCTTTTCAAAAAAATCAATTTCATCTGCTGCTGTTAATGCCAGTGTTGCACTTATGTTACAAAATGACATCATATAGCTGTTTTGATCCAACCTTTAAAACAAGTTTAAGCATGATCTCTGTTATAATGGAGGCACTTTGAGGACCCAAAGTGTGGACGCTGAGGCAGAGGAGCTTAGTGAAAACAAAATGTGAACAAAGAAACCAAAAAGGCTGCTGAGGCAGCACAAATACCAAAATATAAATAACTAAATAAACACTAGAGCAAAGCGCAAACACAAACCACGCAACAGAAGAATCCAAACAAGGAACAAACAGTAGACTAATGGATTCATGTGAGAAGTACTGGGAAAATGAGGAACAACTGAATGTAGCTGGGCTGATTAGTAAACGAGGGACAGGTGAGTAATGAGGAGCTGAATGTAGGACTGGCTGAGGGGAAACCAGCGAGTGATGAAGGCTGGGAAACCAACAGAGTGTGATTGTCATGGTCTATGTCTTAATTCAGGGGTTACAGCTCACGTAGGTCGGTTACATCACTACACCGCGGCGTCCAGATCTGTGGGTGCCTTCTCATGTTGCCAACAAAACCCTGAAATCATAGGTTGCATCTGAGTATCCTACGTGGCTGACAATACCCCAGTAATCATTGTGCCATCAGAAAACTAAACAAGACGGCAGAGCTTTTTTGTTTTGTTTTTTCTTAAGGAGGAGTTTGAAAATTAACATGGACAAAATTTGTTTGTGAATGTATGTTTAGCAACTTAGCTGATGGAATTTATGCCCCAATAGGACATTAAAATGCAATTACAAGTACTGATATTGGTGCTAAACCCAAATTATCAATGTTTTTTTATTTATTTATGTGTAACATTTTTTAATAAAGCATTGAACATTATGAAGTTATACCTTCAGTGAAAAGACCTGTGAATACATGTTCCAATTGAAGAGTGGAGCATCTCATTTTACCTTGCAGCCTACGAAGGGTGTGGCCTACATGAGCTGTGACCCTTGAATTGAAGCACAGTCCCTGTGTGCATTCTGTCTCTTGAATGTATTTTCCTGATTATTATTCTCTTGGTTTGTAGTTTCTGATTTTTGGCCCACGCTCACCTGTTCTTAATGTCCCTCCCCAGGTGTTTCTCATTTCTCCTCGTTAGTTCTCCTTTTAATTCTGTTTCTAGTCCTCTGTTCCTTATCAGTGCATGAATTAATTGCATGTGCCTTCCACGACCCCCTTGTTTGCTTCCTCATGTCTGTTCCTGTTTCAGCCTGGAAGTATTTTTTGTTGCCACATTACATTTTGTTAATAAAAATGAAGTACTTAAGTTAAGGCATTCCAGAGTCATTCAATCTGCACCATGGGGTTCAACAAATATTGCCACACAACATGATGATGAACACAAAGTATCTTACAGTAAAACTGCATGAAAACATGTATCAAAACTAAACACAATAAGTTTTTTGCAGGAATCCTGCAATATTGCAACATCTTGCACTATTAATCTTTACTCATATGTGTCAGGAATGACTCTGGTACAGCCAAACCTAGTTTTAGCTCAGTAGCTGTAATTTGATTCAGTTATAGCCGTGTTTATGTTTGCTAAGTTTGATTAGCAGTGGCAACCATCTTATTTAAGGATGCACATCCAAAAATTATGTTCTGAAAGTTTCAGTGGTTCATTAGATTTTTGCTAACGCCACAAAAAAACGCACTTGCAGGTAACAACATTATTGTCAGCCTTTTGCCTTTTAGATTGATAATAATTCAATGTTCATCTGTATGTGCATGGACACGATACAGCAGTATCAAAAATCTGCTTTTTCCTGTAGCATGTTTACTGCACAACCATAGCCACAATATTTATTTATTTATTTATTGCCCTTCAGCTAAAAGTGTCTCTTGAGCCTCTATGTTAGTATATCTGAACATTCTTCACAGGCTGCCTGGAGGGGGCTCCCACCTGAACTTTAAGCTTTTTTACTTCACAGTACGGCAGTGAAAGCAACTAGTACCAGAGGTCATTTAGAACACTTCCTTCCCTCTCAGGATATGCATGCTGCACAACGTGCTTTTAGATAACTCAAACAGGGACCGCATGGGGCGGTAAATAACTATAAAAATAGGTCCGAAGAAAAGGTTGAAAAAGATGGAAGACCTTTAAACATTATTTTCCTGCACACAAGGTGAGATGGGAAGACAGAGAACAGCAAAAGACAAAGGGAGATGATGAAGGAGAAAATGATGAATCCAACCGCACAAGGAGAAGTGGATGTGCAGAAAGAAAGTGACACGGAGAAGAAGAGTGAGAAAGGGAGAGAGAGGAACACCAAATGCTAAGTAGCAGTCGAAGTGGAAGAATTCCAGTTGGATTCAAGCAGTTTGGCTAATGAGGATCATTAATGTGGCCTCCCCAGCAACTTGAAAATGCCGGGGAGAACTGGAAGATGCGAGGATAAAAATAAAACCTCTCAAGCATCTTCCAACAAGATTTATAAGTCAGGCACTTGTAAAGAAAATATAAAAAAATAAATAGAATATGGCACACGCTAGCTGCAGAAGGTAATTCATAATCCAACACCACTTCCCATAGATCTTGGAAACAGCAAAACTTACCCAACAAGAACACTCAGTTGATCTCTGAACCCTGTGGATCCTATTTCAAGCACAGCCGAAAAGGAAGCAATTCATACAGCTGCAATTTAACAGGCTGAAAGTAAAGACCAAGGTGAGCACGTCTCTGTCGCAAAAAATAATCAGAAGCTTATCAGTTCAGCTGCGTCATCCCATGAGGGGAAACTCACCTTTCAGGTACCGAAAGTGAATAAGTGGAAAAAGACCTCCACTTGACTGGAAAGCTCTCCATCTTGCGCACATTATTTCAAGTGGGCAGTTCACATTTCTCCTCGCGTTTTATGATCCTATCAGCTTTGCCATTTTAGCTCTCTTCACTCGCTGTTTAACACCGTAAAACAAAAACTACCAAAAGCCTTTAAAAAACAATCCTTGCTTCTAGAAATCCTTTGGGCTATACAATGCATTTTTTGTTTTTGAAGCACTTCCAGCAAGTTTAACCGTTCAGTCAATCAAGTTGTTAAATCAGAAATAATTTCAGTTATAAAATGTTCAATGTTGGTGATCCAGAATATAGCACAGAGCTGCTGCCTTGTACGTCCCTGAATCGATTCTTGCTTTAACCACACTCAGCACTGTCACTCTACACTGTTTACCAGCTGCATGTGGGAAATTTACAACATCTTGCTCGATCAGGCCTCCCCTTCCAGCAAATACTGCAAACTTGCTCTTCTATCAGCCCTTCTGTTTATGTTCTGTTTGTTTTTTGTTTTTTTCTTTCCTTGAAGAGATGCTCAAAGACTGCCTTTTCTCTGAAACTGCACAGTCAGACAAGTGTCTTGACAAGATGAGCATAATTGGTACCATCATCTAGTCACCTGTTGGTAAATCGGTTCCCTCTGAAGTGCTGCACAGCTGAGAGGTCGACGGTGAAGAGATGTAAAACTGAATCTTGTATTGTCACAAGTATTTATTAGAGCACTCTCAACATTCTTCATTATGAACACTCTGAAAGCTCAATCGTTTTGCGCAAGAACTCTGATCCGTCCTTATTTCTGGAAACACTTTCTAATTCCAAACATATCTCTGTTGTATGAAGTTGCAAAACTTTGTATTAAAGTGTGCAGACCCTTTACACATATAACCAGCATTATGTGCAATAAGAGATTTAACTGATGCTGAAAAGTTAAACTTTGACTCCCTTCCAAGAAAAAGCAGCACTCTTGAAAAATCTGAGCTTGTAAAAAGTTGACGGCCAAGCAATCAAATGTTTTTTGATGACGTTAAGTTCCCAAATGTGTGAAAAAAACTAAGTTTATGCCACAATTAGCCCATTACTAGAATACCTTATTTCCAAAATATATAGAGTATTATCACATTTTCAGAGACAAGCCAGGGTAAAGCAGATCAAAAGGCATTCTTTTGCGAATATGCTCTAGAGATTGAAGCTTTAGGATTGAACAAAAAACTAAAAAAAGTGAAGAATTTATGGGCGCATGAAATGAGAGTGAATCTTGATAGAGCAGATGACTAGGCTAGTTGCAGGATCACTAAGAGCACAAGCAGGGAGGATAAAGTGCACTAGTTTTACCCGTTATGATTGAGGACAAAATTTGGATCCCTTCAGGCTGAGTACTGACTTATATTCAACTTTTGAACCTTTTTCCACTTACTGAACTGTGCTTATATCAAGCAGTGGTATACGAAGATGTCTTCAGTATTGAAGATCATTAAGTTTGTGTATGTTGACAGTATTCTAAGCATATCAAAGTGTTTCTACTCCACTAGAAAAAAATGTAACTAATATTAGAGCTGCACGAAACGAAGAAACGGCTATAGATGATGGATGGATGGATTTATTGGATGGATGGATGGATGGATGGATGGATGGATGGATGGATGGATGGATGGATATATCATTTAAGCATCATCATCACAATATATGTGTGCACAATAGTGACATCTTAGGTCCTGCGATGTAGGAGGCAAATTAAATCAACATATAAACCACAAGTCATTGCACTAAATGGGCTTTTATTTTGACGGGTTGCTTCCACAGGCACAAGTGCACAAGCTGCAGGTGGCTGCATGCATCTGTGTGTAAGTAAGTAAGTAAGTAAGTAAGTAAGTAAGTAAGTAAGTAAGTAAGTAAGTAAGTAAATAAACTTAAATTTTTATTGTGAAACTTCTGGGACAATAATGGCAGCGTTTTTTGGAGACGTGTTGTCGTTGAATTCTCCAGGTGTGAAAGAAGACTAGAAGGACCTTGATGAAAACAAGGAAGAAGAAAAACGGTAAAATAAGTTTTAGCATGAATGCTAATATTAAAAACGTGACCAAAAAGAAATTAGAGGCACAGAGGGAACACATTTGGTTTGTTCATTGGGATAATGCAATTCGTGTGGATTCAAGCATGTTGGAAGGAAAAATGTATTCAGGTCCCAGCACAATAAAAGATAACAAGGTTAACTTTCAAATACAGACAAAAACATACTTGTACCATACACAAAGAAGTAAGATCAGTGCAGGTTCATCATCAAAAAGATGGCAGCAGAACTTAGTGTTATTCAAGTCAGTTGTTGAAAATTCACGTATTTTTTCATTGCATACATTTCAGGGTTAGAAAAAATTGCAATATCAGTTTTTTCCAATATTGTGCAGCCCTAACTAAAAAAAAACATCTGACATCAGTGATTACTTTCTACACCTACATTAAATGTTAAGGAAGACATAGGGGCTCTCCTTTGAACATTAAAGTGTTCGTTAGAGGCACAGAGTCACAAACCACATGCTATGTCATCACATTTAATACTTGACTTTTCATTTTTATTTGGCAGCTTTAGCTTTTATGCAGACAAGCTTCTCTCTTGTCATTATAGTAAAACACTTGCAGAAGTAGCTCCTTATGATTGACTCAGTTTTTCTCTTATGGTCGCTGCAAAGAAAAAGTGGCTTCTCTCGACATCTTCTATCCCTCTAGACTGTCTTTATACTGCACGTTGAAAAATTGTTTCCTGAATCTAATTCAATCCTTGCTTCATCAAGCTTTTGTTATATTAATGTTTGGTGCATTCTGCACACAGGGTTTCTTTTCTGATACCTCTTTTCCTCATCTTCTGCTCTTTTCTTGGCTTCAACTCATTCCAATGGCTCAATCACAGGACCAGGACATGATTATAAAATCAGATCCGACTGACCAATTTGATTCAAATTATATACCCTACAATAAAACAGATTTGTTTTTACATAAACTTGGCTTTAAAAGAAAGATTTAAGTTTAAAAAAATGAAAACTTGTGCTTTACTGAATCCCTTGTTTGGAACAAGCGGAGTATAAAACATTTAGGTTGAAGTTTCTCATCAGCGAAAGTAGCGAAAGCTTTTCCCACTTATGAGGAACATAACTGCCGGTAATTAACTTTAAATCAATAAGTGGCTTGCTGAGCAACACACAAGAGTTTGCTGCTATCAGATATGTGAGCCCTCAGCAAAACAGTGTTTACGTGCAAAAAAAAACACATTTGTCAAAGAAAAAGAACACCTCTGTACAGCCAAAACTAGATCTAACTAACTTTTAAAAGAACCCTATGCTAATCTAAGCCTATGACCTATAGGGCACACAAATCACCTATCCTGTCATCAGCATTTTTATTTTCATCATCCAAGAATGCACAATTGTCAAACAAAGTTGTGCACAAACAGGTTCAGTTGAGTATTTAAATGAGTAGTTATCACGACACACAGAAAGAGAAGGTAATCTCAACCTTTATTCGTCTCTTAAATCCTTTTTTATAAATTTAAATCCTTACGTCTATATAAAGTGGAACAGCAAAACTTTGGTCCTCTTTATTGTAACTCCATAAGCCCCTCTTTCACCCCTTTTCTGAGGTTTGTCTCAGAGCAACTCGTTTCAAAGCTGTATCTTTAAATCCAAACAAGTCGCTTCAGACCCCACCCCACAACGATATACTGTAGCAGCATGGAAACTTTTTATTTACAGATTAATTCAAATATGTCAACACTGGAAGACTTGTCCATCCAGCCTTACATGTTGGAGCCAGAGTCTGACCCTGAGCATAAAGAGAATAAAGACCTTATTTGGCAGTTCCATTGCAAAAACTGTGAAGTAATAGTTCAGAAAATGTCATAGAAAATAGACAAAAATTAACAGGTTGAAAAATATAACCCAAACAGAATATAAATATATTGTATATGCAGCCCTTGGAGGAACTAAATTAAATTTTTTTGCACTCTTAGAGACTCCAAGTGCACTGGCTAAAAAAGTGGATTTTGCGTATGTCCCTTTTAAGATATTTTAGGTGTCAGTACCAGCCTCAGAGAGCATATTTTTATTCTATTAGCACGCCACTAGCTCAAAATGCAGCAACTTCACAGGTAAAATTCTACTCATATCAACCACCAAACTGATAGCATGCATAAGAATCTTGGGCAAAGATGATTAAATTATGTCAGAAAACACTGACAAATACTGCAATGATATGGTGACGTGCACAATAATATGGCGTGGAAATCTGTTAAACATCCGCATGCACGTCCTGTTCGAGTCGGATTATCAGTGAGTCAAAAATAAGAAGAGACTAATCTCATAACGGTTAGTGTAGGGGAGAAGACAAGCAGCAGAGAACAAGTAAACAAGAAAAAAAATGATAAGGACTGTAAGGTAAAAGTTCACATTTGTTCCGACAAATGTCTGTTTTCTTGTTCTTTCACCTTGACAACGTATATCAAAGCAGTCTGGTCAGGATTCATCACACAGCCTGACATGATGGTGAAGGAGGCTATGTGATTCTCAAAAGCAGGAAGCACAAAAGAGGCTGATGAATTTAAAATACTGTGAGAAATGCTTATGTGTTAAGATAACCAGTTCCAGGTTTCTGTTTCTTTTTTTTCCTTTTTTTTTTTTTCAGGTTTCTGTTTCTGCAGGACTAATCCCTTCGGTGAATAAATCAAAAAACATTTTTGAGTTGTACAGTGATATTATACAATTGAGAAATAGTTACACATCTGTGCTTCTGTTTTCTCTCAACTCCTGTGTTTAAATCTTCACATTATCTGATAAACGGAGCAGTCGATAGTAAAAGCCAGTTATGTCCACATTTTATTGTCTAACCATATTCTATTCTAACCATAAGTAATGATGGTAGCCCAGCGATTACAATTAACATCAGTGCGGGGAGGGGAATAGAATTCCCTTCAAAATAAAGTATTATGTAAATTATTAATTACAACACAGACAATTGCAGTCTTGTTCGGCTGCCCACTGGCACCCTGATAAATGTGAATGAGCTGGGAACAGAGGAAGAAAAATGGCGAAGATAGCCCTGACAAGGAGGGAGTGAGAGGAATTTTTAACAAATACCACCTGCTCCTTCGGCAATTTATAGAAGCCATTTGCAATTTAACGACTAAACACAGCCTCTAATCCAAACGGACCCTCAACAAATGCAAACTAGAGTGTGGGAGTGATGAACATGCAAACATTTGTATAGTTTAGCATTTGTTCTACTTAGTAAAATGTCACCAGTATATTGCTCATATAAAGCTGGAAGAAAGTTTTATGCTACACCAATGTATTATAATCTGTTTTTAATTAGAGCTCCAGCAACAGAAATTAAATCAAACCCTGTTCTGTAGCCTGTAAGGTAAAGAGGTTACAGCATGTAAACACCTATTTTCAGAATTCATAATAGTTCTGATATGAATTCTAATTTATACAGATGACTTCTCCTTAGCTGATATCTATGTGTCGAAATGCAAGACAAAGTGAATAATGAACAGATGAAGAACAAGAGAAAGGTAAAGAGAGGACAGAAAAGTCCAGTGCAAACATGAAAAAAAAAAAATGAGGAACGAAGCAGAGTGATCTCTCACATTCTGGTGTCTCAGCTTAATGGTACTGGTACCACATGGGAGAAGCAGGGAGAGCAAAGCTTTGTGTGAGAAATGATGAATCCAGAAACGGATAACCACAACCAGCTCAGAGTCATTAAAAACAACGCTTGGAAATCAAACTTTTAGCCTCTGTGTTTACATGAAATAATAGTTTCCTCTCTGCCTCTGTTCCTATTCCGTCCTTCTCTTCTCTGCTCTGGTCCAGCACGCCATTCATCTCCTCCTTCCACTTTCAATATTGTGCTTTTATCTAGCTAAATTGAATCTCCCAACCTGTTCTCTGACCATAGACAATATGTCTGTCGGACTTTGACAAATTAAACCAACTCGATATATGGCAATAACCTTCACAGCATAACACAGGGTGGAGGGTTTGGGGAGGGTGAGGAAAAGCAAGAGGAACAGAGACTAAAAGAGGAACGAAGACACACACAGATGGATGGTGGGATACATTGAGCAGAGCATGGTATTTCCAGCCCCCAATTCCACACTATGTACATATAGACCAACTCTCTAAATGTCACAGAGTCAGTGTAGCTGAAACACACTAAATTATGTGAGCAGGAAAGACAGTTAATTACTTTCTGGAAACAATAGTACAGTTTATATACTAGCTGTCAAAAAAAATGGTGCAGCACAAGAGACATTTGACAGATGGTTGGATAAACAGAATTAACATTTCTCCATGTTTAAACTGATTTATTAAAAGAGCGCAAGTCTTAACTGCTTTCGCAAAAATAGTATTGCTGTTCTCAACTTTTAAAAGACTATTTAAATATGCATGCAGGTAAAATATGTTTTTATGTTTATTATATAGGCTAAAAAACACTTTTCCTTCTTGTCACAGCAAGTATGTTTTTGATAAATGGGCTCTATTGTTGTACTAAACAAATTTACTTAAAGTTATTAGCAATCGGCAGAAATTTCTGACTTAGTTTGCACCTACACAATAAACTGTCCATCAACTGAACAGCCACAAAACAACAAATGTATTTTAAATGAAAAAAAGTGACCAACTGGCATGAAAAACTGCAATCAGTTTCCTGAAAGCATGCTTTTCTAATGACCGTTATGAAATTGTACAAGTGGCATGTGTGCGGGCACTTTTTTACGTGTTTTGACAAAACCATTTAAAAGAAAAAAAAAGAAATAAATAAAAATAAGCTTTGACAGCGCACTTCAAGCACACAGGCGCACAACATAATCACACACAAACCAACAAGAGAGGGTCGTTAAGCAACTATTGTTGTGATCTTCTCTGCTCAGCGTGATAACAGCCTGATTGATGCTGAGGTTCTCCAGTTAATCACCTGGCTGGGTGACAACAATGCACGGCGTCTGGCAAGGGATGCACACATTAAAGCTGGGGCAAATTCGGGGTGCAAAAGCAGATCCAAACTTACAGGTACATAAATGTGCAACCGTGCATGGGTGCCGACGTAAGACTCGCGCACGCCACTGTCACCAGCAGGACACATGTGGCAAACATCAGACTGTGCTCCACACAAGCACAAGTTAACTCACCTGCTCTGAGAAGCCAGAAGCTTTTGATTGGACGTGGGCAGTCTTCTCCCCTCTTGTTCTTTGAAATTTTCTCTGTGGTGGTGCGCTGACTTTTCTGCGGGGCTGCTCAGCCTTCTCGTGTGGCTCCACGTAAGCGCATGGATCTCTCAGCCAAGTGGATCGTGTTCCCGCTGCTTCCACCAGACTCAAATGTGCTCTCTCTTCTCCAGCACTCCCACTGTCTCACACAGCTGCAGAGGGAAATATGAGGATGGGCAGAGTGGCGCTCCACTTTCTCTCCTTTCCCTCCCTCCCTCAAAATGAGATGCTCGCGCACTCTGCTGCCAGTCACTAAGATGCTCGCTCCTGCTATCCCCCTCACTCTGTCACTCTTTTTTTTTTCTTTGTGCTGAGCTGAACTGCAGGCTATCTCACCATCTTCTTTTCGTTGTTTCCCAATTGATTCCGCTGGCTTTCCCCTCTCTCAGTATTGATTTAGAAATATGTGTCTTTGCTTGTGCAGCCTCTAGTGGCCGTGTTGTTCAGTCAGAATTAGTTTTTTTTTTGCACAGAACATGAAGCTGTGCTGTGACTTTATTCCAGGATTCAGCAGGTAGCAACGTCAGCTAGAAACAGGGGAGAGAAAAATGAAGGGAATTTCATGAAATAAAATATGACCAATACTTCTGAATAAGGCTTTTGTTAATAACCTTTGTTCTCTAATAATAATGAGGTGATTTTTCTTCTTTTTTTTTTCTTTTTTTCATGGAAATTTGTTCTGAAATTCAAAAGATTCCGTCAAAAAAATACCAAAAAATCATATTTTCATGTGAGAAAATTATTGGTGCTATAATAAAAACAAATCAAATTTACAGTAACAAATAAAAGCCTAGCATTCCTTAAATGAAATACCTAACACTCACCACTTTTTGTGTCAGAATTCCAAAGCTAAGATCATTAATAATGATTAATTATGATTAAACATGTTACAAAAAACATTATGCATGATCACATGTGACATTATGAGTTTGTTTGAGGTATGAGGATGACTCTTAGCTACTGTATGTCGAACATTAGCTCAATATCCATACATTTGACTACATTTTAGCCTTTAATTGTGTTGGATACTGTCAATTAGCTGTGGCAGCCATTTTGAATTAGCTGAAAGTGTTGAAAAAAAATCAAGGAATATTTTGCTAATAGATAGAGAAATTAGGGCTCACACAGAAATATCAGCAAAACATTGTTGCATCTTCATTTTTTGCATTGAGCAATAAACTTAGCTTTTTGTCACACAAGAAAACCTACAACCTATAAAATGTATATTTTGTTCAATTAAAATTAACTCAAACTCTGAATTTTCATCAGAGGTGTAAGGTTAAAGAAAAACATTGTGTTCTTTTACTTAAGTAGAAAGTTTGCTTATCTATTCTAATTATGTCTAGCTGACTTTTAACTTAACTACTCTTTACATTTTCACACAATTATCTGTACTTTCTTCTCATTTTAAAAAAAATGTTATTTCTGGTTTGTTTTCATTCCGACTATATATGGTGCCTCCCAGATTGAGTGAATTGAACTGTGTTTGGATGAGAACTCTAAATATATACCATTCTGATAGCCTATTGGTTTGTCTGATCCATCACCTGCACAGAACACAGGTCACGTCAAACACCAGCAGGACATATCAGACGTATGTAGCTTGATATCAAGATGATTTGGCAGAGATATAACTGCAACTTAATTCCCTTAAGTTGATGGTAAAAAGGCCTGACTAAATATACGAAGACAATCCCTAACTTTAAAAGTAATAATATTTAGATCTGTAGAGGATTCAAAGCAGGACGAGTAAACAGTTCAGGGTCCATAACAGAGCCAGCAGATCTCATCGCCTCCATCAAACAACAGTTTTCTCCATAAGTAACTCGTCAAATTTTTACTTCATGTATATTGAGTAAAATCAAATGCACCTTCCATTTGCAAGATTTAGCAGTCATTAACTTCAACAATAAATACAGACCATGTTTTATCATAAAGCTGCTCGGTGCGGAATGAGGGAAAACACTGTAATAAAAAGAAATTTACAGAAACCTAGAAGGAGGTTACAGACATGTCAGTCAACATTAAAAATTAATTGTGTAATTAACACAATCATGATCATGTTGTATCATAATAATTAAAAACGTCTTTAATCATCTTTATGAAAACAGCTGGGTGAACGTTGCTATTTTCATGACGAAGAAATTAATGTTTCATTAAAAACTGTCAGCCTGAGGCAAGAGCAAGAAACTAACTGAAGATGATATGATTCGTGCGGAAAAGGTAGCAAACATACTGGTTCTACTGGAGAGTGAGCAGAAACCATCATGATGTAACGTACTGCTTAATGAAGCCTTTAGCATTCAATCATCAACAGCATGTTTTGTTTTTTTTTAATTAGATGTGTTTAAAGTTTAAAAGAAAGTATTGGTTGCAGGTAATGACATCATGTTGATCAATGAGAAAGAAAGATGCATGCTTTTTACATTTAAACCAAAAATTTAAACCCAACATTTTAGATACATTTGCCTACAGATTTGTCCTTACTAATTCTGAATTAACTTATTTTGCCCTAAACTATTAAATTTTAATAAAACTATCACAAAGTAATTATTAAATTCACATTTAAAACTGCTTAATGTGTTGAGTCAAGGCCACTACTGCTAAGAGACCTAATCAAACACAAAATGATCACACCCCATCCAATTTTACAGATATTAGGCTAAAATCTGGTGTGGTGGTACCTGGGAGCCACGCACAACGTTTCAAGCACAAACTGTTGGTGTCAGATTTGGTTTTTAAATTATGTCATTAACTCTTAGCAGCAATTGTCTGTCTGTTAGCAAAATATCTTAAGAACTGTCAATAAAACGCTCAGAAAGTATTGGATGTAGCCTGCAGTTACGACTGTTGAACTATTGGAGTCAAGATGGCTGCCACAGTCAACTGACCTTAAAATCACAATAAAGCAGCACATTTTAAAAATTTGGAAGTAAATTTTGATTTGGTTGGAGTTGGGAGTCATCTTTAACACATTTTCTGAGAAAGAAAATCTCAGAAGAGCTCACGATGTTTTTGAGTCTGTAAAACATCTGTATTATTTTTATTTAAATGTATTTTTTAGAGAGAAAAAAAGGGGGGGGGGCAGATGGTATCAGATGTTTTTCTTCCCTGTGCTTCCTTTCATTTTTATTTATAATTTTTTTTTTTTTATTGTATATAGATTTTTATTTTGTTTTACTGAATGTATAAAATTAATAAATAAACAATAAATTAAAATTGTCTCATCAGATTGTTCGACTAAAACATTAATAACTGCAACCTTTCTCAACATAAGGTGATCTAAGTTTAAAACTTTGACAAGTAATAAGAATGGAGGCATTTAATGTGTAAAAATATATATTTTTAATAATATTTTAAGATAGTTTCTGCTCACTCTAAATATCTGTTTTGGGATGTTGACATTTCAGTCATAATTTGTTTTTCACTTCATTTAAAAAGCCTATTTAACATTACAACTACACATTTTTAAACAAAAAAAAACTTAATTCTTGAATTGTGTTAAATTCTGCAGTGTGTTTCCACAGTATTAGGTTCAATAAATGTAGTTTACTTATGTGTTGCAGGTTATGTGAGACCGTTTTTATTATTTTTGTACTGCTGCAATAATTATTGTTATAAGTTGCTATTTATGAGTTAACATTACTCTTTAAATTATTTTGTAAATATTAAATCAATGGTAAAGAAGACCAAATAAACTATTCTTAGAGCATTTCTGAACATTTTTGTCTGAAACCTAGTTAATTGATATCTTCTTTAAAAATAGTAGATAAGTAAGCAGTCAAACTAAAACTTGTTATGACACTTTTACACTACCTTTTTGCAAGTTATGTGTTTTAGAATTCACAATAAACAAACCTGATTCAGCTGCAGTTCCTCTACGAGACGTCCACTCTCCAGAACCAAAATGAACGTTTTTCAGTCATCTTTTAGAAGAAAAAAAGAGCAACACTGGGTCGATGTATGACAAAGTAGGTTATAATAATTATCAGTTAATGCAAAAAATGAGCAAAAGATCGATGAGAATCTCCACATTCAAAGCTGAAAACCACTGTTAAAACCTCGTGTTTAACTACGGGTCAACGCCTCCTGTGGATAAAGTAGGTACTGCAGCAAATTGAAAGAATGGTCATTAGCTACTGTCAAATACACACCTCATACATACATTTTCACAGCTGGTATAAACTACTGCAGAATATGGTTTCTAACGACATGTTTGACATAAAGAGAAATGTTTTTACACTGTTGCATTTAGGCTGTTTTCATGTTCTATTTATTTTTTATGACAAAACAGACTAACTAACTAATGTTGAATTAACTGTCAAAAGTGAACATTCTCCTACTCAGAATTATTAAAATGTCACAAAAAAATCAGCATTAAAAGGTGATATTTAGGTCAAAATGACTAGAACTTATTTAAATAACATATTTATGTTGATTTATCTCTATCCAAATGTTTAAAGAATGTTGTTTTTTTAATTTTCAGATGAACAATATAAGAAGTGTTTTGTTTTTTTTTCAGAGCTCACACACTGTCCTCAAGGAATATGTAAAATAGCTTCATGTTTCCACCCCACAGTTGCCCACTGAACCAGGGAGAGTCATATATCCTCCTTGAAGTCACACACCACTCAGATCATTTTAGATTAAAGTGAAACTTTAAAGTTATTATGGACTGCGTTATTTTGTAATGACAGAAATATTTTGAAGATGGAATGGTAGAGGCTACCAGAACATATTTGTAAGCTGACACTCAGTGGAAAATGTGGTGAGATGGTATATCAAGAGCAACATCATTACACCATTAGTTATTTGTGCGGTTCTTGAACTGAAAACCAGAGAAGTAGAGGTATTGGACGAGGCTCAAAAGCTCATCAGTGTGAACTGGGAAGATATATTGCAATACTAAAGCAAAATTTTAATTTGTTAATTTATTTTAAAAAAGAGGAAAAACATTCTTGCACAGTTGGGGTCACATTAGAGAAAAAAAAGCATATTTTGCTACAAAAAATGTATGAAAAGATGACTCCTGAAGCTTGGCAAACACTGCAATTCTCATACAAGTGAGAAATAGTGAAAACATATTGACTGGTCCAACTGCCCCCTGACTTAACTGCCTTGGGACTTTTTTTAAGTGGTAAGAGTACAATAAATAAATTCTGTTCTGCAAAAAGCAGCTGAAAAGCCACATTTACAAAACATGGCATAAAACACACGGGAAGAGATTTAATTTTTTTACAATAATTGAAGAAAAACAACATATAAAATAAGTGTTACTTTTGAAATCTACAGTTACTTTCTGTTCTTTCATTTTGTAGCTCTGCTTGTATAGTTGTGTCATCAGTTTTAAAGCTGAATACACTGTGTGCTTTCCCTCGTGGTGTTTCATGTTAAGTAAGAGTCTAATCTTAATTCAAGCTCTTCATTGTGCTTTTAACGTAATTTTAATATTTATGTTGTAGCACAAAGTATTTACAGTAAATCCTGAGTATAAAACCATCCGTTTTCTTAGAAGAAAAAGACACTTTATGATTACAAAGATGCACCTAGTTTCCAGAGTTCCAGCATTCAGATGAGAAACTGTAAAACACATAAGCATCACAGTTTACTGTTCTCTTCGTCTGGGCTGCAAAAGCCAGGATGTTCAAACAGAAATGCTGATTATTCTAAGCAGTCATTTCTATGCAAAACACAGTAAAAACAAGCTGCATTGTGCAGAATTCAGCAGACGCAGCTGCTCCAGCGAGCTCCTGATTTATTTACCTCTTTCACAAACTGCTGTTGGATGTAATGCCAGTCACATATCTCATTTTGCTCAGCCATTCATTGCATCATTGTCATTTATGGGCCTTAGAAGGAGGACTATTTCAGAAAAGTTGATGGTAAGAAATGATTTCAATCGCTCATTCAACCTCAGCCTATTTTGGCTGCGATCTCAGCTGCTCCCAATATTCTTTGTGCTTCTATGGGGTCAAATGGCTTTTTTCTTTTTTATGTTGCTGTACAACTTGTAAAGCAAAACCATGATCAGCAGACTGTATTTACTTCAGACTAAAGGTGAAACAAAATTAGTCTTTTATTCTGTTATTCAAATCAACAAGATTCACAGAGAACCATTGTGCTTTGTGGCCTGAAACTGGCAACTTTAAAAAGTCTGTTTGCAGTCTATGCTGTAAGAAACCTAATCTTATATTAACATTGTAAAATTTTAACTGGTTTTATCCACACAAAAAAAGACTGATTGGATATTTTGGTATTCTATTTTGTACAAAATTTTGCATGATTCTAAATCCACTAAACAAAGCTAAAATTATTGTGTGAATGCTTATCAAGCATTAACTCTGAGATTCATTTTTCCTCAGAGATTCATTCTGTTACACATTTCACTTAGCAATTGTTGTGCTATTTCAACATTTTAAATATCAAAACATCCAGCTCCTTCAGGAAATTCTGACTATGACTTTTTGTACTTCAGCAATTTATGCTATTTTAAATTTTATCAAGCCCTGGAAGTTTTCACTAGGATTCAGGACACAATAATCCTGCAGCAAAAGCTGTAAGTCTGTGTTCAGGTTTATTATGAAAAATTACATAAAAAAACACAAAAGAAACAGATTTGAGTTCAAAGAGTGCATGCACTTACTGTTCTGGAGAACCAGGAACACTAAATTTAGCTAAAAAACCCTCCTTAATCAATAACACTTTCCACATTTTAACCTTAGTAATGAGTGAACGTGCGTGGTTGTTGGTCTCACATATCTCCACGCTGGCCCTGTGATGAACAGGTGATCTGTGTTTATCCTACATCTCACCTTTGACTTCTGGGTTAAGCTCCAGCTCTCCTGCAACCTTGAACAGAATAAAAGTATAAAAGATAAAGAAAACTGATGAATAAATAAAAACCTGTTTGTTTGTAATTGTCTGCTGCCGAAAGTGAAAAGCAAACCATATTGTTTTTATATCTGTGTGCTCATCCTGCGTTGTTTCAAAAATGCCACAGAAACTGCCAGAGAAATTTCTAGAAATTTTATAAAGCACAATATTTAATTTTTCCTGCTAATTAGTCTTCTCAACAACAAGGGCTTCTGCAATCAATAAAGAGTGCCAAACAAAAAGCATAGCTTTAATATTGATCATAATCACTAACATTTAAGGTATTAGATTCTATTTAGCTATTTTTTTATTTACTTGCAATCAGGTGGCAGATAGAACAGTAAGTCTTCATTCGCCTGGAGATCCATCTGTTATTTAGATAATTACTAGCTGTAACCAAAAGCCCCAGAAACAGTGTGAAACATCTGTCAGAGAAATTTAAAGACCAAGGGAAGACATCCAGCGTTTTCTCTGAATGAATGAGGAAACATTTTACTTCTTTAATTAAATATACATGAAAACATTCTTTCTGTCTTCTAATTAAAGATCCACTGAGCTGGCCAGCAGAAGTAATCTCAGGTGTCTGAACGTCTCTTTACTCTTCAGTACACAGCTTTTTTAATGGCCGTGTGAAAACTGAAAGCCAAGAAGGTTTTATTTGTTTGTTTGTTTGTTTGGTTTTTCTGGGTTTTTTATATCAGCGCCATGGTGAAGAGAGGAACAATTTAATTAAACCAAAGAATAAATTGTAAGAATAGAGAGATAGCAATCAATGAAATGTGGTGTTTGTTTTTCCATATTAGGATAATATTGTATCTCATGGACAATATTTTCTCAGAGATTAATCACTGGATGTAGACATAGGATTGATTAATTTGTAAAATATTTTGTGACTGATTACCCAAATGTCAAAAAAGCATGCTTATTTTATACTTCATCATCGATTAATCACTTATTTTAAACACTAAGAAAATCAACAAGTCTCTATTTAATGTAACATGTGCCTCACTCCAGCAATGTAAACATTTCAGGAATGTAAACTGGTTTAAGGGGACTTCCTTGTTTACTATGACATCATATCTAAGGTGTGACCAGGTTTACTAAGCATTGTAAACAGATGGGATTCGTGACCATATTTGTACATTCAAACTTGATGGACCTCGGTGCTGTGATTAATTATATATGTGTTCAAATAAACATTCAAGACAGATGCTGGACTGGTTTCCTGTACTTTTTAACTTTTTATACCAACTAAACCTGGCAGAGTACTCTCACCTGCAACTGTTACACAATGTTTTGAACTTTTGCAGAACAAAACCACAACAGTGAAACAGTGTACTCTCATGTTAAAATATTGATACGAGTTTTTAGTTACACACACTTCAGCTCTGGTCTGAAGCTGTGTGGACATTAATACAAGTTGGAGGTTCAGTCCAGTTAAAAAAAAACAAAAGAGAAGTTTGTGTTGCTATTTTCTCCTAGAGGAGTCACACTGAGTTGCCTGAGTCAGCAAGAAGCAGCAGATGAAAATAAATAAATAAAAATTGGAGATTACAGGAGATAAATATGGAACATTATTGTAATGAAACCATAATGTAATGTAGGTTTCCGTACGGTGTCACAATAGCAAAGCTAATTTGCAAGTGTAAATGAGTTAGTAAATGCAAGCTCAGGAAAAAAAATGCAATGTGAAGATAAATTTCTGTTTTCCAGCCCTGCTTCCTCTCTCCTACATGGGAATTAAAACATTTATATTTACTCACCACCAAACATAATTTCTAAGAAATAAACCAGAAAAGAAAAATGATTTCTTAGAGACCTATGAGTAGAATATGCGCTTTACAACTTTAAAACCACAGTAGCTTGTTCTTGCAGTAGTAAAAACACTGTCAAATGGGCAGATGTAAGTTGTTTTTGTAGAATAGTGACAGCAGGTTTGATTTTCACCAAAATGCAATAAATCATTTCTTTGTGGTGTTGCATGAATTCAAGAAAAAAAAAAACAATTCTGTTTGACACAGAGACGTCGACTCTGCCAGATGAGTGAGAGCTGGCAGCCAGAACAGCAACAGACTCCATCACCTCCCCAAGAAGAGACCTTCACATCAAATTTTGCTCAGTTCTGTTCACTGTAACTGCAAATCATAAATCTTTTTTTTTGTTCTAGTGTCTTGTCTGATGAGTTCAAATGATCAAAGTTTTATTTAAAAGGAACAACACAATATTTTGTACAACCTTGATTGTTAAGCAGGTTTTAGAGCTGCTGCTTGTCAGGCTAATTAATGCAAATTTTCTTAACTTTAAACATACAACCATGTCACTGAATGGTTTGAGATCTATTCACTTCTGTTTTTTCTTGAAACTGATTGTTTTCTAAAACCCTATATTGTTAAAAATAAATTGGAGAGTTTAAAACCTGGGTTTCAAAAAATATTTGCTCAGTGTGCCATAATTAATAAAGCCAACATCTTGGAGAATGGACATTTGGGACTTAATGGCATTGCAGAATTTTATTTTCCAATTTAAAATCTAGTTTTATTTTAAAATTAATTCATTGGTGGACCGGACTTTGATCACTCACTGACCAGATGTGGCCCCTCGGCCACCAGTTGAATGGTTCTGGTTTAGCTGATCCCTGGGATGATGCACATGAAGAGTTTTTCTTGTAAAAAAAAAATAAGAAAAGAAACCCAAATGAAGAAAATTTTACCTCTGACCGAAGAGTCATGTAATAATGTGGGCACTGATAAAATAAACACAAATGACCTAAATTTCTAAATGAAAAGTGAAATATTTGTCACTGCAAAAAAATAAATAAAAACCTTCAATTCAAACTCAACTACAAAATATTTTAGGGAAATTACAGAAATTACTTGCAATCTAATATGGCTACCAAAGGAAGAGTAACTTTATATTGAACATAAAGGGTCCATTTTACTAAAAACTGTTACTGTTGTCTCATAATATAATGTTGCAGGTCTGAATCTCAGCAGCCTTTCTGTGTTACAACTCCTCTAATATCAAAAGCATGCATGTTAGGTGTATTGGAGTTTCTACTGTATATTGACTTTAATAGTGTGTGTGTGCATCTGTCGTGTCTTTGTGTCGACCCAGTGATCGATTGGCAACTGCCCAGGCTCTACCCCACTTTTCACCTGATGACATCAGGGAGAAAATTGAGCTCCTTGATGACCCTGAACAGACCCAAACAGCCTTAAAAAGTGATTGATACATTTTTGAGGGATTTCATCAGTTTGTTGAAATGCAGGATGGGTTGCATGGAAGTGAAAAAACTTGTTTAATAATAACACAGTACACAAATTCATATAACCACGTAAAAACTTGCCCCTGTTAACAGATTTCCAAGAGATCAAATTTAAGCTTTTATATCAGAGCAAATTTAAATAGCTTTGTCAGGATCACCCATAAAAATTATAATGTTGTTTTTCTCAAATAAAATTAACTTTGGTTCATTTTCTGAACTTATTTTTATCTGTGATTAAACTCATGTTTCTTCTTCTGTGATTGTTTTTAATTCCTTGAAGTAAAACAAAGCAATGAAAAATGATTTGTTAGGACAATATGGGAGTAAAAGCAAAATGTACTGCAATGAACTGCAATCACACACACACACACACATATATATATATATATATATAGTTTTACTTCAGTGAAGGACACCATTCTGCACTAGCTGCCAGCGAAGCTCCTGAATGTTTTATCTGTCTGTTTGTGACAGTGTTGTATCCAGAGGTATGTCATTTCTTTTTGTCGCCTGCAGATTTAATCTCCATATTGCTCAGAGTTTTACCCTCTTTTCAGTTCTCAAACTTTACTTTTTAGTCTAGAAATGGAACCAACTAAAGAGCTACTTTTCTCTTTTTTGTTTTATTGTCTGTTAAGAATAACTTTGCATCTTTCAATTTTTACAACAGGGCATTTACAGAAATAGCAATAGCTGATGAAAGTTACCTTTTATTGATGGACAAACAAAAAGTTGAGGGTTTTTTATATCAGAGAAAAAAAAACATTTTTAAATCTGAAAAAGAGATAAAAGTGTGAGAATTTAGGTCTGTATGTCTGCAATAATCAAGGAGGCTTCATCTGCTCCACTGAAGTGACAACATTTATGATGAGTTCATGAAAATGCATGTGTGTTTTGTTTGTGTGTGTGCTCCTGTGCCTGCATGTGTGTCTACACAAACAGAAAATCTCAGCCTGTCTAATTAAAGTGTCTCCTCTGGGCTCTCCTGCTGTTTTACCCTCAGAGTCCACGATGTTGACAGCAGCAGCAGAAAAAGAAGAAGGAGAAAAAAACTAAATCGTCTACCGTGATGGCTCTCACTATTTTCTGTGAGATCCTTTTGAAGTTTCCTTTTCACATTCAACCAGACACACACATACACACACTAGCTGATATATACTCCCATACCATCCCCTGTTGCTCATTATTGTCCACCACAGAAAGGTGAAGGAGGATACTAATGCTTTTGCCCTTGTCTGTCTGTTACCAAAATGTCTCATGAACCACTGAATGAATTTTAACAACACTTGAAGGAAGTAGAATGAATGTAAATCTAACTTGTAGTTATTTCCATTTAAAATGGCTGCATGCCACATCCTGACACAAAAATTGCTATAACAAATGAGGCGGGGTGTGGTGGTGCAGACGTTAGAGAAGATGAGCCCCCACTCTGGGCCCTTGAGCAAGGCCCTTTACCCCTCAGCTGCTCCAGGGGCCTCAACCCATTGATTCACATGTGTAATGTGAAAAAATGCAGAGTTAATTTCCCCCACAGGGACAATAAAGGTTTAGTTTAGGTGTATTGGCTAGAGGCGTTATCATGGGATTTTCTTGGTCTGAGAGAGCGGACATATTGTTCAGGGCGAGGACAAGCTGGAAAAGCTGAATGTGGTAACCATGACATGTAAAATTAAGGTCAGCACATCAATAAAACTCAGTTTTGCTATTGATAATTCTTATTTTATTTTAATAGAAATATATTATTCTACCTTTATAAAATATTGATTTTGATTTTGTTGTTCAATTAATTCAATAATTTAGTTAAATCCTCTTCAAATAGTTGAAAGGTTCATAGCTTTTAGTAGATATTTTACATAATTTTCTGGGGGCGCACACCCCTGACCCCCCTAGAAATGCTTCGGTCCATATCTGCTCATTAACATGAACAGGTGTTGCTCATTGCTGTCAGCAGATGTTGGCAAGTATGAGGTCAACTTCTGGTATTCTTTTTCAAATTAATTATATTGTTAACTATTTCAATTGAACAACCCGGTTTCTAAAGATAAAAAAAGTAATATCAGAGACAAAACTCTTTAATCTGGTGTGTGAATTTCTGCAAATTGGAAGCGAGATTTAAATATTCACACAAGGGGTGCCACCTGAAATTTTGCAAAGGGTACCAAATTAACTATAAGGCTGGCCCTGCTTGAAGCCTCTAGCCACTACACCTCATTTAACACAAAAAAATTGTGCTAAAATCTGATAAACATTTTCAAAGTACTACATATCAGACCAAAACTATCTCCTTTTTTTCTCAGCATAGAATGATATCTAGAATAAAACTCGTGAGAGAAAGGCAGCTGTCAATACATTTTCATATCAGGAATGCCAGGCCTTTAATTTTCTGTTTAGACTTAAGACAGAGCATCTTGAATGCTCAAAGATTAGAATGATTCGTTTTAGTTTATTAGAGCTGTCGCATGAAAACACAGATTTCTGAGGGCTTAATGAGGCAGAAGGCAATATGTGTTCCTATAAGGAATGCTATAGGGCTTAAAGTCAGCGGAGTGAAGATAAGAAGGTAATCGACACATATTGGGAAACCAATTAAGAGTTGGATCAACTAGCCCGAGTGTGAGGGTGAAGGGGGGTGAATAACATCAGCCAGTCTGAGGTCACCCGGGACCGAGCTGCACAAGACGTCTTGATGAGGAGCGGTGAACTGTGCTGAGCATGAGCGGAGTGCTGATGGCAAACAATAAGCAGGCGGCTCAGAGGCAAAAGATGAAATCACTGAACGCCACTAAACTTTGACTTCAGGCTGAAAATCACTGTAATGTGAGATCTGCTGTGTAAATTCACTCAAACTGCTACATTTTTATCAGATGAGAGCAGAGTTTTACCTAAAATATCCTTGATAGTAACAGTGATTTGATCATGTCAAGAAAATAACCTTTTTTCCACATTATTTTCTGTTATCTGTCATACCGCACTTAACAAAAACCTTATAAATCAACTTCAATGTGAAAATAATCCACACATATTTTCTTTACGCAGAGTAAACCTCTTAATTATAGGCCAGCTAGACATCAAAGAGGTCTAATAAATAAATAAAAAATAAAACAAAATGAATTAAAAACAGGTTTCATTTCTCCCAGGCTGAATCTCTCATAATCTAATTTGAAAATTGGAATAGGTGTCATAAAAAGTGTCAAATTTGTTTCAAGCTGCACAAATGCTTGTTTCATTTTATTTTTTATTTTTTCTCTGGAACTGGCTCATTTGATTTTTGTAACAAGCTGCCAAATTGTACTAAAATTAGCTGACATGCACCCATTCAGAGTCCATTTTTTGTTTAGAGATGAGTGGTAGGAAGTAATTACGCAGATGATTGCGCATATTTTTACTTGTGATAAACTGAGTCAGCAATATCTGTCTGTTAGCAAAATATCCCATGAAACACTAAATGGATTTTAACAAAACTCTCACTAAGTAATCGCTGGCTTTTCATCTAAAACCCATTAACATTTGGAGTCAAACCAATTAAAGATGGCTGACACAGCTAACAGACCTGAGGCAACACAAATATTCTTATAGCTCAGTAAGTTCTACAGATATTGAGTTAAGTTTTGATAATATCATCGCTACGAGTCATCTTCAACAGATTTTTTGTGTGCTGTCATATCTTGCAATGTCCTATAGTATTGCATGAGATGAGGTCATTTACAAGGTTGGACTAAAATCATTCCATCCCTCAGCATAAGATGACAGCTGCATCTCTGTCTGCACGGCTGCAGACTGGAAGGACCCGAATTCAAATTTGCACGGTTTGCTGTCTAACTTGAACGACAATAAACTTACTGAACTTGATAAGCACTTTCGACCCAAATGCTAGACTTTTAGTTTAATATAGAAGTTATAGGTAAACATCATGTTTATGCATAGATGTTTGATCATCCTTTCAAAACATTTTTTATTTTATATGTTCTTTGCTATGGGGCTTTTCTATTGTACCTCGAACCATTCTGCATTTATTTCCCTTCTGCCAAGCTTTAGATCAACTTGTAATGCAGTACGTCAGTATTTATAAATGAACTGTCTTTCCTTTAAAGTGTTCTTATGCAATCCCAAATTATCTGTCAGTACTGATAAAGTAGGATAGTGTTCTTGGTCAGTAAAAATGGCTTCTTCTTTTTAGTCAGTCCCTGGTGTGAGTGTGTCTGTATACATATGTTTTTTTTTTGCATCTTTGTAAAACTATGCTAATGTGATATATACCTGCAGGCAAGCCCCTTGGCAGAAATAGAAACTTGTTAAGGCCCTGTATTCTTGCTAGAGAAATAAAATAAAATGTGATTCCTCCGGGCAAAGCCTCACCTTTTCCTGACATCCAGTTTTGTTATTAGTTAAAAAATATCAGTAGTAATCACAGTTATTGAACATGGTTAAACATGATACAGCTACTGTATAACATTAGGGCAACAGTAAATTTAAATTCCAAGATCTAATATTAATTCTGCTCCTTTAGGCTGTAAATTTAGATTTGTTTTTTTGCCTCACTTAATTGTTGACCTTCTATTATCATTTCAGAGGCCTTGATGGCCTCATGGTAATTGTGTATAAAAGAAAATGTGAAGGGCGTTGTGAGACAGTAAACCATTTCTAGCCTTTAAGAGTCTTGACAGATCGATGTTAGGCAGCTGTGCAGAATCTTTAAGCTTCCTCCTAATTAGCTGTTCAGACTGGCTGACAGGCACAGGACATGTTGGTTTCAGATGGGTCTAAATGTGTGTTTGTGACATTATAATGCTTTCTGTTGAAATAAAAAAATTGCCCTGAACAAACAAATGCACCGAGCTTTAATGTAGTTATTTTAGATAATTTGATGTTTTATGCAAACAGAGTGGGCAGACGGATGATCTGTCCTGGTTTATTTCATCTCTCAGTAGAATGGAGGAGAGTCAGTGAATGGCTACAGTGTATAACTCTTCAATGGATGAAAAGCTCCCATTTGAAAGCACCGACTGCTTTAAAAAGCAGTACTTTTTTCTGTCTAGAGAAAAGCATGCTGTACTTCTTACAACAAAGGAATTGTCTGAAAGGACTGTGCATACAAACAGGAGTCAGGGTACGGTAATATATAACAGTGATCGGTTTAATTACTACTTAAAGATAAAAATGAAATTACCCCAAACAACATAGAAACTCCAAAATGTCTTCAGTAAATATCTGTTTTTATGTACATATAGTTGAGTTAATTTCTTTGTATTATACCTTCTTTAAGGAGTTCTAGACAAAAATTCAACTCTGGAAGACTAATGGTCCTCACCTGTTTCATCCGGCCATGTCATTACTCGCCC
>JARVJO010000431.1:11317071-11348577 GCA_031762555.1 Cynodonichthys magdalenae | reverse complement strand
TACTGCTGCAATGAACAGAAAGTGTAAAATACAATACTGGATCAAACATTCAGTTGATCAATTACAAAATTTCTTCAAGTTATTTCACTGTATGTCAGTGTAAAATTAGTTTAACAACAACTCTATATGCAGATGCTGAAGTCATATAAGAAATAAGTAACGAGTACAGCTGCAAACTCAACTGAATCTAGCGAAAAAAGGTGCAGTACTCAGATCTGAAGACTGATTCATGCAGTAAGGTCTTATAGTCTCATCAGCACCTGGTATTTACTTTGAGAGCGAGCCATGTGGTGATACGGTGAATTAGTATGCGCTGAGGATTTCTGCACTGGCTGCCATAATGATGCTTGTGATGAAGATTGCCAACCGCGGCAATGACTGCATCAAAAAAATAAATAAAAAATCAGTCCTCCTATTCCAAGAATCCATTTACGGTTAAATTTTATTTATGAAATGCATGACTGAAGTGAACTTTGATTTGTAATAAGATGGATTAAGATGCTTTTTATGTTTTTGCTACAAAATTTTCCATTTTCTTTCCCTCCAGCAAAACAGAAAATGGAAAATAGTTCATGTTTCATTTTCAGGCACTAAATTAATGCTTCATTCAGCTTTTTCTTGACTTCACATTTCAGGGACTTGAGATATGTAAACATTATAACAACTTATTAAGTTATTATTTGCACCGGCACAAAGTTATTTTATTTTAAACTGTCAAGTGGACCCTATTTTAAAAATGTCTTATCAAGCTTCTGGCACAGATTTTTGTAGTGACAATAAAGTAAAAGATTCCTTCTGCTGATTTTGACATAGAAATATGTTGGTAACAAACACTTACACTCTACATAACTGCAGTAAAGTGAATGATTTACCATAATTTACCATGTTTCTGATGCATAAACAAATTGGTTTTTAGCAGTTTTTAAGATATGTTCATTCAGTTCTTTATTGTAAAGTAAAAAAAAATAGTATGACTGTTGTTATAAAAACCTGGGTTGCATTCACTGTTTCAGGGAGTTGTTTGTCTTGTAAGGACGGTCAGACAGAGTCAGGAGTCGTTTCAGTTTCCTTCTGCGTCTGTGGGGAGTTGTTGGTTCTGCTGGGAGATGCTAGTGAAGAGAGCTGTGGTGTTTCTGTTCGATCACAGATTGGTTCCTCAGCTTCCTCCTCCCTCTGCTGCACAGAGGACAGGTACTCCCCCAACAGGCTGCAGTCTGCGCTGTCCACAGCATCGCTCCAAGTGTCAAAAACTGAGAAACAAGTTTGCTGAATTTTACCATATTTGTCAGTATTTTTATTCTATTTTATTTTATTTTATTCTATTTTGAGGAGGCGGGTGCAATGGTTTGGTAGTTGTATTGTGTTTATTCTTAGGTTTATTTCCTTTTGGTTGTGTCAGTTTTCTGTGTTTTGTGATCTTTGCGTTTATCCCAGTATCACTTTTTTGTTCATCACTTTCTGCTCCTCAGCTCCTGCCCCGCCCAGTAGATCTGTTCTCAGTCAGCATCAGTGTCACCTGTCAATTAATTCAATTAATTTAACAAATATTGAGCTAAAGTTTGGTGAGCCAGTAACTGAGAGTCATTCACAGCACATAATCTAAGTGCTACTCATTGTTTAAGCTTTTTGCTTAAAACTGTGATAGAATTTGTTGGAATCAATCCTGTTTATTAGAAAAACGTCTGTATAGATTTGAATGAAACTTGCTGAAAGAAATCACTTACTGCACATCTACAACTGAGCATATTTTGGAATCAGTTTATTTCAAGACAGCCACCACAACTAATCAGCATTAGCTACACAAAAATGGCTATACCTCAGCCATTCATACAGATATTAAACTGAAATGTGGTATGGAGGTAGCTGAGAGTAATACCCAACAGATATAATGTCATATAAGTTTGCGCTCAATGGTATTTTCAAAGTTTGACCAAAACAGCTACAACTTCTTAACATGATAGTCTCCCAAATACCCTTCAAAGACTGCAGGGTATTTAATGTACTTCAGTAAAACTCACATTTAAATCTTCTGATGTGCTCAATTATTAAGTTAAATAAACATACAAAAAATACCAAAAGCAAGAAGTTTATGGTGAAACTTTCACCAGACTTGAACAAACATTGAAGCAACAATCAAATATAAAAGTCAGCTGTTCCACAGTTGGACTCTTTGAAAACCATCTCAGGATGAAGTTGGCAAACATTCTTTGTTTCACTTTTCCAAGTGTTTGAATGCAATGTTTGTGTTTAAGGAGCTTAATAGTGTTTCTTTTCCTCATTTTCAGATTTCTGTCTTTAGTCAAGTCCAGCTCTTTTGTAGATATAAAAGACATGAAGTGAATATTAATGCAAAAAGTCTTGTGGAAGTTTGCCAATAAATCTTCTCATAAAAAGAATATTTTCCAGTGTGCGGCGGAGGAAAAATAGCTGGTTAGAGTTATAAAACATAAAGTAGTCATCTAGGGACACACACATTTTTACAGTCTATTAATCTATGAATAATTAAAGTCTCTCAGTTATCCCAGAGGAGATTACAGCACTTTGTCTTTTGTTTAGCGGTGCCCCCATGCTGCAGTCTCTGTTTTCAGAAGGTTCTTTGCCCAAAAAACAGAACACCTGCACTAAATTTACAAACTGCACAAACAAAATAGGTCAAAAAAAGAGGCTGAAATATGCTGCTTATGGAATGTTAAATTAGAAGATAAATCAGTCTGACATTCATTGCTTTCATTATTTCTTTTCATTTAAAATTGACAAGATATAATTAGTTTCAGCTTCAGCGCACCATTGATCATTTTTATTTAGCGAGGTATTAAAATCATTATTCTCCCGTTATTTTTGGTGGAAAATGCCCGAGAAAATAAATATACTTTTTCCAGTTTTCTGAGGAGAGAAAAGATGCCCAAACAACAGCTGTTAGTGAAGCTTCACTTCGCTTTGAGATTCCCGAATACTTTCTCCCTGCGCCAGCGACGGTAAACAAGTGTGTCTGCATGCAGATGACAAAAACAAATAGTTTTCAGTCTCATCAAAGGCCAGGCAAACTGAGGTGGATTTAGAGTCAAGATACTGCCAGCAGAAAGACCCTTGCAGATAAAAAAAACATGTCAAAAAAGGCAGAAATTCTTTCTGACTCTGTCGCTTCATTGTTACTCCTTATTTTAATGTCAAAGTTCTGCATTAATAATATTACAATGTAAAATCACAGCCAAGCAGGTCAGATCATATTTAATGAGCAAAGTGCCATGTACCTCAGCAAGAGTTTTGAAATAGGAAGTCTTTAACCAAAATTATTCTCATAGGAGGAGGCAGCTGTGGGAGTGATTGGTGTTGTGTTTGCTGAAATAAGATTAAAAAAAAGCCTCACAGCAGCATTTTGAATAAGCTGGAGATGACTAACTGAGTTGTATAAGGATAGAATAAAGCAGGTTTTTAAATAATCTTAATGGGAACAAATATTAAGTTGTAGTTATAATCCTAATAAAAAAAACAAGTCATAGGGATTCCACAATTCTATTTTTTAAAATCAATATATATATATTTTTTTTTTGTGTATTTTGATGTGATGGAAATAGCTCAGTATTGCAGTTGGTAGAGCTGTTGTCTCTGTGAGAAGGTTGAAGGTTTGCCTCCCGGCTTGAGGCCTTTCTGGGTGGAGTTTACACATTCTCCTCTGGTTTTCTCCAGGTTCTTCAGTTTCTTCTCATAGACCAAAAACATGCATGTTTAAATTAGAAGCTGTAAATTGTATGTGTGAGTAAGAGTGCGAAGTGTCTCATTTGTCTTTGTGACCCTGTGATGGACTTGTGTTGCGACCTGTACAGGGTGTCCAGCCACCTCTTGCCCCCTGACTGCAGGGGAAAGGAACCAGCTCCTCATGACCCATGGAGAAGTGGATGGATGGATGGATGGATGGATGGATGGATGGATCCAGATGGTTGTAAAGAAGTTAATCAACTGTAGCTCCATGATAAATACACAACAGTGAACAACAAAAAAACACAATTGACATAAACTTGTGTAAATGTACTTTGTCATCAATGCATGTCCCATGCTCTGCATTTGACCCATCACACATGAGAAACACCCAAGTGGAGCAGCGGGTAGCTATGTAAGCACCTGGGGGTTAGGTGTCTTGCTCAAGGACACCGCAACATGTAGGCATCTGATCCTAAGTCAGCTGCTGTACCACTACACCACAGCCACGCCTAAAAAAAGTGTGTTTTGTTACATTCAAATCTAATATCCTGCTCTGACCAAATAAACATTTTCTGCTGTAGAAAACTGGATGACATTTTGGGTCAAAGGAAGAAGCTGCTTCAATTCCTGATGCATAAAACTCCCCTTTGTTTCTACAGTTTATAGACATTTCTGTTTGTTTTTTACAGTCTAGTGTTACATCCCCTAGCTTGGTCTAGGAGATTAAAGGGACTAACAAATCTAGACAATGAAAGAGGAGTCAAAAATGGCATTAAAGGTGTTTATTTTCTGCCATGTTTTAAGTTTTATTTCTATTCAGACTGATTAATAGACTTCAGGGAGAGCTCCGGCCAACATAACAAACAAAACAACCTGGAAAGAAAAATAAAAATGTAAACTCAATAAACCCCAATGAAAATAAGATATACAAACCTAAAATAACCTTACCTAACTTGTTAGGTAAGGTTATTTTAGAAAACTGAGGTTAAACAAAAAGGCAGCTCTCCCCTATCAGTCTGACCAATCTTACAGTATTTTGGCAAGAACAAAGAGCCTTTCAACAACAAAAGGTGTATGGCAGTCAAGTGGCCCATAGGTGCAGCTTCACAGCCATTAAATAGGCTGATTGACTGGCTTGAGACCCAAGGAGCAGCACCCAATCACAGAGGAGGCACAGGAGAGGAGACGAAGCCTAAAACAAGACACAAGGCATTCTTTAATGCAAAAACAAGCATCCACACTGGGGATGTAAATTTAGTCTCAAGAAACATAACAAATAATGCAAAACAAATACATTTTACTGCTTTTGAACCCAGAATAATATCTTGTCAAATTATTCATTTGTTAATATATGTTTTTACTTTTCCAGGTTTTGGTAATCTTACATTTCTGGATGTAACTGAAGTACTTTTTTTAAGCATTTACCCTCTTATTCAAAAAGGCTTCTTCAGTTCTCACTAATGGATGTTTCAAACTTTTAATTTGTATTAAGTGGAACAATTACACCTGGAGGGTTGTTGAGGTCACTTAAGAGTTGTTGACCCACTATTCTTGTACGCCATCACAAATTGAATTGTTGACCTTCCCAAGCAACATGCAAAGTGTTGTGGTCACATGTTTTAATGTGTAAGAGGTTAAGAAGTTTAAAAAAAACACGCGTAGAAGAGCCACCTATAAATGGTTTCCTTTGTTTTTCACAGCCTTAACACTATTTGACTTATTTATTCACATTACTGATCAAAAATGATGGTCCCTCACTTTTCAGATGTGTGGTTTCTTTTTTTTATAAAGGTCTGAACCTTCCTTGCTGCAGTGGACTGTGTGTAGTCCACATCACTCAGTTTGAGTTTTATCCTGTGGTTAAATTATTTTATTTCTGAAGAGTAAAATTTCCCCCAAAAAAATCAGCAATTCCCTCTTTGGGATTGAGTGGTTTTTTTTTAGTAGCAACCTTGGTTAAATATAAAATGTGTCTCTTTTTGTCTACACAGGTCAGTGTATACTGTTGTTCAAATAGCTGCAGTAAGTTAAGGTAAAAATAAAAACTACAAAAATACCTCTCTGTAAAACAGCCTCTTTAAACATGGAGTCTCGAGCAACAGCAGCAGGTTATTTCACTTCAGTCAGAATCAGGGTCCTATTTGGGGCTCTTTACATTTCCTCATGCAGCTATTATTCATGGTAAATAAGAACATTTGCATTATTCATTTGGTCTTATTCCGATTGGCTTAAGGTGAACCTGAGGCCACACTTCTAGCTAGTTGAATAGGTGTCTATGAATAATGCAAATCTTATGTAAGTAGATCCTGAAACAGCTGGAGGACAAAGGGGAGCCAGGGCCGTGAGGAAAGATGGTTTCAAACTGTGCAAAACAACTTTTGGTGAATAGAGTGAATGATTAAAATAGACTTTGTGTGTTGAAATGTGAGCCTAATAAGACTTGAAAAAAAGAAAACATATGCAAGACCTTGCAGCATATAACACCTTTCACATGCCTTAGCAGACAAAAATGATAAAACAATACGAAGCAGCAGAGTGAAATTAGAGGCACAACAAGAAAACTGAACAAAACAATCCAATTTTTTTTTTCACAAATTACCTCTGAATAGTCACGGCTGGAGAATAAAAAGTAATGACATAAAAATAACTTCTCTTTATTGAGGTATGCCAAAAGCAATGAGGCAACAGGAACAATTCCGAAGTAATTTCTAAATAAAAACTCAAAATAATTGCTGCATTTGGGAAGTTCCAAGAAAAATGTGGACGGTTTAAAAGATTCTTCTGCTTTTAACTTAAGTGTTAAATAAGAAAAAAAATGCAGTAAACTGTAGTAAAGTTACTGTCCTGTCAAAACATGGTCATTACAGTTCGACTGAAAAGTTAAGTTTTTTTAATTGTGCAAACAGACCCATTTTGCACACAGCTTGGCAACAAGCTGAAATTCTGAGATTTTCATTTAAAATCAGTGCACATATCTTAAGGGATTCATGACAGAAAACTGCAGTTTCATTTTTGTGTAACAAAATGCCAGGGGTTGTGTTTGTTTAGCAGTTAACTAAAGCAAAGTAGTTTAAAATTCATTGCAATCATTCCATTTAACTGCCCTGTAAAAATGTCAAATTAGAGGAGTAGAAAGTAACTTGTTTAATTAATTAGAGGAAAACTTACTTAACTTTACACAACATTTTTGTACCAGACATTGCATCGTTTTTAACACAGTTTTACAGGCTGTTTATTTGCTTGTTGTGTTTTGTATTATTGGAAACTAACATCAATGACGGTTGTTTCTGTCATGGTCGTTTTAGAGCCAAATTACAGATGGACTCGAGGCATTCCAAAGAAATCATTTTTATATACAGTATTATAACACAAGAACAAAATGCTGTCGAGGCTGCAAAATCTACTCACGGGGTAGACAGGAGGCACAAGGAGGTTCACAGACAGGCTGATCTGCCATAATGAAACCAATAATGCTCCTCTGGAGAAGTGGAAAACACAGGTAGATTAAATGGACTGAAGATAACAAAGCCAGTGACTACAGCTGGGATGGGAGAACAGGGTGCTGGTGTAAGAGGGTATAGCTGAGGGAGTGTGAGTCCT
Organism: Cynodonichthys magdalenae; assembly: GCA_031762555.1. Lineage (NCBI taxonomy): Eukaryota > Metazoa > Chordata > Actinopteri > Cyprinodontiformes > Rivulidae > Cynodonichthys > Cynodonichthys magdalenae. The sequence goes on along the minus strand of JARVJO010000431.1, from coordinate 11,341,278 downwards.
GACAATGAGGAACACAGGGAAACTGAAAGAATGAGAACACAAGTGAGTAAACAAGACAGAAATCATAAAATTTAATTGAATTTAACACTGAAAGACAAAAAGACAACAAAACTAAGAAAATCATGGATTCGGACAGGTTCACTATCCTTTTTAATCATAAATGAATGCACTGAAAAAAACACCAATTCGTACAATCTAAATAAAAAGTACATTAGTGTCATTTTTGCTGCCCCTGTTTCACAGCCATTACTAAATATCTTCATTCTCAATCATTTTAGAGTTCAAAAAGGCTGCCAGATAGCTTTCTGTTCTTACAATGAGTTTGCTGATTACTTCAGATTAATAAATGTAATAAATGCTGATACAGCAAAATGACAAATAATCTAAAATCTGGTTTGGCTGACTCACAAACAAATAAGATGAACTACAGAAGCAAAAAGGACACCATTTAAACTGAAACAAGTATCGAAATGTTTCTTATTCCAACACAGAGGCATCAAATAATTTTCTTTTGGTGGCCAGCATCACTGTAGGCCTTTTTTGCACAGCCTGGCCTCTAACCCCCTTCTAACCCCGGTTCACCATGTTTGCATTAGCCGTGATGGCTCAGTTCCACCCCAATTTCTGGAATCCCAAGACCTATGGTTCTATCCGGGCCAACCAGCCTGCCCTGGTTTGATGTCAGCTACTGTTGCTCATTGATTGGTTCAGAGTAACACGAATCATTTGCAGCGACTGTAATGTATTCTCACAAGAGTTTAACTAAACAACAACTGTAGCAAGCCAGCACACAATAACAAGCTAACATTAGCTACCATGAGCTTACCATCATCTGTCACCTTGCTCTCTGGTCCAGTACAGCCTTCTGTACTTTTCCTTTGAGTTTGGTGCAATTTAGTTTGAATAGCCCTTGTTTAGTCCATTATTTTTGTGTCACAAATAAGACAAAATAAAATTTGTATGTGTTTACAATCATGATGTATAATATATCAAAATAAGAAATAATTATGGTTTTTGGTGCAATTATCAATGTAATTGTTTCGTTTAAAGAAGTTGTCAATTATTACTGTATTACGGTTTATTGATGTAAAAAAATGTTAATGTGTTAAAATTGATGGATGCTTGCTCTTAATGGCATGCTAAAATGAATGCTTTGTACAAGTTAGAGATATGGATATAGAAGATATTTAAAACGAAAGAATGTTATTAAAAGTTATTATGAATTGCATTTCTATAGATGTAAGAGGGTTGGGTGTAAAAAATAAGTTTATAATTCTACACACTCCTTTGACCGTGTAAATACAAATAAAAAATGATCCCCCCCCACCCCCACATCGAGGTGGCACTGTGCTCAATTCAAACACAACCAGGGCCGGGGTAAAATAAGGCCAGACCGATTGTAGACGGGGTGGGTCGAGCCGGGCATAATGCAAAAATGCCTTGTATGAGAGGCTGGAGACACACTGGACAGGCCACATGTCCATCACAGGGACACATAGACAAACATTCACGTTCACTCTCATTCACACCAGGGGACAATTCGGAGTTACTGATTTACCCAACTTGCACGTTTTTGGTCTGTGGAAGAAAACCAGAGTACCTGGAGAAAATCCAACATAGAATCTCCACCCAGAAAGACAACCAACAACTCCGACCACTGCTTCCACCGTGCCATGCACCATCCATAGAATTAACTAAGTAGATTTCCCCCATGAATATATTCATAAAAAACGAGAAGAGAAAAAAACTGTGTCACGAAGCGACGGCAGAGACTCTTTCATTTTTCTTCACGATTATCAGGCAATTAGTTTCTTCCATTTATCACACAGAGGGCTCAGCAGAAAATATTGCATATAAATGACACGGGAACTTTCTCACTTTCTCTAATGACACGCATGTGGTGGTGTCAGACACAAGGTGTGTGCACAGACACACACTTTTGTTTTCAAAAGGATTAGCATATCATTTCGCAAAATAAAGAGGAGCTGCTGCACAGGAACACACAGTGAGGAAGAAGCAGCAGGTTTCTGCAGATTAGACACAGTTATTGAGAAGTGCCTGACAGAACAGATAATTTGACTGTAATTAGCTCAGACGTTTAAGTCTGTTAGGAGTGAGGGGAAAAAAGTTTTAAAAAAATGTCTACTGTTGAATCAATTAATTAGTGCTTTTGTTTAAAAAATAGTATGAATGTTTGCATGAAGCTTGTTGTCTGCAGGGAAGGTTTAGAGAAATCTAGCAATGATTGGAATTACACTTTAAAATTTGACAAAGAGCAATGATGTGGGTAGCTCTAGGGGCTAACACATGAGCTAATGAGCACACAAGCACTAATGTGGTACCTTCACCTAACTATGAGTTAATTATAAAGCAGACAGGCTAGTTTACATGTCCTACCAGAGAGGAGTTTCACACTAATTTATTCTGATTACTTATTACTTATTTCATGTTTGGACAAACAAACATGCATCCTTATGAAAATGTTCTCCTAGTCAAATCTGAATTTAGGTCAGATCCACATAAATTCTGCTTTAAGAGTAAAAAAATATATACTATAAAATGTTAAAATATTAAATAAAATCGGTCTGTGTGTCTTATAGAGCATTTTGTGAATCATTGCATCTGCTTTATCACCAAAATGAAGACTTATAGAGTGGTAAATTAATGGTTCAGTGCTGGAAACACATTGAGTTAACAAGCAGCTGAATGCAGGGGAAAAAAACAAGAACAAGAACAAGAACAAGAACCGACTTTTCCAGTCAAGGCAGGAGCAGAAACTGTACTTTTAAGGTTAAACACTGTTGCCATCTCATTTTCTATTGCCTGTTTCTCCTTGTGGTTTTTCATTGACCAGGTTGGTAGTGGGTCTTGTGGGTCAGGATGTCGCACTGTGGGAAAGAGGTCACTATTTTTGTGGAGTGCTGTCACAATGAAGCAGGAGATGCTAAAGAATATTCCTTCAGGACCAATTTTTGTTGTTGTTGTTTTTCCTCTTGTATCACTCAGCAGCATGTTTGTTCATCCCTGCTTTACATAGTTATTGTGAGCGAGCCCTCTGATTGGCTAAAGTGACTTTACACTTTCTCAGTTGGATAATAGCTGACTCCATCATTGGATCTTGTGTAATTTATTAATAATTCAATACTCTGTGAGCCAGCATTAATTCTTTAATAGTCTGAATATGGTCCAGGGTCTGATAGTTGATGATCACTGCATATGGTGTGTGCTAGAACTTCAGACACTATGAATGTTTTTCTTTATTTGGCAGTAGGTTGTGTGTTCTAAGGAAAAATAAAGTACAATCTTCACAGCAGAATGGAGTCAGCCTGCCATGATTTGTATTTGTGCTGAAGTGCTGACTGCAGATTCATCTCCTGAGATTGCTCTAATTTGTCTCTTTGTTTAATTAGTGGAAATATGCAGAAGGATTTGAAACTGGATAGAGAAAACCTGCTTTTTGGGGGGCTTTTTTCCCACCAAAAAGATCAGAAGTAATCAGTTGAAGGCAGAAATGAGAAAGGGAAGTTGGTTTATTTTTAGGAAACAGACTCCGGGACTTAACCGGTTTTAATGTGTTATGTGTGTAATGCCATTAGGCTTTCTGCCCTTTTCCTTAAAATAAGTAAAATGTACATCTTTATTTTGATTTTGGTTGTTTGCCTGTGTTAAAAGAAAATCTTTTTATGGTAAAAAAAAATTGAAGGGACATAATTTGGAAATGAATGGAAACTGTATTTCACTTCTCATCTGTAAAACTGTAATGAGGTTTGGCTGGTTTGTTCACTAAAAGTTGTCCTGAACAGTCTGAGCATCTCTTCAATAAGTGAGAAAAGAGAAATGAACTTGAGGGCAAAAGGACTTGTTAATAAAGAAATTACAGGGACTTTTTTTTTCCACGAATCCATGAAATTAGCAGACTAATATTGCACTTCTGGCACAGGACTGAGTCGACACAACCTCTTCAAAACAAATTAAGGTTGAATGAGAAACATAAGCGTCTATCTAAACATATCTGAGTATAATGTGCTGCAAAATGGCTTTGAGTCAGAATGGAGCTGGGCCAAAGTGAAGCCATAGAAAAAAAGGGGGGGGGGTTTCAACTTGTCAGAATTAGAACTGCATAAAAAGCTGTGATTTTGCACTCTTAATGGGAGGTCTAAATGCTAAAAAAAAAAAGAAAAACTTAAAGTGTCATTCTTTATAGAAGCGGAGAAAAAGAAGTGATTAAAAGTGTTTTCAACACGCCAGCAGCGGAGCGTTTGCCAGGATAGACGAAGGCGAGGTGAAGAGCTGATAGGAGGGGAGGAGCGGCAGTCAGGGCCCGTGCCAGCTGCTCTGTTCTCACGTGGAATCGCTGTAATTAATCTGGACACTTGGCTGCTGGGTGGCATCATCAATAACACTCATATATGTGTGTGTGTGTATGTGTGTGCATGCAGGTGCCTTTCATCAGGCATGACACATCCACGCCCTTTTTTACTGTATGTTGCCCTTGAGGTGGCCATTTGGATTAGTGTCAAAGTTGCACACATCCAGCACGCGTAATTCAAAGTAGTTTTAATTATTTAAAACGATTTGCGAATGCATACTTCATGAGTTATTCGGTGTGATGATTTTTGACACAAAAAGGTTCATTTTTTTTTGTGTCAGATGTCATTGATCTCTGCAGGGCTGCTGTCTGAATTTAAAGCATGCTTATTAAAAATACATTTATGCGGTTTGAGGCCCACAGGGGGCTGTAGGCCCGAGCCTGAATGGCACGTGGGGCACGGCTGATAAAAACAAAAACGCCTCCTGGATTTGTAACGACTCCTTCTCACATCGAACTTCCGCACAACATCATCTTAGCTAATATGAATAAAGGGAGTTCACATTTCACCTGACTTGTGTGACCGTGAGCAACCGAGGTGCAGGAAAGGGAAAACGACCGCGCTGATGGGACTCCATCCAGCAAACAGAGGAAGATTAGCATTCATGCAGCATTGTGGGCTTTGGTCAACTAACTCATGAAAGTCTGATACCCTTCCTTGTTGAGGCTCCTTTCGTTTTTTTTTATTTTATATTTTACACCCACCACCACTCACCGAAACATCTGGTCCCTAAGCTGTCAGAGGTTACTCTTCTGTCATAGCTGCTCACCTCGTCTGTCCGCGGTCTGCTGATGATGATTGATGCCATGATTCACCAGAGCAGCTTTTCTGTCGCGGGCAGCTGCCTGCATACCAAAACAGCAAAGATGTGAAAGCTGTAAATCAAAAACAATGAGCCGAAAGACAATAAAACAGGTGGAGGGTTGCAGGAGAGCAAACTCTTTCACACAACACAGTTCTGAGATGAAGTTCAATTTTTTAAACTACAGCACACTGACAAGTTTAACAGCTGTAGTGTTAGCAAAATATCTTATGAAGTGGTGGACAGATGTTAATAAAACTCTAAGAATATAAACATTTGACTTACATCTATAACTGGTTAACTTTTAAAGTCAAAAGCTGTAACTTGACTTTCACAGATATTAAGCTCAAATTTGACACGTTAGTGGCTAACATTAGCTTTGCTAATAATGTTAAGAGTTGGATGTCTGTTAGCAAAATATCTCTTAAACTACTTAATGAATTTGAATTAAACTTTCAGAAAGCAATCAATAGGTGTACATCAATGACTGAATAACATTTAGTGTCAACACAATTCAAGATGGATGCCACAGCCAACATAACTTAAAAAACATGACAGTGACTAACTCAGCCAGTTTACAGATAATTAACTAAAATTTGATGCGGTAACTAAGAAACATTCATAACACATATTTTGAAAACACGTAATGTGAAAAAGGTTTCGCTTAAAACTGTGGCAATATTGATTAAGAATTAGTGTTGTCTGTCCGTTAGCAAAAAATTCTTATGTGCCACAGTGAATTTCTCAGAATATAATCACTGGATGTGTGTCTACAACTGAATAATTTTTGGAGTCAGCCTAGTTCAAGATGGCCACCACAGCTACTCAACTTTATCAAACAAAAATAGTTCAAGTCATCCCGTTTTATAGACATTAAACTAAATTTTGGTGTGATAGCTGCTGAGAGTCGGCTTCAACACTACAGTTTGAGAACTGCGACGTCATTTACAAATTTGACCAAAATGGCTTTAACTCCATCCCATCTCAATATATCAGAAGATGATCCTCAGCTCAGGCTTAAAAAGTGGCTGGTGATACACATTCCATTCCTTTCTAGAAACGCTGGACATTTAATTCCAATTTAACTTTAACAATCTGTGATGTAGCCACTCAACTTTCTTTAAGCAAACTCACTCGTCACAGTTTTTCTTTATCAATTTCAACCATTGAAGTGAGCGTTTCAGCACCACACCACTGAAGAGTTTCATCCCCTTTTATTTTTAATTTATTTTTTTCAGTCAACTACTTTGAAGATGCTTTCATGCAGACCATCAAAGAGCACCTCTCACCTGTGGCCCCTCGGGGAGCTACCTCTGTCCAAGGTAGGATTTTAAATAGGGACCACGCTCCACCACCAATCACAATTTCCACACATCGCTTCTTGGAGATTTCTGAGTGTCACGGTTGCGAAATATCTGAGCTCTGCTGCGGTGGGTTTTCATTGTGCCACGGTGGCATGCAAATGTTTGGTCACACATCATCAGCATTAATGATTCTCTAAAATGAAAAGCAGTTGAAAAAAATGATCTGATTCATTTTTAAATTTGATTTTCTATTATTGGTATTCACTGCAGCTTTTAAAAAAAGTTAAAATGTAATCAGAATCTACACAAAAATATAAGCTCATAGTAATTAAACTACAATAAAACACATTCTAATAACTTACTTTGGTAATGTGTTTTTGTTTTTGTTTTTTTTGTTTTTGTTTTTTGTTTTGTTTTTTGTTTCTTTGTTTTAATTTTAATTTTTGTTTTGTTTTGTTTTTTTGTTTCTTTGTTTTGAGAAATAAAATATATCCCTTGAAGAAATGCAAAACTTCTTGCATGCAAAGTTTTAAACAAATCCAACTGGTCTTAAGACCATTTGTAGAGGAGACCGGGGACAGTAACAAGGGACGGTTGCAATGTGTCATGTCATTCTCCAAACAGAAACATGCTGACACTGACACTGTACATGCTCAGTTAGATGCCCCACCTTGCAAAGAAAAAGTAAACAGATTAAAAAACTGCTCCAGGATTTTTAGTTTTTTCTCTAATGGTTTTCTAAAGGTTTTTTTTTTTTGTTTGTTTGTTTTGTTTTTTATGCTTAGCATAGTTTTTGTTACTGTTTTTGTACTGGTTGTCACTGTTTTAGTGATCCAGCTCAAACTTATATGGTTTAAACAACTGATATGATTAACATGTATCACATGAGGTTTTATCATGGCTGACAGGACTTACAATAAATTCATATAAAAACAGACCACATAAAGATGATATTATGATGTTGAAATTAAGTTTATACTTAAAAAGGTACTGGGTATTCATGCCAATTTAATAGTTTAAAACTTAAGTGTTTAAGATGCATTTTCTACAGTTGTTGTTTTCAACAATGGTTTTGGAATCCCAGTTTTCTTCAATGTAAATTTTACATAATGGAGGCATACTTTGACAATAAGCAAAACAAAAGTTAATTGCCTCGCAAATTGTTCTATTCTTCCTGTCAATGAAAGTCAACTGTATTTTATATCAATTTGAGTCTTTGACATCTGTATTTAAGGTCTACTCATTAAGGCAATTTTATATTTGTCATTTGATCAAAAGGAACAAATAAATAACACCGTAATATCATTAAAACTTTATTTTTTTTTCATAAATTTAGCAATAATGTAAATATAAAAATCATCAAACTTTTATTTACAGTGAAATATACTGTATTGTATTAATAATATGCTGCAACCACCCCCAAACAATGTTGCAACTGTCCTCGACCCCGGGGTCAGTTGCAACATCTGACTTTTCACTTTCAAATTCTAATTGTACATTCTTTAATCATCTATAAATGGCTTTGACTATTTACAAACAGATGTAAGTTTATTGTATAAAAATTTGGTTTGTCTAATCCAAACCATCTCTGAGTAACAGAGTCAAATGCAAAAAGTGTTGAAACTGTCCCCGGTCTCCCCTACTTGGTCTTGCCTCGGTCTCTGACATAAGGACTCAGGATTTTATTTCCAGACCAGTTAAGACCACAACTGTGGAAATATCAATAATTGTGGGAATATTATCCAATTTATTTGTTAACATTCTTGTTTTCGTTGGATGTAAATCACACTGATTCAAATTCAAGCCTGACACATTATTAATTATGTATTTTTGTTACCGCACCCATCCCCCATTACTCACACATGGCACTCCAAGAAAGTGAGCAGTGGTTGTCTGGGAGCGGGAGAAGATGTCTGCACAGTCTTCAGTAATACAGTTTGGCTACATAACTCATAAAGAATATATTTGTAAAACAACAGTCAGGAGAAAGCTTACATCATCATATTATCACTTAGAAAATAGGCACAAAAAATGTAAGCTATATGATGTGAGCAAACTTTGCTAGCTAATGTTAGCAGTCTGCCTCTGTACAAAAATTCTTTACCAATATTAGCTGTGTACAGTATACTGTATGTTTTAGGGCATTCGTTTCTGTTTGTTTTTTGGGGGTTTTTTTGTTTTGGTTTTTTTTGTTGTTTTTTTTTGTTGTTGGTTTTTTTTTGTTTGTTTTTTGTTTTGTGTTGTTTTTTTGATTTTTTTTGTCTTGCCTTGATCCAGATGCACTCTGGTCTTGACTTTGTCTTAGGTTTGGTGGTCTTATCTACAACACTATACAACACTAGTGGCAACCATCTTGAATGGAACTGACAATTAAAGCTAACAGTGTTGTAAAAAGTACCTCAAAGTGATACTTGAGTAAAAGTACAAGTATCTTATCATAAAATTACTTTGGTAAAAGTTAAAGTCTCCTTAAGTATCAAGAGTAAATTTCTGGCATAAAATGTACTTGAGTATTAAAAGTAAAACTATTGAGTAAAAATGAACGGTTACATTTTCCAAAATACATTTATTGGGAGGTAACCTCTCCAAATATTTTTTTTCTAAAGGCAGCATGCAGCTTTGATGGCTTGTGTACAAACTAATACAGAATCAGAATAGTAAATATTTATATTTCTCATCCAACCACAATTAAAATCACTCTATCCAGGAGGCACAATTTTTCAGAATAGTGTTTTTTTTTAACAATAACAAGCAGAAGTGAAATAAGAGAAACGACTTTTTACTTCTTACCTTTTTAAAAAATGTAAAGAGTAGAAAGTGCAGATAATTGTGTAAAAATGTAAGGAGTAGAAGTAAAAAGTAGGCTGAAAAATAATTACTCAAGTAAAGTACAGATAACCAAAATTTCTACTTAAGTACAGTAACGAAGTATTTGTACTTAGTTACTTTACAACACTGAAAACTAATCAATTGTAAGTATCCAAAAATTACTTTTTGAATGTTTGATTAAATTTTGTTTCCTGGTAGTTGAGATATTTTGCTAACATTCTTGTTCTCGTTACAAACAAGAGATTTTTGTGTCTGTATGTTGTAGAAAAGTGAAATAAATGCTATGGGCTTCACAAATACTCTTTTAGTTATTTTTTTAAATGATGAATGACTCTTTTATATAACTGTATCTGATGTTTTCCTCTTATTATTGTTGTCATATTACAGAAAGCAATCATTTAACACACCTCTACCATCGATCTTTTGTAGGCATGAGGTTCATCCGGGGAGCATCTGGAGAAGGAGAGGCACTTAAATGATTGTTTTTCCATCAGACAGAAGAGGGCTTGACTCAAACGAATGAATAGATTGTTGTTTTATGTAACTATTGAAACTCATATTGTATCAACAAGCAACAATGCCCCCAAATGGATGTTTATGTATGTCAGAACAGCTTTACAAGGATCTGCAAACAGCTGCTTCAAACATTTGGTCTATTTTCCCAGTCACTTGCAAATAAACTTAAATTGAGTATAATGCGAGGAAAATGTGAGCACATTTTGCCCCATTAGTTTAGCCCATTTACAACAAAAGGACCTTGGTATGACTCATACTGGCATTAAAATAATGGTCAGTCAATCACAAGAACAGACTGTGCAAATGGCTGCTGCGGGAAACATTCAAACTGAAAATGCACTTATTATATCTAATAATGAATGACAGATCTGGCTGTAAATGGTGCCAGCAGGCTTTAAAATAGATATTCAGAGAGCCCACTAGTGGTCCAGCAAGGACTTTGACAACCTGTAATCATGATGGAGCGCTGTCATTATACAGTATATCATGAAATGAATGAAATAACTGCTACAAATGTGTAAAAAAAAGATTTTTTAAAAAGAATAGATGGATGGGAAGGAATGTTTCCAGATGTGTAAAAAATTAAGACAAATGAGAATGAGACGAAGAGAAAGAGGAAATGGTGATGTGCGTGTGCTACAGTGGTTATTGGTCAACCTTGAGCTGGCTGATGAAGGACAAACTATTGACAGTGGCAGCACTCTGCCCGCAGGCAGGCAGAAAGGGGAACACACACACTGACACAAAAACAGGCCTCTGCATTAATTAGATTCACCGGTGTCAAAGCTCTGATCACAAACGCAAATCCCTCTCCTCCCTCCTGTCACTCATGTTCCCGTCTGTCTCAGGTACACGAAGGAAAGCGCTGAGCAGTGTGACGACTAAAGTCAAACTGTAACACCTCTCTCTCTCTCTGTGTGACCACTGTGTTTTATTACACACACACGCAGGATTTTATTGAGTCACGCACAAACACGCTCGGAGACATGTGATTCCAGATGGCTATTGATCTGTTAGGAGGCCGATGGGACAGTAATCAACTTCCCGTGGAACAAATGGCCGCCTGAAGAGAGAGGATTTTTCTCTGCATGGCCCTGGCTCCATTCTCACACTGATAGGTTTTAAAGATTTTGTGGCCTCACTTGTGTCTTCACTTTTTAGAGCAGGGGTGCCAACAAGTGGAGAGCCAAGGGGGAGAAATGACCACCCATAAAAAATTGGTGACCCCCCTCAGCCAGACCGTTTTATCCTCTCAAGGCCCAAACATTTGCCCCAGCTGTTTAGGATTAGTAAAACCTAATAAAGGATTTTGAATTATTAATGTAGGAGTAGAAAATATAAACATGTATTTTATTTAACGTTTAAAATTCAACTTAAAATCTAGGACAACCAGTCTAACACCAGTGTCCACGACATTAGTATGCAGAATCTCAGGAGGTTTTATCCACAATGTGTTTTTGTAAAAACAAATTTAAGAGAGGACAAGCTTCAACAAGTTGAGACAGTACTTTTCTCAATAAGTAATATCAACTTAACCAATCTCCCATCCATCCATTATCTTTTACCCATTTCTTCCTTTCAGGGTCACAGTCACTGTGTGAGGGGCGGGGTACACCCAACATTCATGTTTTTGGTTTGTGGGATGAAACCGGAATAGAAAACCCACACATGCATGGAGAAGACAGAATCTAATCAGAAAGGTCCCCCAGCCACCTTCTTGAGAGGCAACAGTTCTACCAACAGGGTCACCCCTAATAACAAATTTCCCATTTTAAAAAATATTCTGAAGGCATCACTGTTTTGGAGGTAGATGCAGTCCAAAAAAAGACAACAAAATACATTTTAGTGAAAGTTATAGATCTTGTTTCATATGAGTGACTGTATGGCCCCTCATGACAGTAAAAATTTAGTTCTGTGCTGCTTTAATGATGGTTGTTCCTGCTTCAGTCTATGTTGTTCTGTCTGTCAGTTAAGATTTATTTTTGTTTGGATTTTCACACACAGCACCTGCAGAACTTTAACCTGCCTGTTTCCATACATATCTGGACAGAGACTTGTTTGGTCTCTATTCTCTGTTTTTCCTTATCCTCCTCATACTCTAGAGCACGCTCACAAGAAAAAAGTTGTTTTATAGTTTTAAATGGATAAGATGTCTGCACCCTGTAAGCTCTGATAGATCAAGTTTGGAGCTACCTTTATTTGTGAAGTAACCTAAGATTGATATTATGTATTTTATATTGAGGAGGGGTTATTATGAAAAAAATTACTTTTTTGAGGTTTATATTATAGTCTAATGTCATTACCTCATCCAAAATATAACCATAGTATTGTTTTGACTCAATCATGAATGTTTAAAAAATACTTGAATCTCTAGCTATGTGGAGCTACCTAAGCACTTGCTGGTACAAAGCACCGCCTATTTGTTCAAAGCTCCTCCCTGGAGCTCAGTCTGCAGCTGACTCTCCGCCCCGCAGAACACCCATCCCCCGAAGTATCCTCCATATATATAAATAATCTTCACAACAACTGAAGGTAACATGGTTTTTGATTGTGGCATAGAATTGTAGTATGTGCCTGGAAAATATATCCTTTAATAAAACGATTAGATAAAGCCATATGTAAAATACCCAGTGATGCCAGTTTTAGCGACAATACATTTCTCACTAAATTGCCTTTTATTTTATTTATTTTATTATTTTTCTTTATAAAAAAGAAAGAAATTGTTACAGACCTTTCTTATTTTTACTTTTTTCAATTTTAAACATTTTAAATACAATACAGTACCTCTTCTCCCTCCCCAGCATCCACCATCTCAGCAATCCAGAGAGTTTGTGCTCATTTAGTCTCCTGAGTTTTGTTGTTAAGTCCAGAAAAAAATTTGAAGTTGTGTCATTGATGATGAAGGTTCTTGGCATGCAGCGTCCATAAATGATGGCAGCCAACGAACAAAAGGCACGTCATTAGGAGGCTTCTACCTCTGTGCTACAATTTTCTTCACTGCAGTCATAACAACCACATTCTATAGGTGGGCCCCCACATAAATCTACATAGAGGTTGTACGTATCTTCCATTGTTGTAAATAGGTTGTCCTTAAAAAAGTTGTAATGTTAGGTTTTTATTGTAAGAATTTGTTACGGACCAAAAACTTGTGTACCACTGCATTTAGCACAATTGTGCTTAATTACACCTGTGGTTTTAACAGGATTTGATTAAATTGCTGATGACTGTTGAACTTGTCCCACCTTTTCCTGCTAGACGCTCAGATATTTACAATATTATTTACACATTAGAATCAGATTTTAACTTCACTGAAGAAATGAAAACATTATGCAGGAGATGCTGTAAAGGTTCCCACAGAGAACAGAAGCCATAAAGTTTAACTTTAAAGCACATATTCGAGATGTTCTCACAGTCTTTTCATCATTAGGCTGAAAGTATGTCTGCAGGCTGCAGCAGACTGACTGCACATACGTATAGTGCTCCCTCATCCTGAACGTTCCAGGATGAAGGGTCACGTTGGCTCCGTGTACAACAAGTCAGCCACTTACATGGATGACCTGACGTGCTGAAGGGATCATTAAACCCTCCGAAAGTGACCAAAGGATCATGAAATGAAACGGTTAGCGCTGACCTTGCGTTTCCTCATTTTAACTGTGCCGGGAACCACTTCTCATTGTTTCGCTCTTCACTGTCTTCCGGTTCCCCCTCCCCATCCACCCCACCCCCACTGGATCACCATTTAAGTAATGGAGCTGCTAGAGTTGGAGCGTGAATGTGGCAGAGATGCAGAAAGAGAACATGTGCCCTACATGCCCCCGGCAGCTCCCCTTGAATCTAAAAAAGAGCCCATCAATCTTTGTGTTCAGAGTCCAGAAACATGGGGACCGAAGTAACGGTAGGTGCGTGTGCAGGTGTGTGTGTTTGTGTGTGTGTGCGTGCGCGTGTGTGTGTGTGTGTGTGTATATGTGTGAATGAGAGTGAACCTCTGTTAAAGATAATGGGGTGAAATGCAGGGGAGGCGTCTTCTTTCATTTTCTGCTTCCATCCTTTACTTATGCTTCATATTTGACATTTTCTTCCCATTTTCCGCAGAAAAAGCCTGTGATTTCTCACTCTGTGACAGATGTGTTTCGGTTAATACTTCGCCCTGGGCAGCACCTCGACATAAATCTTGAGATATTCCTGTTGGACGCGCCACAGCCAGTGAAGGTTTAAAAGTTGGAAAAGTAAAGCGGAATTAGTTTCCCCAACCGAAATCTGAAAAAGAAAACCAAAGCCAGGCAAAAATCTTAAATGTATTATTTTGCCTGGCTCTCACCTCCTTCACAAGCCTTTTTAATCCACTTAGGGAGTTTTTTTTATCCCTCTCAGTTACAAAAAAAAACACCCCTCACAAGTTGTTTTCAACTTGTCAGGCATCATTTACCCCCCCGCCCCCCCCAAACAACCACAATCTAAAATTAAACCAACAAAAAAAATGCATGCCTTGTATCAAAATCGGCTACCCTCTAGTGATAGTGGAGAAAATAAACTTGGCTCAGAGAGTTTGAAGCAGCACACACACACATTTAATATAAATATAGCACATGTACAAATTGTGTAAATCCAACGCATACACACATCAACGTGACACATACACACTCAGTTTTATGAGGAGCGTTTGAAGCTTTGGAAAGGATTTACCTTCAGGATTTATCACAAGAGCCCTGTAATAAGACAGAGACAGAGAAGAAAATAACAAATAGTAAACCGTAAGTAGCACTGAGCTCCAGGCTCCGCGCCGCTCTGTGAGTGGAGTAAACCAAATTATAATTTCAAATATCGCTTCAATATTCTTTCCCCCCCACACCTCTCGCTCTGGTGTTCTCAAAGTTTATCCCTCCTGCTCTCCTCCAGTCTCTGCTCTCCAAGCCTGGGTAGATCTCTGTGCCGGGGAGTGCTTACAAGATGACATCTGTGGGCTTGAAAAGTTGAAGAAGCATTTACAGAGGTATGTGAAAGTTTGAACGTCCCCAAAGGAAGGGGGAGGGGAGTTGAAGCAGACCTGCATGTGGCAGTAACTCTGGGAGATTTCACAACATTTTGTAGTGAAGCTGAAAGACTTCCAGATCTTGCTTGGGCAAAAGGTGAGCAGTTTGCAGACATCCCTGGGTTGTGTTGTGTGCAATGCTCCTTTATATGATGAGGCTTTCAATTATGTTGGGACTGTTAAACCAATGGCAAAACTTTAAAGGGATTGTTCACAACTTTTGATAGTCTGTAGGAAGAATATAAATAATTGATCGGGCAGCTGTGGTGGAGTGGTTAGAGGAGTCGCCCTCCAATGTTAGAGTTAGTGGTTCCATTCCCCTGCTATTCAGTCGCATGTCCTTGGGCAAGACGCTGAACCCCCACTGCCCCTGATGTGTGCCATCAGTGTATCAATGTGATTTAAGCACTGGTTAGTCTCCATAGAATGATTTATGTACATTAGCTTTGTAGAGAGACTAGTAATATGGGTAAATTAGAGCACAGATTGTAGTGTAAAGCACTTTGAGTATCCTGGTTGGATAGAAAGGTGCTACATAAGTACAGTCCATTTCCCATATTTTATCTGTTTTAGATGGTGCTTTAAATGGCTTCAGCATGGAAAAGGTGTTTAGTTAGTCAGAAAAGATGAGCAAAAGGTTCAGACCAAAGTTGATTGATGTTGCCTTAAAACATCTCCAGTCTTAAGGTGGGTGGGGGGTGTATTATTATTTTTTTATTATTTAGGAGATTCAAGGATTTCTCAAACATAAATGAATGAGTCAAAGCAACAACCTGGGTATATGTTTGATGAGGAAATGATGTAACCAGATATAACACAGAATACCCCGCCCTTTAAAAAACGTTTTTGTGGTGCAAACATCATCTTATAAATCATTGCATCACCTACAGTTTTGCATTATATGTTTTTCCAAAATGCCCCTGAATGCACAAGAAGTGCTACAGATAACTGCTGCTGCTGTTGCTTTTCGTGCTTCTATGTAAATCAGCATAAAGCTTGATGTCAATAAATGTATAACTGAAAACGGATGCAGAACTTCACACTGGCTTCCACTTCAACATATTTTCAACCTGGAGAGACTCACACGAAGACAGGCTAAAATAAGAAAGTTTATTGACACGACTAACTTGCAGGTTTATTGACATGAATGACATTAGAGTTTGGCCCTCAGACCCCGGCAGACTGAGCGATGTGAGATGCTGTAAGCGCCGATGTGCTGCTTGAGATGAGGGGTAGGAGCTTATTGGAGGAGACGCTTTTATACACCGACTGTCCGACGCCGATTGGATGCCACTTGTGACGTGGTAGCTGAAGGAGCAGGTGAGGTTGATTAGTCTTGCAGAGTTGAATTTTTGTCTTAAACTCCATTTCTCACAAGTTTAAGAAAAATGTTTAAAATACTCTTTATTATTATAATAGATTCCTTTTTTAGTTTCTGTTGACGTGAAACTTACTAGGCATAAAATGCATTTGAAACTACCATGACAGAGAGGATTATCAGCTTTCACAGGTGGAAAAGTTCCTATTAGGAGGCTGGAGGAGTTTTAGTGAAGCGCAGTTAACCAGACCACTTATCATACTTGAGTTTTAAACTTCACTTTACTTTGCTCTCATTTAAAGATGTAAACGTACGGAAGAGGATTAGGACCACATAGAATAAAAATTTTTTCCTAAGTTCTGACTTTTTTCTCAGAATTAAAAATTACAAGTAACTGCTAGAGAAAATTAGATTAGATTTAAGCGCATACGTAGATTTACACACTTTAAAAGACCACAAATAGGCTTACTCAAATTTTATCAATTTATGAAATTTCCCATGAACCTTTGCTGCCTGCCACAAGCATATGTCAAAGTTTCTTCAAGTACACAGGATATATATTATTATATTATTGCATTTGGCTCAAAGCCCTTGGATAGATTTTCATTTTGGTACTCTCGAGGAGAGTGTGGGCACTCCTGATTTAATATAGTTTAGATTTTATATTTACCCTAAATGGATTTTATGCAAAGGCTTTCTGTATAATAATACAAAACAAAATTAAGTTCCTATTTTTTGTTTTAAGACTGAAGCCACAGTTTATACACTGTGTATGACAAGTTTATACACTGTGTATGATACAGAAACCCAGTGTTAAATCAAAGTTTGTCTGCGCAGTCCAACACAGTATTACACCAACAAGGCCACAGTAGGCCAGCAATGATCATTTTAAAGGGCTTATCAAACCCCATTACACACACCATATATCCATTTATATGATCTGTGAATGAACTTTACTGAGGAGGATGCCCACTTTGTCCTTGGTCTAATGGTGTTGTAAGTTGATAGAGTCGCAGGCACAGGGACTATAATGTCCCTTATGTATCATGTTCTCCTCTCGCCTCCTCGGCACACTGGGACCATAGAATCTATACGCTGTGTAAGGTCGCCGGCGTGACTCAACTGTGGGTTAGTTTCAAGGAAACGACCCGCAGACATTTAAAAAGTGCCTCTAGGCTTCTGCAAACATCCAGGACGTGATTGAAATGAATCATTTTGACAACACACACTACCGGCTGCATTTTTTTTTTTTTTTTTGCCACATCTTTTTGCGTCACCCCAAACGTTATTCAAAGTCAAACTGTTGGAAGTACTTTTGTTATACCCTTCAAAAAAAAAAAAAAAAAGGTAAGACAACTGAAAGTTATCCTGAGCATTTTGAATTGAACTGATCCATGCCCTTTTGTCCAAATACTGTTGGTCTCTAAAGTGAGAACAAGTGAGTAACATTAAAAGAAAGACCGTGGTGGTTGATTTTTTTTCTTTGTAGGTTAGCATGCACAGCATATATCTGAGCGACTGCAATGAGATGGAAAGAAATCCCTGTCACTTTCTGCACTCTTATCTGTACTCAGCGGAGGTATTTAGCCTGACAAGGTCTTGTTTGAAAGCAAATTATATTTTATACATATTCATGATTCCCATATCCTTTGTGTGACCTCTGAGTTGCTAAATCATCTGCAGACACACACACTCAAACTGTCTGGGTAACATATGCTGCCTCAAAGCATTTCAGTCCACAAATGTCTACTTTTTTCCAACAAACCTTATTACTTCATGTGTGGCTGGTAAAAGAGTGGAATTGAATAAGGAGTGAGGTGTATTAGCTGGGGAGAGAAGGAAATAATAGAAAGGGAGGCAGAGAGGTTGCACAAAGAAGCACAAACAGGAGGAAGGGACAGCACAGTGAGGAAGAAAATGAGGGGCAGAACAAAGAAAGTTCGTTATGAAACTGGACAATTTTGAAGCAAAGCCCAACAGACAGGTGATGTTTCTGTCTGAGTGTTACACACACAATTAAAGAGGAATGTGCTCTGCACAGATTGCACATAATTTCTTCCATTATGGTTTAGTCTAGTTTTAGTGCAGTGTATATACATGCATGATTTAGTCTTTTTATCCATAAGCCTTTTATAAGGGTGAATAACCTCATTAAATGCACAAGTCCCCTGTCATAAATAAAGAATGAATACATCCAGATTATACATCTCTGACTTGTAGTATTTTTTCAATTACAGTATCTCACAAAAGGAGTACATCCCTCACATTTTTATAAATATTTAATGTATATTTTCATAGGACAACGCTGAAGATATGATTTGATACAAAATAGTCAGTGAACAACTTGAATAACAGTGTCAGTTTGCTGTCTGTTCAAAATAACTCAACACACAGTCATTAATATGTAAACCTCTGGCAACAAAAGTGAGGGCTGTACTCACTTTTGTAAGATATTGGGATTTAAAAATCTGTTACATCCTTAAACAAGAATATAACATATGCTGGTCATTAAAAAAAAACATTTATTAATGCCAGCGTACACTGAAAAAATAAAATCCACGTAACAATTTGAACAAATACTATTCGAGTAAATTCTATAATGTACAATTTACTTGTCAGTATTAAGTTAAATGTACTTACTATGTTGTCAGAATAATGACAAAACTCTCGCGAGCATAAACAAGATCTAGCGTGAGCAAATTAATATCCGAGCGAGAGAGGAATAGAATTATGCTCGCGCATGCACAACATTTCTCCCCTCATGCAGGTTTCCTCCGCATGTGTGCAGGATCTCTCTGCTCACTCGCACACACACTGGCTGGGTCCTCATGAGCACGTAGCCCAGCTGGGCCACGTGGGCCACATCCTCCCCAGGCTGGGTAAGCTGCTCAAAATTGTTGTGAAATGTGACGGTCTACCCTTCGCCTGGTGTCGGCTTTACATAAGTTTGCGTGACCACGCGCTACTCCGTTACCATAGTGATCAGTTTCATTTCAGACTTAAATGCGTTGAGACGTGTATTTACATATATTTTTACTGGAAGAATAACTTCACAGTTAAAACGTTACACGTAAATAAATAAAAAAACATTAATAATTCAGTTTAGCTCCAGCATCAGCACTTGTAGTTGCGCTTTCTATGTAACAATTGCAGCATAAATTTTAACAGCTAAGTTGCTAAACTTATGTTAAAAAACAAATTCTTTGGTCCGTAATGAATTTGAACTACGCAGACAAAAAATTCAAAACTCCACCGTTTTTGTTTCTCTATTTATTTTGCTGCCTGTGCATCCTGGGACATCCTCGGCCGGTGAGGAAACTCACACGAATCCTCGGATTTTGAGAGTTTGTGGGCCTTATTCGTCGGCTGCATGAGGAGAAATTGGGACAGTTCTCTGCGTTGAGCAGTGACGTATGGGGCCGACAAAATGCACACTCATGAGGACCCAGCCAATTGAGACACAGCCACTCTCTCCCCTTGTGTGAGCTTCTTCTGCTTGCTCCCTCGCGAGTTACTTTTGTCAGTAGGTGGGCGGAGCAGATGGCGTTCTGTTACTACACACAATTGGTTACAGTTCCTGTCTTCTGTGATTGGCCAGACAGCATTTTTTCAAAAAGAAACTTTTATGAACAACTGCAAGTATACAACAGCCAGACAGCTAAATGGAAGATCATCAACAGTAGGTAATGATAAGTAAGTTATTTATTTCTCGCAATGCATTTTGAGTGGCACACAACATCCTTAACATTTATTTAAAATATTTTAGTAACTTACCTTACTTTGCTGCTGCTACCTGCTGGCAGAATATAGCTGTAAACATGACGTAAACTAACGCTAGCTGATTAGCATGTCTGTTTGCCTGTTAAAGATGTAAACAGAATCCCGTCAGGCGGGTCGTTGTGAGGTGATCAATCTTCACAAATCTGTAGTGTACTGTCATCATTGTGTAAGATTATTTAGCAGTGTGTCTTTCCATTAAGATGCCAATTTATTGTTTTTAATGACTGCAACAATAAAAACAAAAACATAATATCAGCTCCATTACTGATATGTTTCACGCTCGCTGAAATCTGTATTCCCTTCTGGCGGGTATGATTGTTGCTTACTCTGATGTTACTTTGCACACGTGTGATCTTGTTTACGCTCGCGAGAATTTTGTCATTATCTGACGCCGTAACTTACCACCACACTTACCAGTACTGAACTTACTGAGTAATTGTTATTATATAAATAAATTTTTACTTAAAACTGATAAGTACATCATACCTGATAATACAGCAGTAAAATTTACTTAAAAAGTGCTAGTGCAAATTGTTAAGAGGGTTTTATCTAGTGAGTTATAATGCATGAGGAAAAATCTGGGTTTAAAATGTCTGTACTTTGAAGTAAAGTTGTCCACAATGTTCTTTTGTAGCACCTCTAAAATTAGGAATGTGTGGCATTTAATGAGGAGTCATCCATTCATTCTACTTACCAGTTTGTTCCCATTTGATGTCATGGGGAGCTCTCCATCATATAGTGACAATTTAGAGTTGCCAGTTAACCAAACATGCAGGTTTTTGATGTGGGTGAGGAAACTGGAGTACCCAGAGAAAATCCACACAGTTGGGCCACAGCTGGGAATCGAAACTGCGACCTTCTTGCTTCAAGGAAGCCGCACTAACCAACTGCTTCATTATGCAGCCCTGAACAGTTTGTCTGCTGTGAGTTTGAGTAAAGCTGTCAAATAAATGCAGTGGCATATACATAAAACTGCAGTAAGTCACAGAGTGAGATATAGACCAGAGATCAAAAGAGAGAAAACTGATGTAAAGATGTTTGAGGCTGGTGAAGCTAAAGCGCCGACACTGCTGCTGTAATCAGTTGCTCTGTTTTGTTAATGAGCTCAAAAGCAGTCTCACCAAGAAAGAAGGTTTCTGCAAAAAAAAAAAAGATATGCAATTTAAAATATTGTGGCACCTGTTGTGCACACATGGACAGGTATTAAACTCACTGATCAATAAATCAGGTTGCACAGATTTATGATCCTCAGGGCAATGTTGTGTATTTGTCTGTGATCCATCGATATCTGGATATTCTCCAGCTATACTTCAAAATAAATGCATGAGCAGAATGTATGTGTTTTCACTTTGCAGTGACAATGTTTGTGGCATCCAGAGGGACGTGAGAATCTCCTGAGAGACAGGCAACATATGAGACACGGTGTTGATTTGAATGTACAGTAGCCATGTTCAGACAACCTATCTTTGACTCAGGCTGGCAGTGTGTCAGACTCCTGGGGTTTTCTGTCTCCTCTGATTTCCCAGAGTGCTGCTCCACACATGTGCAGCCAAATGAACTCAAGGCCCTCGCCTTTGCTCAACAAAATGACACAAACTCTGTCAGATTTTTTTATTAAATTAAATTCGAAGTATTATATAGGTCTTAAATAACCTTGTTCTCTAAAAACATCTCAGACTTATTGAACTGATGCACTAATCCCAGGTCACAGTATTTTAAAACGTTTTATACCACGAACAAGATAACTCTTTGTCTAGCTCAAATACAGTTCTGTTTTTCTCTATCAGCATATTTTCTTATCTGAAGGAGTCTGAGGGGTTTTTATCCCTGCTGAGGTGAGCAACAGGCTGAGGGATGCTGAATAAATGCAATACATTGCAGCTGATATTATCTGTCAGATATTATTAGTTTTCCACTGGACACTTGCACCTTAAAAGAGAGTGCAGCCAACAATCAGAGTGGTGCTGGTGGTGAAACTTAAAATGATGCTGGCATCTTTAATGTGCAGTGCGAGAACTTCCAGTGACACAAATACATTTGATTAGATGCTGAATTAACACTTGAAAGCAGCATAAGTTTTGACAGCTGCTGGCTTATCAAAACTTTTTCCCTATATTTATATAATGTTCTGTTAGTGTAGAGTTACCAATACTAGAAATAGCATCTATTCTTTCTTTTTTTTCCCTAGTTTTTGTTTTTCATATGTGTTGACAGGCGAGTACATGCGCAACATATCTGCATGCATTTGACACATTTGTGATATATGTAGATATGAAAAAATCTTGACAATATGGATTTTTATGTCCCCCCCCCTCAGCGTTTCGCTCATCTCTAAGATCAAACACATCCCGAGCTAAGAGCGAAAGCCTGCTGCTGACATCTTTGATACGCAGTCCCTGCTGTTTTGAACCGACAGTGCCTCACCTACTGTTTGTGTTTTAGTGTGCAAGCATACGTACCACTCAACCTGGCATAACAGAAGAAGTGGTATTGATGGGAGTAATTCTGCACAAAGAGGAGACCGCAGAGATAGTGAGAGTGATTAAAATTACACATCATAAAAGACGTTTGTGTGATAAGTACTGTTTGACAGCACTCCGTCATTTCTCATCAGAGGAAGGAACAGCTTTCTAAACATGATATGGGCAACAAAAACTGATAAAGAAATGATGCATATACTGGGCTACATTTTAGGGTGGTAGTAGGGGAGAGTCATCCTCAAGACAAAACACACAAGATTATCATTCAAAACTTTAGGATGTATTTCTAAAACCAGCAAACTCACAAACAAAGAGGCGGCTGCAGAAAGGGAGAACAGTCACAAGGCCAAATGCATTTCAGTAAACAAGCAAGTTGTCTGAACTGGTGTGAGAGGAAAATGCCATCAGGCCCAGGTGGATGCCAGTTTGCTTGACTAATGGCGTTTGGTGTGTTCATTTATGTTCCTGTGTGAAGGAGAACAAATCAAAAAACCTGTTGAGGGGCTTTAGTTGCTCGTGGGTCTGCCCCAATTTCATATTTTTAATTATTTAATTCTGTTCTCTAATGTTCCCAGCATGTACTGTGGAAAGAATCAACAGGAATGCAGGGCATCTACACTGCCCGGTATGTCCTGAGGAAATGCTGGTGCCAAATGTGTTTCATCCTCAACACTGACAGCGCTGTACTATTCCAACTTTCTGTTTGCCTCCCTGTTTGTGTTCTGAAGTATGCTTCAAAGCATCATTGTAGTCTGTCAGCAGGAAAAACACCCAGGTTATTAAAATAGAACAAGTATTGAATCATCACACATCAAGAGTGAGGCAGAGAAGCAGAGAGTTGATGAACTAGACACCGAACAGGGAGAGAGAAGACTAATGAAAACATAAGGGGGGGGGTATGCAAAAATGTCAGCGTGACGAGTTAAATGATAGGCTGCATGAATTTTTGCCAGCCTCAGCAATTCATAGTGACAAGGACACTGTGGTGCCATGCTGTTTCAGTCTTTGGGTATCTGCAAAACCAGGGTGTCACCTATGTGCAATGGAGTGGGAGTGCTCTCCTATCAATAAACCTTTGTTAAGCTTTAAAAAAAAGAAACATAAAAGGAAGGATGCACATCAGTTTAGTTCCAATCTGCAGGTCAGTTCAGGTCCTGCAGCATCACTAAAAGTTACCCCCGTGACCCTTAAAGGAAGAAATGGGTACAGATAATGGATGGATGGATGGATGGATGGATACTAATAGCATTAGTTTTTAACATGATAACAAGATATTTGTAGCACTTGGGTGACATCTAGTGGTTATTCACTGACTAGCAGGAAGGACTGGGAAACAGGAACAGACTGAAATCCATCTGGATCTGACACCTAACCATCAGAACATCTAAATATCTAAGTTACTATTGCTCATGTCAAAAACTAAACAATTTATTTCAGTGAATCCTTAAACTGTGACTAGTTTGCAGCTTGGTGGAGTCCCAGAACTTTCTCTGTGCATTGCTGACACAGAACATGTCCAACCGACCACAGGTGTAATCCACCAACAAACAGCCCTGAGCTGAAAGAGCAACAGGCTTACTCCTTTGCCAAAGAGAAAAGCTGAAGTAGGTGAGAAAAAAAACTTGATAGGACCTTGGAGCAAGCTTAGGTGCAGCACACACACACACACACATGTTTGTTTCTGAACCCCGTGGGGACCTTTCATTGACTTCCATTCATGTTTTTTAGACTTTATAGCCTAACCCTGACCATATGCCCTAAAATTAACCTCACAGGAAC
>JARVJO010000431.1:11299387-11315828 GCA_031762555.1 Cynodonichthys magdalenae | reverse complement strand
CACGATTCACTTCAGTCCCCACGAGGCTGCTTTTTTTGAGGAAATTTTCCCCACGTAGTAGGAAAAACCCGTCCACGTAGACACACACACAGAGGGAGAGGATACACATTTAAGCAGGGGGATTGACATGGGGTTTTGATCAAAGTGGAAACTCTGAGCCCCACACCTCTGCAACTGAAAGAAAAATGATTCCACTTCTCACACTATAATAAAACTTTTTTCTTTCTGCTTTACTATCTACAGTATAAGGTTAAAATAAGGTGAAAACAAAATGCACATACAAAAAAAATTACCAATTTAAGTTGCTTTCAGCCAAAAAGCAAAAGTGAAAGATAATGTTTTCGCCTGAGTCTGTGTATGTTTATATATTTGTTGGTACTAAAATATCTCATTATCATTGCCTGTACATGTGCAGATGATGCATTTGTTCAAGAAATGCTATGGTTTTAATATAGTACGCACTCAATTATAAGATGAAAAAAATGGACAAAATAATATTTTACTAAGTAATATCAGCCCTGTTGATTTAACAGTTTGGCTCTATAATCTGTGCATCAGGTAATAAGATTCAATGAAAAAAAAAACTGATGAAAGATAAATAAGCCTGTTAAGTCTCTGACCAATGTGTGTTTCTGATCTTCTGAACAGGTAACTCCTCTCAGTAATCTTTAGGGAGTCTTCAGTTCCCTCAGATCAGAAGACTCATCTTGTTTCTTCTTTTACCTAAAGTCTGACTGATGTTCTGTCTGCTGAACTTCTTTTGTTTCGTCCTTTGGGTTAAAGTCAAGATCACAGTCATTCTGTGGTTTTCATCTTGAGCTCCCTGCGCTCTTCCACCTCCTCCTCCTCTTCTATGGTACAGTCAAAAGATAAGTCACTAAATACTGCAGCTTAGTTTTGTTAACCTCTATTTGATTTTGTACTGGTGACCCCTGCTGGAACAAAGTTTCATTCGGTATTTCCCTTTGATTTTCCTCCTGATGTGATCCTGCTTCTATCATGTCTTATTCCTGTTGTCCTCAGTATCTCTAAGCTGCATGAAATTAGGAAATAAGAAAACATGCTAAACTTGTTGAATTTTGCATATACTGTATTTTCCTTGTTCCTTTCTGTTACTTCTGTGTGCTTTAAGCTCTCTGTCATCATCTAAATTGGCTAAGGCATACTTTATATGGTCTACAGCCTATTTAACTATTGGTATGTGAATATGCTCGTGACAGCTGGAAATATACCAGCAAATACTGCAACCCAAGCAGTAAGTAAATCAGTTTTATTTGTATAGCACTTTTCACAGATAGACATCACCAAGTGCTTCACAAGGAGCAAAACTGAAATAAATACAAATATACAACATAAGCATAAAAGCATACAATGAAACAAGCTAATAGGACTAATAAAACATTTAACTAAAAGCTTGTCTGAACAACAGTGTCTTAACTTGCTTCTTAAATAACAGGGGCGGTGCTAGACTTTTTTGCAAGGGGTGGCACAGTGGGTGGCCAAAGTGTTTGTTACTGGGGTCCATAGAAATAATTCCAAATAGCTTTAATTCAGCTGTTTTAAGGAATGCTGAGCTGAAATTTGTGTGATCATAGCTAAGACTGTTTGAAGAAAAGTGCTGAATGCACTCACAACTTATTATTCAGCCATTTTTAGACATAGAAATGGCTGATGGGGCGGCTGTGGTGTAGTGGTAGAGCAGCCGACTTGGGACCAGAAAGTCACAGGTTTGACTCCCCCGCCATGCCCACACGTTGTGGTGTCCTTGAGCAAGATACCCAACCCCCAACTGCTCCCCAGGCGTTTACATAGCTGCCTGCTGCTCCACTTGGATGTTTCTCACGTGTGATGGGTCAAATGCAGAGCACAAATCTCATCATTACATGGAAACATGCATTGGTGACAAATAAAGTACCTTTACAAAGCTGAAGATTAGTGTAGAAGTAGCAAAAAATCATCTTTACCAAATACTAAATGCTGGTTAAAAAAATTCAAGATGAACACCACAGCTAGCTTTAAAAGTCTATAATTCAGCCACGTTAAGATTTATTGAGATTAAATTTGTTGTGGAGTAAGGATGATCACATGCCAATTGCTGATGCTAATCCCAAATTAGGCCTTTTTTTTTTTACAAAGGGATGTAATTCTATTTTAAAACATTCACGGCTAAATATTTGTACAGTACAGTAGTATCAGAGAACACTGTTTAACAAAATCTAAATGCAAATACAAAATCCAAGCTCCTCACTAGTCAGTTGTTTGGGGGTAGCACCTGGAGTGGTCAATCAGGTACTTCGGCCAACCATATAGTTCCACCCCTGTTAAAGAAGTATTTTAGTCATAGGAAGTATTTCTTGGTTTTAGTTCTGTTTTATGACAAACTTTAACATCATAAGAACCTGTGCTGATGCCAGATGTCTTTGGACTGCCTTTAATGTCCTCCTCATGTTATGAAAGTTTTTTTTTCTTGTGAGTCTAAAATTTGAGGCTTCCCTTTACAGAAAAACCGACCTCCACACGCAGTGCAGAACTCATTCATTTTGAAGCCACCCATAAAGTAAAAATATTCCATTTTGGCTTTAATCTTGTTTTCTCCCCAGATGACAGAAAAAGCACCGCTGGATTCCGGTCCCCATCTGGACTCAACCTACCTTCATCATCTCCCTCGCTGTCATCCAAAGGATTAGATTTTTCATTCCTGAAACTGACAATCTCTGACAAATCTGCACTGCTGGGACACTCATCTGTTTAGACTGTGAAAGAAACACTGACCAGAATGACAATGGAGCGTAGATCCAAACTGTTTAGGAGGGTCTCATGTCCAGCAGTCACTTTGCAGTGGTGGGCATCACAGAGCATGACACAAGTTATTTCAGTATGATTAAACAAAAACACAGAAGATGCAGACATCAGCCAAGGCTAATAATGAACCAGATTTAAAGATAGATTTTACAAAACTCTGAGAAATAATCAATGAATTTACAACTAATTAACTTTTGAAGTCAACCTAATATAAGTGAAGCTTAACAACCTGAGCAAACAGAAAGAAAAAGCTGTGAATCAGTTATTTAACAAGTATTGAACTAAATCTGCTGTGGTAGCTGAGTCATCCTTATTACATACACATGTGGACAAAGTTGTTGGTACCCCTCTGGTTGTGACCGAAAAGCCCATAATGGTCACTGAAATAACTTGAAGCTGACAAAAATAATACAAAATCAAAATGTACTAAAAATTAACCAATGAAAATTACACAATGCTTTTGAATTTTAGTTCAATATAATTATTTTTACCTCTAGAAAAGACATTAAAATGGGTGTGTCCTTTACTTTAAGAACTAACAGATCACACATCTGGTAACACTTCATGAGATTGTGTACATTATTTCCAACGTTTGACCAAAACAATAAGAACTCTATCCCAAACTAAATATATTGTTTGTTTCCTCAACAATTGTTTCTCTTTAAGGTGTGATTGGATATTAGGCATATCTTAATAAACATTTTAAAATCAGAGTTACCAACTTTTATTGTTGATAGCTTAAAAGAAAACACAGCAGGACAAAAATGTTGAAGTTAAGATTTTTCTACTATAAACAATAAAACAGTCACAATATGAAGTAAACCAGTTTTTCCAAATGGTCGGCTCTTTATAATCAAAACATTTTACCATTATTGTTTTTACATCAATTCACAATTTATACAGAATAAACAAGTTTAATTTACATACAGTCTTGTTGAACTGATTTTATTTTAGTCAATCAAATCCAGTTGTGTTTGATTTTATAACAGTCCTAATGCTCTCTGTATATAAAAAGATCTGGAGGTGCGTAAAGACAAATGACAAAAATAAACTTATAACAAATAAATAAAACTGAACTGTTGACTCATATAAAGTCCTAGATGGAAAATTCCAATATTTGTATAAAACACAAATAAAACATTTACAAAAGCATTATAAACAGAAAAACTAAGATTTTTTTTAAAAATCAACAGCTTCAGTCGTCACAGTTAGAACATCCTATGAGATTCAAGTCATGTAACTAAATTCAAACTGACAAAAAGACTTTAAGACATTTTGTTAAGTGTCATTTCAAATAAGTTCGTTTTTTTTAATAACAATAAATTAGGACACCCCAGTATTATCTTGAACTTGTAGCAGCTTATTAGTCAGGTATGGGATTTAAAAAGTTCTCAAAGCAATTTGAAAATCCAGTCATTCTAATGTCCCAGAAAATGTCTATGAGTGGACAACATTCAAAACAAGTACCAACAATCCCATGCCTGAGTGTCCAAGCAAGTTTACCCAAATGCAAACCACAAGATGCTAAAAGAGGTCTCCAAAGTCACAAAAAGATCTTGTGACCTAAAGCAAGCTCTTGCTTCTGACGTGAAGGTGCACACCTTTACAATCAGACAGAACGGGTGGTACACATACATGGATAAAAACAGGACTTAAAATAATCGTGAAACAGATTAATCTAAAGTTGAGTTTTTTGGACACCATAAAAGAACACATGCATAAACCAAGTACATCATTCCAAAAGAACCTCATCCAAACTGTAGAACACAGAGGTGGGAGAGTCATGGTTTGTGGCTGCTTTGCTGCAGCAAGACCTGGCTGGCTCACCATCATCAAACCCACCATGATTCAATAGTGTGTAAGAGGGTTCTTGAGCAACAAGTGAGTTGTGAATAAAAAGTTGAACTCTTAATAAACATTTTAAAAGTTGAAGTCTCATCAATGCCAAGAAGAGTGGGACAAACATTCCTCAGACTGATGTCGGAGACTTCAAGATGATGAAGTTATTTCAGCTAAAGTTGGTAATACCTAATACAGGATGTCCTAACTCCTTCCTGAGTTAAACTATGCATTTTTCCTAATATCTTTTGTTTAATCAGTGAAACGATATGAACATTTGTTTACCCAAAATTAAATGATTTTACATTCCAGAGATCAACAAAAACAAACATCAATATGATAGAGATTTCTTAAGAAATGACTGATTTTACAGTATAATGGGGTGTCCTAATCGTTTCACCACTAAAATCACCTCTCACTGTGGCATTCAAATTATAATAATAATGTGCTTTTATTTAAAGATACTCCAGATCTGGTTTTGTGGAGCGATGCAGATTTCTGGTCCTCGTACAGTTGTACCGTTAAATAAAACAATGTGACTATTCATAATAAAATATTTACGTTATAATTCTTTTTTTTTTTACATTTTGTTCAAAAAATATATATATATATATTTGAGATTAGTCCAGGTGACTTTATAAATAATAAATAAAACTTAAAAAATAACTACAGTACATCTGCTTCACAACAAAAAAAAATAGCTTAACTTTTGTTACTTTTTTGTGCAAACCTTAAAATAAAAGTGTACCACATCACAAGAATTTATATTTTTTCCTACATGATTGCCATTTTAAATCATTTGCAGCTTTGCTAAAATATTTGAGAATTAAAAACAAAGCACAACTTTAGTAATCACTGCAGTATCTATGGTATATATTTTACATTGAAAAAGAAGGTACTTAATATCCTGTTTTCTAGTGTAAATATGTATTCCTTCAAAGACAATGTATTTCTGTCATGTCAAAAATCAAAAGTGTTTTAGGGGGCTTCTTTGGTCTCTAATCACTGCTACTTTTCATTACTTCTCTCCTATATTAAATCAAATAATTCCTCACGTATGGTCAGAGCCTCCATTCTTTCATCATGGTTACATCATCCATAAATTAACAAACATCCAGCAACTCATCCTTCAAGGAATGTTAGTTTCATTTATTTTAGCAGCATTAGTGTCTGAGCTCTGTTCTTGTGTTTCTTCTGCTTGTAACAAGCTATCTGTTGTATTTTTCTTCGGCCTTCCTTTCGGTCTAACTGTGTTCTTTGTTGTAATTTTGGGAGAAAACTCTTCTTTCAGCTGCACGTCATCGTCTGTATCCTGTTCTGACTCGACAAGCCAAGAGTCTGGACTTTTATCCCAAAAATCTTGATAATCCCCGCTGTCATGTTTCCTTTTGTTTGTCTTCTTCTGTTGGTATTCAGAGCCAGGTGTGTGGTGGCGCTGGATGTGACTCTTCAAGCTCACATTGTGATTGAAGCCTTGGTCGCAGTGCTGGCACCTAAAAGGCTTCTCTCCTGTGTGCAGGCGCATGTGGGACTTCAGATTTCCGGCCTGGTTAAAGCCACGTTCGCACACCACACACTTGTGAGGCTTTTCACCTGTGTGTACAACTAAATGCCTCCGGAGCCTAGAATGGAGGCGGAATTCCATCCCACAAATGTGACATTTTAACTGCGTTAACCCTCTGTGATCCTCCAGGTGTGTTCTATACTCCGGATATCTTGCAAATGTCTCCGAACAGTCGGGACATTTATACGGCTTCTCTTGAGTCAGGTGGATCTGTTGATGAGTCACTTTGGCTACTTTTGTTTTGAACTTCACGTGGCAGTATTTGCATGGATACTCATAGTTTGCATTGTGTATTCTTGCATGAGCCTTTAAAGCAATCTCATTTATTAACCTCTTTCCACAAATAATACATGAAAAGGGTTTAATTTTATGCTCACAGACGTGAGGCTTTCGCTTGTCAAAAAAGGTCCCACAGTCTGTGCAGAGCTCTCTGTGTTTGGGAACAATTTTCGTCTCTTCTTCAGAGACGTGAGACGAAGACTCCTCGTCTGGGTCCCAGTTCTCATCTGAATCCATATCTTGGGGGTCACTAGATGCATCTGATGCCTCGCTTTCAGGGATGCCACTTGGCTCATCATCTGCAGACTCTGTCTGTAAAAAAGAGGAAAGTTAAATTTTAGAAGTTCAATACAAAATCTGTACACCACCTTTTCTTCTATGTTTAGCTGTTTATTTACCCAAGAAGTTACATTTTTTTTTCTTGTTTTAGCATCTAATATATTTTTAGACTATTTGTTGTGTTTTAGCACCAAGTACCGCAGCAATTTCCTAATGTTGTGAACCTGTTCACTCATATGGCAATAAAAGCACCTTCCTTCCTTCCTCCTTTAAAAAATGAGGTTTGAAAAAACCTTTTCCATTGAGTCCAAGGGTTTCATGTACAATCTATGTGTCTGCGTTTCTGAGTCTGAGTCATTCTGAGTCTGCATCTTGTCATTTTGGCCAACAATTGCAAGAAAATTGTAATCATAAACTGATACAGGACAGCTAGCCAAACTATTTATTTTTTGTGGATGTTTCCTTATGCTATAAAACAGCAATCGATCTGTGAGACCTGCCAAAGAGCAAATTCTGCTAAAAACAAAAAAAAACAAAAAAAAAAAAAAAAAAACATAAAACCAGCTTTGAAATATCAAAATGAACTTTAAATTTCTCCACTAAGTTCCTAATCCTGCTTCATACCATAGATATAATTCCTGTATTTTACTGCAATAATACCATATGTGGAATTTATCAAGGCCATAACTTCATAATATAAACAGTGGGGAAGCCAACACTTCACACAGACTGTAAAACCACTCCAAAATGTTTGAAATAGTCCTTTAAAAATGTGTTAATGACAATCTCAAGAACTAAAACAAATACTCAAGTGTGACAATTTTACAGTGCGTGCATCTGACAACAAACTTGCTTACCGTCAGAAAAGCACACCTACGAGTGCATAAATTTGACATTTCCAGCAAGAATACATAAAATAGCAACCGAGTGTTGTGGCTTTGTTTACAATCTCACATCAAAAACATGATCCAATGCACACTATTACATTTGAGACACAATTTATGATGATAAAATGTATTTGCACACAACTATCTGTTTTCTTACCTCAGTTTTAGGTACAGGCATTGCCAGGTTGTGTCCAGAGTCAGAAGGTTTCTGGGATGACTGTTCAGGACCTTCGTCATGTAGAACAAGCTTTACTTTACATGCTAATGTGGAGGTCTTCTTAAGGGTGGTGCAAACCTGAAATTGTTTTGTTTTTTAGAAAGCTACCAATTGAAACGTGCATTTACATGCAATTCCCTCATATGAATGTGTAAACCAGACCAAATGTCAACTACACATCTAATAGAAAAAAAACACCAGTTATCGTTAGCAAGCTAACCTGGATGGAGGGAACAGCAGACTCCTTTAGGAAGCGTTGGCCTTTTTCGTTAGCCGATGGTTCTGTATAATCTTCGTCCGTGAAATGAGCGCTGCAAACCCGGAGTCGTCTCAGTGCAGCCCGCGGGGTGTTAACGTCGCGTTTCATTGCAGTTAACCACAACTTTCGGAGGTCCACGTCCTTTGACGGAATTCGGTGAAATTTAAACAGTGACAAGGACTTCGCTTTATTTGAGCATCCCGGAAACGCACAAGTACACACCATTTTTTCTTGTGCTGAGGCAAAATTAGACCAAGCAGCACACAGATTCAAATGTTTACACTGCTGTCCTTTCTCCTTCGACGTCTTCTGCAGTTTTGTTGCGGTTGGGTCAAGAGTGGCCACGGACGCTGCACACCATTTGAGGCTCAGCTGACAAAACGGATAGTGGATAGGCAGTGAATCTGCTGAATGTGATGAATCCTAGAATTTGTGTTAACCAGTAGTTAATTATGTTATTTTTATGTTTCTATTGCGGTTAAGACGCGTTCGTCTTTGATTTAGGGCGATACCTCCTTTCTTTGACAAACAGATCTCCGTTCATGGAGAAGCTCCTCCCATCCCCGCTCAGCATCATTTTCTACCCGGGTCTTCGCACGGCTGTTAGAAAAGGAGTGCGCACATTGTAAACTGCAACCCCACAACATGACCGAGGGGCTTTTTTTCCCACTTAAAGCTTTATTGAAACACATTAAAATCAAAATAAGACAGAGCAAAATACCAGCAGTCAGGCTTTTAATTAGATCGTTTTGATTCAGTTTGGAAAAATGTATAGCCATCAATGTAATGATGTAGTCAAATTAAACTGTCATACAGGTCTGAGAAGAAAATACTTGGACCCTTTTACTCAAGAGCTCTAGAAATACCCATAATAGTAATTATTTTTAAATAAATGTAATATTTAAAAAAGATCCCATGAAAATTGAATCTCTAAAAGAAGTAGTTCTTTAAAAAATAAAAATAAATCAGCTCTCTACAATTAAATGAAAATGCCCAACATTTTCAACTTTAATTTATTTTTACACCAATTCAAAAAGTCATCTCAGGGCATTGTACAGAGCAAATAAGTTTTATTAAATTTCCTAATCCAGTTTGTTTTCAACACTGGCAAACTGAACATATTTTCCTCCAGAATTTTCCACAATGCTGTTACAAATTATAAACTAGTTCTAAAAAAAGAAAAAAGAACTTTGATATAAAAACATTTTAAACACATTCTGAAAAACATTTTTTTACCCAGGAATTTTAAGCTAAACAAAAAAAATGTTTGTGTGTAAAAAAAAAAACCTTTGACTTTTTTTTAAGAACAAATGTTGCTAAACATATCATTTCAGAATAAAAATAAAATAAAAAAATACAGATGCAGAACATCCATTTGGCATCTTATAAAAATAAAACATCTAGAAAGTCATCCTTCAAGGTTTGCGCTCTTAGTCCTTCTAGTTTCATGTATTTGTGTCTGAGCTCTGTTCTTGTGTTTCTTCTGCTTGAAAAATGCGATCTACTTTATTTCTCTTCGGCCTTCCTTTTGGTCTACCTGTGCTCTTAGTTTTACGTCGATATGGTTTTTTCAGCTGTACATCATCGTCTGTATCTTGTTCTGATTCTACGAGACAAGAGTCTGGATCTTTATCCCAAACGTCTTGATAATCCCCGCTGTCATGTTTCCTTTTGTTTCTCTTCTTCTGATGATTTTCAGACCCGGGTGTGTGGCAACGCTTGATGTGACTCTTCAAGCTCACATTGTGATTGAAGCCTTGGTAGCAGTGGTGACACTTATACGGCTTCTCTCCCGTGTGCAGACGCATGTGGGACTTCAGATTACCCGCCTGGTTAAAACTACGTTCACACACCACACACTTGTGAGGCTTTTCACCTGTGTGTACAACCATATGCCTCAGAAGTCCTTCCCTTCGACTAAACTTCAACCCACATTCACGACATTTTAACCCCTCTGGGCCCTGCCTGTGTTCTTTCAGGTGGATCATACGCTCGTGATATGATGCAAATGTCTCTGAACAGTCTTGACAATTAAACGGCTTCTCTTCAGTGAGATGTTTCTGCTCATGAACAGATTTGTCTCTCTTTGTTTTAAACTTCATGTAGCAGCATTTGCATGAAACCTCATAGCTTGCACTGTGTACTCTTGTGTGATACTGTAAAGACAGCTCATTTATGAACCTCTTCCCACAAGTATTACACGACACAGGTTTGACTATGTGTTCGCATGTGTGGGGCCTTTCTTTTCTAAAAAATTTTCCACAGTCTGTGCAGAGCTCCACGAGTCTGGATGGAATATCCTCGTCATCATCATCATACTCGTCATCAGACTCGGTCTGAAGCTCTTCGTCAAGTAAAAGCTCGTCCTCAGGGTCCCATTCTTCACCTGAATCCTTGTCACTGGGGCCACTGGAGACATCTGATAAGTTTAATTCATTCTCCTCTGCAATTAAATAAACAAACTCGGGGACACTGTCCGATGCCTTCTGTAAAATCAAGTAAGGTTAGATGTTAGTGTTTCAACATACATTCTGCTGGCTGCAGCTAAAAATCACATACATCACAACAGTGTGTTTGTTTAAAGTTTTAAGATGTAAACTGTCTAAACTGTAAAGCAGATTAAGAAAAACAGCAACACACACCTCTAAAGTAGTTTCCGTCTGATGTGCATCATCAGCTGCTGGGATGTTCTTACTGTTCAGATTTTTCCACTCCTTACTGTAGCCACACTTTAGGCACCTCAGGTTCAGGTTTAAGACGACGCCACATACGACCTTCTCCATATTTACTTTTGATTGACAGGTGGGGCACTGGTTACTGAACAGCTGGAGGAGCTGCTTTTCATTCACAACACACCTCTTTTTCACCTGTGGAAGATCAGCTCTGGGGAAAAAAGAGAAAAGACGAATATTTTTACAGACTGTAGAACAGCAAGTCTGTGCAATCAAGTGTAATTATTTAGTCAGTTTTGATTCCATTATCTGCACACTGTGTGTACAAGCAAAGCTGTTTTAGTGAAACTTACTTTTTCTTAAGGTCATCGGGGTTTGGCAAGATGTTATTTTCAGACACCGAACAATCAGAAGCATCGCTTGGTGCTGGACTTATTGGGACGTCTGGAAAATACAGCTTATTAGTCCCATTAAAAACATTTTTATCAATGTTTCTTAATTTCCTTTTAAATGCAAAGTTCCTTACTCATATTTGAAGTTCTGTCTTTCTTACTGTCAAAATCAGGGACGCTGTCTGACACCATCTGTGATATCAAGTAAGGTTAGATTTTAGAGTTACAACAGATTCTGCTGGCCGTAGCTAAAAATCCCAAACATCACAACAGTGCGTTTGCTCAGTTTCGTGACTATCTTGTATGAAATGTAAAGCAAATTAGGGAAAACCCAGTAACACAGACCTCTACAGTAGTTTCCATCTGATGTGCATCATCGGCTGCTGGGATGTTCTTACTGTTCAGATTTTTCCACTCCTTACTGTAGCCACACTGAGGACACCTCAGGGTCAGGGTGAAGACAACACCACACATGACCTTCTCCATATTTACTTTTGATTGACAGGTGGGGCACAGGCTACTGAACAACTGGAGGAGTTGCTTTTCATTCACAACATACCTAACTGTCACCTGAGGAAGATCAGGTCTGGGGAAAAACATACATACATATTATATATATATATATTATTTTTACAGACTATATAACAGTAAGTCTGTGCTATAAAAAAACTAATTGTCATTTAGTCAGAGTCCTGATTCCAAAAACTGTTTCAGTGAAACTTACTCTTTTTTAATAATGTCAGGATTTAACAGGATGTTATTTTCAGACACGGAACAGTCAGAAGCATCGTTTGGTGTTGGATTTACTGGGATGCCTGGAAAATACAGCTTATTAGTCGCATAAAAAAACATTTTAATCAAAGTTTGCAACTTTCCTTTTAGGTACAAATTTTCTTACTCATGTATATAGATTTGTCTTTCTTACCGTCAAGTTCAGGGACGCTGTCTGACACAGTCTGTGAAATCAAGTAAGGTTAGATTTTAGTGTTGCAACATAGATTCTGCTGGCCGTAGCTAAAAATAACATACATCGCAACAGCGTGAGTGCTTAACATTTTAAGATTTAATCCTATGTCAAATAAAGCAGATTAGGAAAAAAAACAGCAACACTCACCTCAAAAGTAGGTTCTGTGTGTTCTGTCTGATGTGCATCATCGGCTGCTGTGATGTTCAGATTTTTCCACTCCTTACTGAAGCCACACTGAGGACACCTCAGGGTCAGGGTGAAAACAACGCCACACATGACCTTCTCCATATTTACTTTTGACTGACAGGTGGGGCACTGGCTATTGAAGAACTGGAGGATTTGCTTTTCATTCACATCATACCTAATTGCCACCTGGGGAAGATCAGGTCTGGGAAAAACATATAATTTTAACAGACTATAGAACAATAAGTCTGAGCAATAAAAAGTGTAATTGCATTTCCAACACGCTGTCTGTACAAGCAAAGCCGTTTCCGTGAAACTTACTCTATTTTAATATTGTCAGGGTTTTGCAAGATGTTATTTTCAGACACAGAACAATCAGAAGCATCGCTTGGTGCTGGATTTACTGGGACGCCTGGAAATTACAGCTTATTAGTTGCAAAAGAAAACATTTTCATCAAAGCTTGTGACTTCCTTTTTAAATGCAAAGTTTCTTACTCATATTTGAAGTACTGTCTTTATCAGATGTAGAACTGTCATATATTATAAGGTGTTCATGTTTCAAAGCAGCATCTGAGTTTTCCATGGCCTCCTGTAGGAAGTTATACAAAAACATGTGTCACAATTTTTTTATCCATTCATTGATTATTCTAACCCGCTTCTTCAATGTTAGCAATGATGCTGCTACCATCCCTTAAACACTCAGAAACCAGACCCATTCTGTCTTACATTGCCTCGCACTACCAGCTTCATGCATTGCTGAGTCAGCACCTTGAGCCAGCAGCTCAGTCTGATAAGGCTTAAACCTGCTGGGCTACACAGCCTCTTTCAACCTCCAGGTATGAGCGAGGTGAATATTCCTCTACCGTGGCTAAACTACCTGCCTGGTAACTCTGTGTTTCAATGGAGAAACTGACCAACTTCCCTCAAATGTACACGTTAAGAAATGAACCAGGCAGAGGAAAGAAAAGAGGCAAGAAGCAGAAACCAGCTGGAGTTCGCATGTATGTCATGAAACTTTACCTTTCTTTTTACATAATACATGAAAGAAATGCTAGTTTGTCAAATAAAGCTAGCAGACACGTTCCTTCATCCCCACACTTGGCCATTTCCCTTAAAGCTGGTTTATACTTCGACTCGCACATCTTTTTCCCCTCGCTGAGTGACAAAAAATTGCGTAACTTCCGTCTGCTCTCCCGCTGCTATCCCCCGGTGACAGCTGTCCTCTACATCGCCCCCAGTCAGAACTCCGAGATGCGGATGTCGCGGCTCAGAGCGTGTGATTGATCTGAACTTCGTGGGTGTATTTGTTCATTATGAGCACCACAGCGGGTCAGTCCTCAGCTGTGGCAGAGCCGAGGAGTTGGACCGAGCTGGACCAGAACAGGACCCCACAGAGCTCTTCCTTCTGCATGTTATTTTGTTTAAAATTATATTTTTTGTCTGAAGCCAGCTTTAAAAAAGAGCTCAAAGAGCAGCTGGTTTGATCCAGTTCCCATGAACGTGAGGACGCAGCTGATCACAGCTTTTTTTTTTTGTCCATCTTTAACAAAGAAAAAAAAACGGCTCTACTTCACTCAACACTGATGTTAAGTGGAAAAAAAACACTATCCAGCCATCGTTATTGTAGTTTATATATTTCATATGAGCTGTGGGAGGATTTATGATCATTTCTGGCCCAACGCGTCTTCAGCTTGTTTATACTCAGTCAGGAAAAGACGCACTGAAATTGCACAATCAGTAACCCGCTGTCTCACGTCTTATTGAAGTATAACCCAGGCTTTAGTGTCTCTTGGCCCCACCCACTCTGTTGGAATTTTTCATATTTGCCTGGGGGCGGGGTTAGTTACACGTTGAGTTTACTACAACTCGACCACTCGCTTGTTAGTTTCACGTTTTTTGCTTTTGTAAAGTGGAAAAAAAGACCAGGAAGCTCCACCTTTCTTGTCATTTCCAGTTACACTCTGAACATGCAAAGTTCAAAACAAAATATGCTAGTCATGTGACAAAATTGTTCATTACGTTTTCATCCTAAAATCCTGCAACATGTCTTAAATATTAAGATGTTTTCTTCCAGTGTTTTGCATTTATTGGAAATGCAAGTCACATATACTAGCTCTCAGTCTGGCCATTGCCTTCCTCTGCAATTTTGCTAAATTTTAATAGTCGTGGCCCTACTCTCCTAGAGTTCAGTAAAAGTTTAATTTTCTGACGGACTTGCTGAAAGATTTGTTGACAGAAAAACAATTTCTTATGTAATTTCCCTACCTCGGTCATACTGCTTCTCTCTGGCACTGGCAAGTTGGTTGAGCTCTTGGACTCAACTGCTCCTGGGGTTTTGGATGGAGAAGGCTCCCTGTCTCTTTCATCAGTAGAGGCAGAGGCAGAGGCAGTTGCATCTTTCTCCAGACAGGTCTCCACAATCGTTGCCTTCTCATTGTCTTTCCATTGTTGTAAAACCTTTGTATCGTGTACTAGCCTGGAGATTATAGTGCAGCATTTACGGCAGACCCGGTATGAACGATGCGGCGTGTTTTCAATGATTAAACCTAGCTTTGACAGCTGAGATGATACATCATCAACCTTACGGTCAAATATTAATTTGCTGTTTGCTAGAACTCCAGAAACTCTTAAATTTGTCTTGCAAAACCTGCAGCAATCATTTACAGACATCTCGTTCGGCTTAGTTAGTACTTCTCCCTTCCCAGTAGGGGATGGTAATTTACAGCACACGCAATTTCCAGTAAGCTTCTAGCTTACTACATCTTTGAGATGGCGCACTACAAACATCACAGCCAAACATTAGCAACTGGATAAAATCAGATCCAATTGTTTAAAACTTCAACAGAGTCCATGCCTCCAGCAAGCAATTATTTCTGAAAAGCTGAGGACCCAGTGTTGCCAGATTGGGTGGGTTTCTGCCCAATTGGGCTTCTTTTGAGCTGTCCTTGAGTTGAGCTGA
Organism: Cynodonichthys magdalenae; assembly: GCA_031762555.1. Taxonomy (NCBI): domain Eukaryota; kingdom Metazoa; phylum Chordata; class Actinopteri; order Cyprinodontiformes; family Rivulidae; genus Cynodonichthys; species Cynodonichthys magdalenae. The sequence goes on along the minus strand of JARVJO010000431.1, from coordinate 11,300,529 downwards.
AAAAAACAGCTTTGGACAGGTTGTTAAAATTTGGGCTGCTTTTCACCACATTTTTGGTGTTTTTTTAGAAAGTATTCACATAGAAATTACATCCAAACATGAAGTGTCACTATACAATGGTATTGGTTAATGTCAATGTAAATGCAGGAACTAGGGAAGAGACCAGGATTCTGAGGACCTACCCCCTCCTGCAAAACAATCCAAGGGCTATTGACTTTTGTTGTGCATTTGCTTGCAGCTAACACAAACACCTCCACCCAGTTCCAGGCATTTTCAATCTGTTGCTTTTTTTTTTTTTCTTACAAGTTTTCACAATAAATGTCTAACAGTCTTTGCAGAGCTACAAAGGGGGGGGGGGGGGAGAGTAAATACTGTATCTGATAAAGTGCAAGTATATTTTACGCCTTAAGCATACGTTGTGTTTGGGCTGTAACTATCAGTTCGATCTGGCAACCACACTCTGTACGAAGTGAAGCGTGAAACAAGGGGCTGGTTTAGCCAGGCTAGCCCTCAGTATTTAGGAACTCGCCTCGTTTAGCTCGGGTTCTTCAGTCCTCTTTCTGACAAAAAACTGTTGAGACATCACCAGGTTTCAGCTCCGCTGTGCTGGCTGTGTGCAAAAAATCGTGTGGTGTGAGTTTTTTACCAAGAAAAATAAAAGAAACTGCGGCAACGAATCCAGAACGAGTCTCTGCTAGCTCCCTCTCTGTTCACCGAACAAACTGGACGCACTCCAAGCTCGATTCCGGGCCGTCTGCTAAATAGAACCGCCAAGTACTGCGACCCAAAGAATCGTACAAGAGAACGGAGCGAAATTCTGATTCTAACTTTACCCCTGCATTTTAAGTCTGTTGCACCACGCCTGTACAGTCCAAAAAACAGAGCACAACTAGCGGTTGTTGTTAATGGTGACACCGGAAGAGGCGGGGCTGCGTGGTAGGGTTTTCGCGGTGAGTTGTGCTTCACAAAACCTGTGTGCGGGACTCTACTAAAACCAGTTGTGACTGACAATATATATATACTAGAAAAATTGCATTTCCTGCGAAAATACAAGTGTGAATGCCTGCTGCTGAAAGCTTTAGCTGAAAGCTGCTGAATGTAAGCTGAAAGCAACTGCTAGAAGCATAAATATCATAAAGTAG
>JARVJO010000431.1:11258572-11299287 GCA_031762555.1 Cynodonichthys magdalenae | reverse complement strand
CAAAAAGAAGTAAAACTTTAGCTGAATTAGCAGAAAAAAGCTAAAATTAGCAAAAAAGTTGCAAAAATTTGCATAAGCTAGTAAACTAGAGCATAACCAAAACAATTTGTGTAAGGTTTTGTAAAGATTTAGAAAAAATTTGAAGGATTTTAAGCTTGTTGAAAATAGCCCCATTCATTTCCAATGGCAAAAAATCAGCTAAAAATGTGAAATAGCTAAAAAAGTATAAATATCTCTAGGGCCAAAAGTCATAGCCGTAATAGCATGAATGAGCTGAACGTTTTGATATATGATTTGTTGAAATAGCACAAAAATTGTGGAAGGAGTAGCGTGCCGAAAAACGTACAGAAGAAAAAATGATCTCAATAGTGTGAATGCCTATAAGGGCATTCACACTGATTAAAAGAACATACTTCAAGTGTGGTGATTCACTATATTAATTTTTTTAATGAAAGATGTTTTCCTTTAAATATAAATGATCCTTTCATTTAAGTTTGCTTTAACCATTTTTTATTCATATTCAGAAGGGGGGCAAAATGATTTTCAGTATTTTATTATGCACCGTATCTAATCTAAGATCAATAGTACACACGTGATGTTTAAAGACGTTCAAATAAAACCACATAAATCCCTTTATATTACAAAAGGTTAGAAAGAAAATTTAAAAAATTACAACTTTTTAAATCATTTCAAACTGTCAAGACAGTCCAGTTATCTGTCCTGTGTTTTAACCTACATTCTTCACGTGAATTTTAGTGTCATCAGCTTTTTTTGTAGCCTTCTTCTATGCTTTCCTAAACTGTCACCGTTATTTTGCCTGCTGTAGACCTTCATGACTGCAGAGTTAAAATCAGAGCCACTGTTCAAAAGATTTGATATTTTTGGTCTCTTCAAATTTCTTTATCATCTTCTTGCTCTGGGATTCTTCCTCTTCTGCAGAATCAAAGCACGTTACTGTCAGATGGCGTAGATTTACTGAAACATTAAAAATCAAGCAAAATAAAAATGCCAGCAGTCGTGCTTTTAATTTGAACTTTTTATTTCAGTTATATCAATTATTTGTATATTGTAATCCAATATTAAACAAAACATAACTCGATTCCAGTAATATGGCTCCAAGGAGGAAAAAATAAAGGCTGCTAACAAGCTGTTGCAAAGGATTATTTATTCAAAACATTTTTTTTACTTCTTTACTTTAAAATGTAATAGTTACACCTTACCAATTTTACCATGACTCATAAAACAGTTGTTTATGCACTCTAAAAAATAAAGCCAAAAATGCAATTTAAGAAAAAAAAAAACAGATGCATAACTTTTCTTTGGCAATTTATAAAAAGCACACAAACAAACTCATCCTTCAAAGAATACTAGTTACCTTCGCTGAGGTAAATATGTGTTCCAGTGTTTTGAAATTTAACAATTCCACACACTTTACTGTGTGAGTGACCCTGGAGTCTTCGAGGTTTGCGCTGTCCGAGTCCTTCTAGTTTTAAATATTTTAGCAGAATTAGTGTCTGAGCCCTGTTCTTGTGCTTCGTCTGCTTGAAACAAGACTTCTTTCTTTCTCTTCGGCCTTCCTCTCCGACCTGTGTTTGTTTTTTTAGTTTTGCGTCGATGCGTTTCTTCCAGCTGTACTACATCGTCTGTATCTTGTTCTGATTCTACGAGACAAGAGTCTGGATCTTTGTCCCAAAAATCTTGATAATCCCCGCTGTCATGTTTCCTTTTGTTTGTCTTCTTCTGTTGATTTTCAGAGCTGGGTGTGTGGCAACGCTTGATGTGACTCTTCAAGCTCACATTGTGATTGAAGCTTTGGTCACAGTGGTGACACTTATACGGCTTCTCTCCCGTGTGCAGACGCATGTGGGACTTCAGATTCCCGGCCTGGTTAAAGCCACGTTTGCACACCACACACTTGTGAGGCTTTTCACCTGTGTGTACAACTATGTGCCTCTGAAAACATTTTCGACTGAACTCCAACCCACAGAAGTGACATTTTAACTCCTCTGGCCCCCTGTGTACTTTCAGGTGAATCTTACGTTTATTATATGTTGCAAATGTCTCTGAGCAGTCGGGACATTTAAACGGCTTCTCTTCAGTTAGATGTTTCCGTTCATGAACAGTTTTGTCTGCCTTGGTTTTGAACTTCATGTGACAGCATTTGCATGAAACCTCATAGCTTGCATCGTGTACTCTTGTGTGACGTTTTAAAGACAATTCATTTATGAACCTCTTCCCACAAATAATACATGAAAAGGGTTTGATTTTATGTTTACATGTGTGGGGCTTTTCCTTTCTAAAAAACTTCCCACAGTCTGTGCAGAGCTCCAAGTGTTTGGAAGGAATACTTTCGTCTTCGTCGTCAAAGATTTCATCATCAGACTCGGCCTGGAGCTCGTCATCAAATAAAAGCTCGTCCTCAGGTTGCCAGTCCTCACCTGAATCCACCTCACTAGGGTCACTGGAGACATCTGATAAGTCCATTTCATCATTCTCCTCTCCAACTAAATAAACAACCTCGGGGACGCTGTCTGACGCCGTCTGTAAAATCAAGTAAGGTTAGATTTTAGTGTTTCAACATAGATTCTGCTGGCTGCAGCTAAAAAGTCACATACATCACAATGTGTAAACTATAAAGCACATAAGGAAAAACCCAGAAACACACACCTCTAAAGTCATTTCTGTGAATACAGTCTGATGTGCATCATCGCCTGCAAGGATGTTCGTAACCTGGAGATCAGCTCTGGGGGAAAAAAGAAATAAAGATAAAAGACTTCTTAAATCATATTCATCTTAAATGAAGATGTCTTTAAAATTTTCATAAATTGGCATAAGTTGTGTAAAACGTCATTGTGTGACAGGGCCTTAGAATTGTTCTTCTGACTAGTCAGAATGTAAAATAAGATATGTTAATTTATCATTCAGGATAGTCAGGAGGTAGCTGTTCCTAGTCAAAACTCCTATTTAGATATCTAAAATGTAATTACAGATAGTCGGACGAAACAAATTTTATGTTAACATGACCTGCCATATCGTTACGTCTTCAGACTGAATGACTGTGCTTCCACATTTCTCAGGCATAAGACAGGTAGTTCCCTCATACTACTCGTGATTTTTTACAAGATTTCAATAGTTAATTACTTTCCACTGTGTTCCTGTTAAAGATGTACATCACCCAAAACGACTGAAGTATCAAAGTATCAATATTTTGATTTTAAAATTGATTGTAGAGAATAAAGTTGTGGTATGGTATTTTTCAGAAACAATCATTAGAGGACACAACATTAACAGTAAGTCTGTGCAGTAAAAGGTAACTGTTTAGTCAGAGTCTTTATGCCATTTTCTGCAGATTGTAAAAAGAAGAAGAGTTTCAGTAAAACTTACTTTTCCTTAATTAAGTGAGGGTTTCCAATGTTTTGCAGAATGTTATTTTCAGACATGGAACAATCAAAAGCATCGCTTGGTGCGGGATTTACTTGGATGCCTGGAAAATACAGCTTATTAGAAACATAAAAAAAACTTTGTGAACGTTTGTGACCATTTTAAAATCCTAAGTTACATACTCATATTTGAAGTCCTGTCATTATCAGATGTGGGACTGTGGCATATAATAAGATGATCATGTTCGAAAGCAAAATTGAAGTTTCCCACGGCGTCCTGTAAAAAGGTAAACAAAAACAAACAAATAACTTTCACAATGAAAATCTAAAAAAGTGAAAAGTAAATATAACATGATCACACTTTAAATTACTAGTTAACAGATACAGATTAAAAGTCCTTTCTTCACATTTTGTTTCTAAAAATCTTGAACTTCAAGGAATTCTTTAAAGCGACCTGGCTGATTTTCCCACTCATTTTTAGGTCCAGTTCTTGTAAATAAAAACAATTTTTAAGTCACAAAAATCTGACCTACGAATCGTTCTGAAGAGATAAACAGTTGCTGAGACATGCAATCACAAACATCACAGAACAAACTCTCAGACTGTTCTGGCACAGAGGTTTGAGACGCAACAGACTAGCTTCAGCACATGAGAAGTAACAGGAAGTGATGACAAAGAGGAACGCCTGCATGTCAACAGATAATTACAACAATGACCAACAACACAAATAGTGGCAAATATTCTGATGTTTTAGATTTTTTAAAACTACTACTACTTCATGTTTGCTTAAATACACATATAAATGTGCCTAAACAGAGGCATTTAAAACAGTTAAAATCTGTAAGCTTTGTAAATATACTACTAATAGCACAACTATTACCAGTACTTCTAGTCCTAGTATAGTAATAGTACTCAATGGTGTAAAGTAACAAGGTAAAAATACTTTGTTACTTTACTTAAGTAGAAATTTTGGCTAAATACGTAAGTAAATATTTTTTTAAGCAAACGTTTTACTTCCACTTCTCACATTTTCATGCATTTATCTGTACTTTCAGGTCCTTACGTTATTAAAAAAAGAAGTGTAGGTTGTAGAAAATTGTTACGTCTATTTGGTGTTGAATTGTTTTCATTCGGGCTTGTTATTGTGAAAAATATAAAAAACATATCCAAATATGTCGTACCTGCCAGATAGATTGGATTTAATTGTGGTTGGATGAGAAGTACAAATACAATTCTGACACCCTAATGGTTTGTATGATCCATCACACCTGAACTTGACACATATGTCACACTCCAACAGAACACAGTGCACGTGTGTAGCCTAGTGTGAAGATGACGGTGGCAGAGATATAAATGTAGCTGAAATAGGTAACCTAATTAATCCAGCTTTTCAACATTAATATTTTAGTGTAACATTTTAATAAGACTGAAAGTACTATTACTAATAATGCTAGTACAAATACAGCTATATTAAATGTAGTATTAGTACTAATGGTAGAGTTGAGAGGTACTGGTAAAAAAAAAAAAAAAACTGGTAAAAAAAATCCCTGTTATATTTCAATGGAGATTAAAACACAATTAAATATATAAAAAACACAAGTGGTACATCCAAGTGAGCCATCACCTACTTAATAATATGAACAATTGGGGAAGTTTGATGCAGAAGTAGTCCGGAGGGGAGAAACAGCACTACAGAAACAGGAACTCAAGAGTTATTGGTTTATTACAATCTTCAGCCCTAATTTTCTTTTATTTACAACCCATGTTCCAGTGAAGTCATGTTTCTCAATGAATAAAAGTTGGTTCTCTACCGTGTCTTACGAATACGCAGTAAAAATAGTACATTTTTGCTATCCTATTATGTTAGTTGAATGTGTATATTATCTTATTATACCAACCATTAATTAATTTTACTAATTATTAGTCAAATTTACCGACATCCAAAAGGTCATTTCGCGAAGAGTTTTCTCACCTGCTGAGCCTGGTTTCGTTTTGCCACGGCTTGCGACAAGTTTTTCTTTGATGACACTTTCACACTAGATGAAACAAACAGCGTGGGTATGGCATCTGCTTTTAATGCTCTTCTTCGTCTGTAGACTAGCCCCATCTCTGTCATCATCCCTCTTGCGAATTCAGAAGTTTCTTGCTTGAAGCAGTCAGCAGGAAAGTGGTCAGAGCACAAAACGCTGTGCTTGGTGGGCCCATCCCATCCGTCTCTTGTCAGCTTCACCGCTGTGGTCCAGGCGGCTCTTATCTCCGTATTAACCGGAAAATAGTGCAAACTTACGTCTGTTGTTGCAGTATTACTGCAACCACCAGCGACACACCTTTTCACCATATTTACAGAGTTTACTAGAACCCGACCATTCGTTTATTAGTTTGACGGTTTCCGCTTTTTCAAAGCGGAAGACAGACGAGGAAGCGCCCCCTTTCTCATTACTTCCGGTTGCATTTGCGCGATGTTTAAAACAAAAAATATGCCAGCCATGTGATAAAATGGGTTCATTACGTCTTTATCCTAAAATCATGGCACATTTTAAATATTAAGATGTTTTATTCTGTTGTTTCGTATTTATTGGGAACGCACCACGTCACATACACTTAGCTATTAGCTCTCAGAATTTCCTAACTCACCTACTAGTATTTTAGCTCAAAATTCCTCAGCTCAGCGTCCTCCTTTTTTGACAAAAACGTTTGAGACCGCATCAGGTTTCAGCTTTGCTGTGTCCAAAAAAAACGGTCTGGTGTGAAGTGTTTACCACAAACCCACACAGCAATAACGGATTCAGAAACACTAGCCTCCCTCTGGCTCCATATCCTCTTAGTTTGGGTCATCCGAATGATGCAGAACCACCGACTATCGCAACCCAAAGAATCAAACCAGAGAACGGAGCACAATTCTGATTTTACCTCGGTAACTCCTACGTTGTCTACAGCAGCACACCTGCAGTCCGAGCTACGAGACAGAAAAAAGTAGAGCACAACTAACTAGCTGTATTGTTGCTATAGCAATGATGACGCCGGAAGAGGCGGGGATCGTGGCGCAGTAATTTTTCTTCACAAAATGTTTTATTTTTCCCCTTATGCCAGAAGATTGGACCTCTGAAAAATTATATTTTATTAAATGTCTAATCTATTTTGCATACAAAATGAAAAATAAAATATCATCCAAGAGTAGTGATTCCTTATTATGCATTTTATTTTTACCAGGGATTGTATATTCCTGTAAATAAAAATCATCATGTTCGATTAACTTCTTCAAGTTCGCTTGAACCATTTCATTATTCATATCTTTTTACAGAAAGGAGGCCAGATGATTTTCAGCATTTCTGTTAAGTACATAGTGTGACCTCACTGTACAACACGCATGTCTAATGATTGAAGACGTTCAAACAAAAGCAGACAGATAACTCATATTCATATTACAATAGAACCATTTAGGTCATTGTCAACCCAGTCCAGTTATCTGTCCAGTTTTTGTTGACAATAACCTTCATAATGCAGGTGAATTTATTTATAGTGTCACGTCATCAACCTTTTCCATGGCCTTCCTTTCCTAAACTGTCATTATTCTTGTAGACCTTCATGTCTGCTGAGTTAAAATCAGAGTCACTGTCCAAAAGTTTTGATCTTATTGTTGGTCTCTGTGTTCTTCATCCCCATCTTGTTCCTTCCTCTTCTGTAGAATCAAACTGTCAGATGGCAAATCTTTATTGTGACAGCAACAACTTTAACCACATTAAAATTAAGCAAAACTTAAAAGCAGTGTCAGCAGTCACAGTCATGCTTTTAATTTGAACATTTAATTTAACTTTGTAACAGCTAATATCCATTAGTCATTAACTCCAATATAAAAACTAAATAAAATGATACAATCTTACAGAAATAAAGGCTGCTAACAAGAGCTCTATGATCCTGTCAAAATCACATATTTTACACCAGAATTTTTCACAATGTTGTTGCAAATTCTATACTAGAAGAATTCCCAAAAATTGCCCCTGATACTAAATTATAAACAAAAACTCCCTCACATGTAAAACTAAATTGTAACAAAAGTGTTTAGCCAAGTATTTAAACAAAAACAAATGTAAACAAACATACGATTACAGAGAGAAAAACAACACAGATGCACATCATTTTGGGGGGCATTTTATAAAAAACAAACAAAACATCAAGCAACTTATGCTTCAAGGAATGCTAGTTACCTCTATCACGAAGGTGATTACGAGTTTCAGTGTTTGAATATTTATTGGTTCCATACGCACTACTGTGTGAGTCACCCTGGAGTCTTGGCAAACGTTTTACGTATCCGTGTCTGAGCTCTGTTCTTGTGCTTCTTCTGCGTGAAGCAAGCCATCTGCTTGATTTCTCTTTGGTCTTCCTTTCGGTCTACCTGTACTCTTCTTAGTTTTGCGCCGATGCATTTCTTCCAGCTGTTCTACATCGTCTGTATCTTGTTCTGATTCTTCGAGACAAGAGTCTGGATCTTTATCCCAATAGTCTTGATAATCCCTGCTGTCCTGTTTCCTTTTGTGTGTCTTCTGTTGATTTTCAGAGCTGGGTGTGTGGCAACGCATGATGTGACTCTTCAAGCTCACATTGTGATTGAAGCCTTGGTAGCAGTGGTGACACTTATACGGCTTCTCTCCCGTGTGCAGACGCATGTGGGACTTCAGATTTCCGGCCTGGTTAAAGCCACGTTTGCACACCGCACACTTGTGAGGCTTTTCACCTGTGTGTACAACCATGTGCCTCCGAAGATGTTCAATTCGACTGAACTCCAACCCACAGAAGTGACATTTTAACTCCTCTGGGCCCCTGTGTACTTTCAGGTGAATCATACGTTTATTATATGTTGCAAATGTCTCTGAGCAGTCGGGACATTTAAACGGCTTCTCTTCAGTGAGATGTTTATGCTCGTGAACAGATTTGTCTGCCTTATTTTTGAACTTCATGTAGCAGCATTTGCATGAAACCTCATAGCTTGCATCGTGTACTCTTGTGTGATATGTTAAAGACAGGTCATTTATGAACCTCTTCCCACAAGTATTACATGAAAAGGGTTTGGTTATATGTTCGCATGTGTGGGGCCTTCCCGTTCTAAAAAATTTCCCACAGTCTGTGCAGAGCTCCATGTGGTTGGAAGGAATGTCCTCGTCCTCATCAAAGATTTCATCGTCAGACTCGGTCGGAAGCTTTTCATTAAAAAAAACCTCGTCCTCTGGGTTCCATTCCTCACCTGAATCCACCTCACCCGGGTCACTGGAGACATCTGATAAGTCCATTTCATCATTCTCCTCGCCAACAAAATAAACAAGCTCGGGGACGCTGTCTGATGCCTTCTGTAAAATCAAGTAAGGTTAGATGTTAGTGTTTCAACATACATTCTGCTGGCTGCAGCTAAAAATCACATACATCACAACAGTGTTTGCTTAAAGTTTTGAGATAAAAACTTGTGCATAAAGTAAAGCAGATTAGGGAAAACCTACCTCTACAGTAGTTTCCGTCTGATGTGCATCATCGGCAGCTGGGACGTTCTTACGCTCCAGATTTTTCCACTCCTTGCTGTAGCCACACTTTGGGCACTTCAGGTTCAGGGTTAAGACAATGCCGCACACGACCTTCTTCATATTTACTTTTGACTGACAGGTGGGGCACTGGTTACTGAACAACTGGAGAAGCTGCTTTTCATCCACAACATACCTCTTTTTCACCTGTGGAAGATCAGCTCTGGGGAAAAAATAATAAATTACATTGAATAATTTTACAGACTGTAGATCAGTACGTTTTTGCAATAAAGAGTTTAGTCAGAGACTTGATTCCATTTTCCACACTGTAAAAAGAAAAACTGTTTCGGTGAAACTTACCTTTTCCTAATCAAGTCAGGGTTTTTAGTGTTTTGCAGGATGTTTTTTTCAGTAACAGAACAATCAGAAGCATCGCTTGGTGTGGGATTTACTGGAATGCCTGAAAAATACAGCTTATTAGTAACATAAAAAACAAAAATGCAATGAAAGTCTGGGACTTTTTTAAAATTCAAAGTTTCCTACTTATATTTGAAGTTCCATCATTATCAGATGTGGGACTGTGGCATATTATAAGACGATCACTTTCCAAAGTAGCATTGAAGTTCCTCATGGCCTCCTGTAAAAAGTTATAAAACAGAAATGTTAAACAACTTTTGCAATATATAAAGTAAATTTAAATTAATTTTTAGAGAGTTATGTGTATTTTATAACAAACTTCACAATAAAAAATCTCAAGAAACAAAAAGAAAATCTCACATCACCGCATTTTAAATAACTAATTGTCAGTACAGAATAAAAGTCTGAGTTTGATGCAAACTAAACTAAGTTTGATGCAGAAGTAGTTTTAGTGGCAAATAAAAAAAAACAGCAGAATGTTGGTTCTCTGTTTCCTTGGAACACAATTTACACACACAGTAAAAATAGTACATTTATTTTTGTTATCCTAATAAGTCAGTTGGCTGTGAATACCATCTTATTATACTAATTATTAATTAGGAATATGAATTAATAATTATATTTGAACATTTAAATGTTACTTTAGGATGTGTTTTCTAAAGCAGAAAAAGAGTAGTGAGCTCAACCTTTGTCATCACTTCTGGTCTCATTTTGGCCATGCATATTTCAAAACAAAAATACGCCAGCTATTGGAAGCACATGTCAGGTGTTTGTATTTTCCAGGCACATAGTTCAGTTCTATACCACGATAAAGTACCAATGTTACCTTCAGATGTTATGAAAATGATGTATATATAAAAAAAATCGACTTTGCATTGTATCTCTTAGACATAGCTAAACTCTTTGAAATTGGCCTCTGTCTCTTTAAGAACATCCTACCATTTCCAACATTCCCTTTTCAGCACAAATTCCCAACAATACAGAACCTTTTGCAGAAGCATTGTATTCTTTTGTACAAAAATAAGCAACATTATATACCGCTTTAGGAAAATGGCAACTAAGGATACAATTGAACCTTACTCGAATGATCCAACAGACCCAGACATTAGTATCACGGTTTGTGCTCCACAATGCAGCCTAGGTGGAGTAGTCAAAACACAGGTCCATTGATCCTTCAACACAGAGCATCTTCAGATGACAAGTTGATAAAATAAATTTTAAAAATCTGTATTGTTCGATACAAGGGTGTATTGAACCTAAAGCACTGCATTGAACGGTTCGATACAGATACATGTATTGTTGCACCCCTAATATATATGTATGTTCGTACGGAAAAAAAAGTAAGAAAAATTTAGGATAAAAATACGAAAATATTCTTGCATGAGGCTCAATGTGAGTTCTAGTTCAGCTTACCTGTGCTAATGCCAACGACGTCAGCGTGCTCCTGAGAGTTGGAATTGCATCTTCTTTTAGCGACAATCTTCCTATTAGTCCACTATCAAATTGGCTTTTGTTTAGAAAGCAGTCATCAGTAAAGTGCCTCCCACAAAGATATATATTTTTTTTCGTCGGAGGGCCGTTCCCAAACATGAAGTCCAACCATTTTTGACGAACCTCGTCATCCTTAGGAATCGTAAAAAGAGGGTAGTCTCTGTCGCATCCAAAAATACATCTCCGCGATGAAGGCATTTTTTTTTTTATCCAAACAGGGCTGGACTGAGAAATAGTATTACAAGCTCAGCAAAAGTGCAGTCTCACCAGGTGTTTGCTTATTGTTGCTGCCCCAAGTGGTGGAGTTTTTGGGGGGAGGGATATTCAGTGGGGCGGGAGCTCGGCTGGGGACTGATCTCCAGGGAGGAGCTTTGTGTAAATAGGCAGCGCTTTGTATGAGAAAACCATCAAAGTAAATTTAAGGATTTCCCAAATGAGCCAAAGCAACACTCCGGGTATGTGTTTGCTGAGGGAATCACATTATAACGTGTTATAAAGCTCAAAAAAATCGATATTGAATAGCATCCCCCTTAAATAGCTCTCAGTAAATTTAGAACGATAACTCGCCTGGTAGCTCGGATGCCTCAGTCCACTTTGACAAAAAAGTGCTGGGAAGGCAAAGGGCTTCAGTTGCGCCGCCTATGTCTAAAAAAATCGTCCAATGTGAAATGTTTACCGCAAACAACAGCGAAATGAAACACACACTGGCAATGCTCCTCAAACCCCTGCTTGTTGACCTCGAGGACCAACTCCACTCTCTTCTCCGGGTAGCATCAGAGAAAGGAGCACAATTCTGATTCTAGCATTTAAGTCCGCTGCAGCAGATCTGCTAAGTGTGAGCACCGAGATACTGAAGAAAATAGAGCACAGCTAGCTACCTAGCTGTTGATGCTATAACGCAATAGTAGCGCCGGAAGAGGCGGGGCTTCAAGGCAGGGTTGGCGTGGTTTGATCAAGGGAGTACACCGGCGTAAGCCCCATGGTGCTCTAGATTTGTACTTCCCAAAATTGTCCAATTTTTATCAAATGACTTGATGTCATAAAGCAATTGTGAATAACTACAACAATTATATTAAATTTTTTTATTGTTTCTTAATGCCAAAAGATTGGAACATTGAATAATTAAAAAGGTGGCATGTCTGTGATTTACCTTTCTACAATATTATTCAACAGAAAGAACATCACTAAAGAGTGGTGATTCCATAATTTCTACTAGGGACTATACATTTATTATTCATATCTTTTCACCAGATGACCAAATGTTTTCCAGCAAATTTGTTCAGCACTGCATATCTAGTCTGACCTCACATCTAATGAGTAAAGACTTTGAAATAATAACAAAATAAAATAAAGACAACTTTTTAGGTCATTTTGCACAATTATCAAGCCAGTCCAGTTATGTTTTCTGTATTTTTGCTGATGACGTTCATTAATCAGGTTAATTTATTTAGTGTCAAGTCATCAGCTTTCTCCTGGGCCTTCCTCTATGCTTTCCTGAACTACTGCTTTTATTCTGCCTGCTGCAGACCTTCATGTCTGCGGAGTTAAAATCAGAGTCACTGTCCAAAAGTTTTGACCTTTTTTTCCCCTTCGTGTTTTTTGTCACCTTCTTGTTCCTCGTTTCTTCCTCTTCTGCAGAATCAAAGCTTCTGTTACTGTCAGATGGCGAAATTTTACTGTCTTCATTAGTAAACTGTGTCGACCTTTGCTTTTGCTTTTTTACATGTGCTTTGCTGGTCCCAATGTCTGACTCACAGCCCTCTTTTACATCTTCTTGTATGTTTTTAGATCCAAAGCTTTTAGGCCTTCCTTTTAATCTACCAGTGCTCTTCTTTTTAGTTTTTGACAGATACAGTTCTTCCATCTGTAGATCATCCTCTGTATCCTGTTCTTCCTCTTTACTGTCAAAGTCAGCATCTTCGCCTGTCTCGTTTCCATTAGCTCGAGCATCATCACTGTCGCATTCCTGTACACTTGTCTTCTTGTGTTCAGGTCCTGTGCCGGGTGAGTGGTGATGCTGGACGTGATTCCTCAAGCTCACGTTGTGATTGAAGCATTCATCACAGTGCTGACACTTGTAAGGTTTCTCCCCTGTATGCAGGCGCATGTGGGTCTTCATATGTCCCATCTGCCTGAAAGCACGCTGGCAAAATACACACTCGTATGGCTTTTCTCCTGTGTGCACCGCTAAGTGTCTTTGGAGAAATGCAGGTGAAACAAATTCAATCCCACAGAAGTTGCATTTTGTCTGCTTTGGCCCTCTGTGAACCTCCAGATGGATTTTGCGTTGCTCATTTGTGACAAACGTTTCTAAACAATCTGAACATTTGTAAAGTTTCCCTTCGGCTACATGGATCTGCTCATGGTTGAGGTGGTCCGCCTGTACTTTAAATGCAACGTGGCACAATTTGCAGACAAACTCATAGTTTTCATTGTGGGTTCTACTGTGATGATTCAGGGCCATCTTACTGGAGTACCGTTTCCCACAAATATTGCAGGAATATGGCTTCACTTTGTGCTTACACGTGTGGCGCTTTCGTCTATCGGAAAACGTTCCACAGTCCGTGCAGAGCTGGCTGCTCTGAGGAGCGACTGGAAGGCGATCGGCACCTTCACTGGATTCCTCGTTTCGTTTTGGAGGAAACAGTTTTACAGTGAAAGCACCCGGGTCTGGTCTCCAGTCTTCATCAGAGTCCATGTCACCATGATCAACGGAATCCTCCAGTGCATCTTCAGGTTCGCTCTCCTCTTCCTTCACAGCAGCAGTTTCAGGAACCTCTGAGACGCTGCTGGAGGTTTCATCTGCCTGTGATACAAGAACACGTATGTTTTTAAATTCTAATATTGTTCAAGTCAGTTTTAGAAAATAATTCAGGCATTTCCTTTATTGAAAAGCAAACATTCTTTATGAATAGGGAAAACATTGTGTCTTCTGAAGTTAATTTCACATAAAAGTCAGAACAGACTGTGTAATAAGAACAATGTCTAAAAGGGCAACAAAACAAAACCCAAACCTTTGTCAATGAGGTTTATCATACAGCTTTTTTGAATTATGATGTTGTACCTTTGATCCTCCTGTCTTGTATCCATCTTTAGTTGCTTGGACATTGTCGTCCACCAGACTTTTCCACTCGTACGTGTAGTTACACTGAAGGCACAGCTGGTGCAGGTTGATGACAACACCACGACTAGCTTTGTGCATCTTCAGTTTCCCTCCGCACGATGGACAAAAGCGTCTGAACAACCGGACTAGATGTTTTTCATTTACAGGAAACTTTCCTTTTGTCTTTAAAAGGGCCTCTCTACAAAACAAACCCAACAACTTTCAATCAGTTTAAATGTTTTTCCATTGCTTGTAAAGAAGTAGGTTAAGAAGCTTACTTTTTCCTGAGCAAATCATCATCTACTTTTTTTGGTTTTGCCTGGAAATAAACAGAAGAGGCAGCAGCACATGAAGCTCCTGCTGATACTGGAACATTTTGAGAACCTGCAAATTAAATAAGATATATGTAGGTGCGAGGAAACATCACTGCTGTGCCTTATTTTCAAGAACATGTTTATTTGTACCTGGCAATGTGAGCTCTGATTCTTCTGAATGGGAAGTTGCACCATTCTGCGTTTTGGCTTGATCACTCAGACCAACAACACCAGCTTTAACCACAGATTGCTGCATGCAGAAGCAAAAGGAAGAGGTTATAATAATCAAATCCAAAATTTGAGTGTGCAGATATTGGTCATGTGTAGGAACAACACACTTTGCTTACCATTGCTTATTGAGACTAATAATTCATCTACTTAGCATCCCACACTTTCAATACATGTAAAAAACCTGAAGAATGTAATACTATTACAATAAATAAGTTGTGATATTGAGTGCTTTTTCCACAAATATGCAGACAAAACTTAGTCATCGCATTAGTATGAAAACGAAATATTAAATATCATATCATGTTATTATGATAGTATTTAAATATCAAAAGGAGTCTTATTTTTTCCCAAACATGGAGTGAGTTTAATGATGTTGCTGCTCAGCCAACATAAAAAGGAAAGGCTCTTACAAGTTTAAACTCAGAAACGATTAATACATAGCAGTGCTCAATCGGTATCACAATTAATTTATACATAGTAACTTTCTGCAAGTCTCTCCAAAAATGTAAAGATATGACTATTTGGGAGTCTAATTTCCTAATAATGATAAATGTAGATATATTGCAAGCCCACCTTCACAAAATATTCTTACTGACTGTAATTCTGAGTAATAACAAAATTGACTGTCTGCTGCTACTGCACGCTTTGTTTTGAACCTCACCTTACATCCGGAGCTCCTGATAGGTTTGTCTGGTCCACTTTTCAAACACACTGATGGAACCGAACCGGGCTTCAGCTGGACCGGGTGAGTCTCGTCAACAAAACAGCCTCCAGTGAAGTGATCACTGCAAACAGCGATATCAGTCCAGGAGGATTCTTTAAAACGCTGCTTGTTGGTTTTAGCTAAAAACATGACCCACTCCAGTCTCTCCTCTGGGTCCTCAGGTAACTTGAATCGTTTCGCATTTAGTAGTCCAGAATAACACCCGTAGACGGAACACATCTCTGGTTTCTGTTTGCACGCAAGCTAACTTAGCTAGCCAACTATTTAAATCCTCGTGCAGGTGGGATGGGCGGAGTTTAACAAGCGGGTTCGAATCTTCCAGACATTTATATGTGCATAGTACACATACTAGTAGAAAAAATAAAAGTACATACAAATGTACACGTAGAGTCGTATGTTGTCTAGAGTACACTAGTGTTGTATCGAGCTGTTTCCCTTCTGAACCTTGTTTACTTTGGGTGATCCAGCTTTAAGGTGCAGTAGCGCCACCTACTGGACTGGAATGTTGTTTTTCTCCCCGATTTAGTGCCATACAACGCACCACCTTTTTTTGCTAAGACAGAATTTGTCACTCCTTTAAATGAAACAGTGCTTCAAGTAGAAAAAAATACATGAGAATAAATTAGCAATTTAGCTTCTTTTATATACATTAGTTTTATAAATGTTTTAAAATGTGCGCGAGGAGGGAGACCAAATATTTAGCATCAGCTATGTTTAATAAACTCAAATCTGATGCCATAATAAAGTGCACACATCAGTGAACAGACACTCAAAAGTCAAAGTATTTGCTTCTCTCCTTATTAATAGGCAACAGAAAATTCTCAGTGATGCTTCAAGTTTTTATTGGTATAATAAATTACAGTCCATTTCAATTTCATATTGATTTTTTGTAATGAACTTCATTTTTAAGTTGTCCTCAGTTTAATTCTTCCTCTAAGTTTTGACTATTGTTCTTTTTTCAGATCACATTATATTCTGTATGGACTTTCCTCAGCCTTCGTCTTCAGAATCAAATGATGTGTTACCGTCAGACAGCCTGTCCTCGTCAGTCATTTTTTGTCGTTTTCGTCTCCTAACTTGGGATTTTCTAGCTCTAGTATTTGACCCTTCTGCCTGATTTTCCATTCCTGATCCAAAGCCTTTAGGCCTTCCTTTAGGTCTGCCAATGTTCTTTTTACTTTGTGGTTGTGCCACCATCTCATCATCAGTATCCTGTTCCTTCTCCTCACTGTTGAGGTTCACATTTGCTTCTTCCTTGTGCCTATTATTCTGAGCACATTCAGAATCACTTTTCTTTTTGTTATTTGTCCCTTTCGTCTGTTCCAGTCCGGAGCAGGAAGGGTGGTGACGCTGAACGTGACTCTTCAAGCTCACGTTGTGATTGAAGCTTTTGTCGCAGAGCTGACACTTGTACGGTCTCTCCCCCGTGTGCAGTCGCATGTGGGACTTTAGATGACTTGCCTGGTTGAAGCTGCGCTCGCAGACCAAGCATTTGTACGGTTTTACCCCCGTGTGCACTAATAAATGCCTCTGAATAGAGAGAGGACGGTCAAATTCAACCCCGCAGAAGCGGCACTTTAAATCTACCGTGCCCTTGTGATCCTCCAGGTGGATTCTGCGCTCCTTATTGGTGGCAAATGTCTTTGAACAGTCTGGACATTTGTACGGTTTCCCCTCGGGTCCATGAGTCTGCTCGTGGGTGAACTTATCCGCCTTCAACTTGAACGTCACGTGGCAGAACTTGCAGCGAAACTCGTGGTTTTCGTTGTGGACTCTGCTGTGGAAATTCAGAGCCACTTCGCTGACGCACCGCTTCCCGCAGATGTAGCAGGAGAACGGCTTGGCTTTGTGCTCGCAGACGTGAGGCTTTCGTCTGTCGACAAACCTCCCACAGTCCGCGCAGAGCTGGCTGTGCACTGGGGTGAGCGAGAGGTAATCGCTGTATTCAACGTGTTTGCTGGATTCCTCTGTGGGTTTCGCAGGATACAGTTTTATAGGGAAAACATGTGGGGCCGGCTTCCAGTCTTCGTCTGAATCCACATCACCAGGATCACTGGATTTCTCTGATTCAGCTTTGGAGTCGCTCTCCTCGTGTACTACTGCGACAATTTCAGGAACTTCTGAAATGCTGCCGGGGGTTTCGTCTACTATTGCTGCCTGTAATGCAGTTACAAGGACAGGTATGGGTTTAGCTTAAAAAATATAAAAAAACTGAATTAAAACATGGTTCATGTTTGATCTATGTAGTCCTACCTCTAAGCCTGCTTTCACATGTGCATCTTCAGCTGCTGGGACGCTGCCGTCCACCTGACTTTTCCACTCGTACGTGTAGTCACACTGAAGGCACAGCTGGTTAAAGCTAACAACAACACCATAAATGACTTTGTGCACCTTGAGTTTACCTCCACATGATGGACAATCGCTGCCAAACAACTGAAGAAGGTGGTTTTCATTCACAGGAAACTTTCCCTTTTTCTGTAAAAGGGCCATTCTTCGAAAAATAAAGTTTAAATCAACAACTTGCTGGTAAAACCTAATCAGGGGCAGAGCTAGATATTTTTGCAAGAGGTGGTCAAGGTGTTTTTTTTTAGTGAGGGGCATATACAAACAAAGTAAAACACCCTGGATTAAGCTGGTAGCCAAAGCTAATTCCAAATGGCTTTAATTCAGCTGTTTTAAGAAATACTGAGCTGAAATATGTGTGATCATAGCTAAGTATGATCCAAAAAATATCCTGAATGCTAGTCATAACTTAATGTTCAGACATTTTTAAACATACAAAGCTGAAGATTAGTGTAGAAGTAGACAAAAACAGTCTTTACCAAATTCTAAATGCTAATAAAAAATTCAAGATGGACACCACAGCTAATTTTAAAAAGCTATAATTTTAAGACTTACTGAGATGAAATTTGTTGTGGAGTAGCTAAGAATGATCATGTAACTGCCAATGCTATTCCCAAATTAAGCTAACCCCTAATGCTAATTTTACAAAAGGCTATAATTCAGCCATTTTTAAACATACACAGTTGAAAAATCATACAGTACAATAGTATCAGAGAACAATAGTTAACAAAATATGAATGTAAATACAAAATCCAAGATCCCCACCCACTTGTCAATCGTTTGAGGGTGGCACCTGCGGTGGCCAATCAGGTGCCAGAGGCAGCACTTGCCACCGTGGCCACCCCTCTGGCTCTGCCCCTGAAAAATATTGCGATGTTTTTTAAATGTAGAAAAAACTTTAAAAACCTACTTTTTCTTAATCAAGTCAGCATTTACTTGTTCTGCTTGTGCCTGATCACATTCATAGGAATCAGTTGAATGTGAAGCTCCTGTTGGGACTGGGTCAGTGCTAGAACCTGCAGATAAAAAATAATAATAGTAATATAAGCAAGAGGCATTTCATTGTTCCTAACTCTTAAAGCATGCCTCATTTGTACCCAGTGGTTTCAGGCTTGATCCTTTGGAATATGGAGTTGGATCTGGACATGTGTTGAGTGGATTTTGCAGATCAGCACATTTTGAGTTATCCACAAGCTCCTACATATAAAAGAAAAAAAGAAGAAAATTTTTAGTTGGCAGAAAACAAAAAGTAATCTGGTCATTTCTGTCTAAGAAATATATAAATATTCTAATTAAAATTCTGAGTAATAAAACAGTTGATAATGTCTGCCCCAAACCTTTGCTACCTCTGCACTCTTTGTTTAGATTGTGACCCCCTCACCTCACATCCGGAGCTCTTCACAGGTTCGTCTGGTCCACACTTCAAACACAAAGATGGAACAGCACCTGGATTCAGCTGGACCGGGTGAGTCTCATCAACAAAACAGTCTCCAGTAAAGTGTTCACAGCAAACAGTGATATCAGTCCACGAGGATTCTTTAAAACGCTGCTTGTTGGTTTTAGCTAAAAACATGACCCACTCCAGTCTCTCCTCCGGGTCCTCAGGTAACTTGAATTGTTCCGCTCTCCGACGTCCCGAATAACACCCGACCACGGAACACATCCTGGTTTCTGTTTGGTTATTTTCACACGAACACCACCTCTTTATAAATTTCCACTCAAAGCAAAAAGATAACAGATTTTATATTCTCAACAGCACAACAAGCTAGTTGTTTTGGTTGTGTGGACGCTCGATGGGCGGAGTTTAACGAGTGGGTTCGAATGGTTTTATTGTCCGGCGTACACCGGCTGGTACATACAGGGTCATTATTGAAATTATTATATAATTAATAATAATATATAAAATATAATAATATATAATTAATATTATTATTTTTATTGTTGCAGCCGAGGGTTATCAGTGCCATTAAACTGAATAAACTACAATAACATAAATCAATCTAACGTGCACCGGTTCAACAACAACGGAAGTCACAGAACTTTGTTTCCGTCCTTCACAATAAGTGTTAAGCGGATACAGAAGTTCAGTCTTTCATAATAAAAATCAAATAGCTGTTTCTAAATATTCCTGTCAAAGTTTCAAAAACCTACGTTAATAGTAGTAGTAATATTGATGTTGTTAATTTATAAAACAAATGAATGGAGCAGCAATTTATTCAGCTTGTATAACAAAATTCAACCATTGACTTCCCTTATTTTTAATTTCAGTAATTCATTTTGTGCTTTGATTTTTCTTCCATGACTGGTAACTAATGGATGAACCAGTACTTTTTTATTAGCCTTTATTAATTTTTTTCAGTAAAAAGTGGAAATAAATCAATCAAATAGTCTTGGAGGAAAAATAAAAGGCAATACTTTTTGCTTTTACAAAAAGAAAACCTCCCAAGTGTATTTTAGAACACATCTTTTATGCCAAATATTTATTTGCATTTTGTCAGAACTAAAACAGTATTTGTTTATGTTAGTATAGTTTCAGAATATGTATCCTAACTAATGAACTACAATTTAGCTTTATGAAGTTTTTAGAGGGAATTAATCAGAGCATATCTAAAACTAACAAAGTGTATATAAAATTTGCATCAAGTGTAAAAGAGTGCTGATATTCAAATGTATTAATAAACCACTAGGTGACATTGTTCAGCTTTACAAATTGTAAGCCTAAATAGATCCAGTCTAGTACTGCTGTTTCCAGTAGATGCATGCCAGCACCTTTTTAAAGAGATACAACAGTATTTTTTTAAGTCCATGTGTTCTATTGAACTATTTTCCACATTAGGAACTACGAAACACTGAAATGTTTAAATATAAAAATAAAAGAAGCATAATAGAATCAAGTGACTCATGTTACATTTTGCCACAGTCATTTTACCTCGTTCGCACATTTACAAAGAATCACACCCATTAGAGTTGCTGCAGACATCACATGAGATCATACATGTGACAATTGTTCCTATGAGTAAGTGTGTGTGAATTTGTGTAGCTGTTAGACACCCCCACCCCCCATACACATACACACTAATTCAGAGAATTCATTTTCCAGGAAGTGGAGCACACACTGTAGCAGCAGGACATGCTTTAGGGGTTCTGTAAGTGTAAATAATTCTCACTGAAACATGATGTTAACAATTCTTTGGCACCTTTGGTTGCTGTATGAATAAGAACACGAGGAATCCTGAAAGGCCCACTTGATTGACATTTGAAATTAAAATATGTGCTGTGAGTCACGTCTGTTTATGAGTGTTTAAGTGTCTGCAAGTCTGGAAAATCTATACAGGAGCTTCTATTTGTTTGTTGTGTGTGTGTTAGTCTGTCTTTTCTTACACTTACAGTACAATCATTTAAACTAAACACCAGCTCAGTTTATAGTCATTTCAGTTTAATATGGAGTTCCTGTATGACTGAGCCAGAGAAATGAGGGAAAACTTGCCAAAAATATGAAGAAGTTTACATCTTTTTCTCTTATTTATTTATTTTTTTGTAGCAGGAAAGAATTTTCCTTCCTGACCAGAATTTACATCCTTCTTCATCTTCATCATCATCATCATCATAATTCTGGGAAAGTTGCAGTCGAAACATGTCAGCTGCCGTTCACATCCTTTAAGGAATGTTGGCAAGTTTTCACAACGTTGTCAGCCATTAGGCCAGATAAGAGTTCACTCAGAGATTGATGGCGTTGCATTCCACTAGTTCCTTTCTCTGTTTTTTTTCCCATGCAAAAGCATCTGCGCTATCTCACCACTTCATATCCTCTCTGTCCAAGTCCAGACCTGCTCAGGTGGTTTTTATCAGAACTTTGGATCCACTTATCAAACACACTGTAGCAGCAGGCTCCGACTTTGCTCACTCGATTCTGTCTGCGTTTAAACGGCGTACAGTGTGTTTGCTTAGTGTGTGAGTTTATAGATAACTTTTAAAGACTGGGCATTAAAAGGGGTTAACTTTAAAGAAACATACACTTATATAAATATCACATACATGCATAAGTCACAATTTTCCCACAGCCCAACTTCATAACCTTGTCTCAAACCACATATTGACATTTAAGATCATAGATTGCATCTTAGTCTTACTATTAAAAATGTTTATGTTTAAAAGCAGGAGTGAGGTATTTTTGTGTCTTAGGAAAAGCTGCACATGTTTGTGTTTGGATTTTTCCATGATATGCTGACTCAGGGATGGGCAACTTAAATGATGGAAGGGGACACGATGTTTTGTTGACTCTAGCAGAGGGCCACATAGTGCTGCACAAATGTATTAAAGCTCCCGTTTTAAAAATGTTTGTATATAAACATATTTATTTAACCAACATACAGTGCAGTAACATATTTCATGCTCAAATGCGTTTAGAACAATTATGTGAACATATAGGTAGACTGTATGTTCACATAATTGTTATAAACGCATGTGCGTGTGTGTTGAGACCTGATTGGCAGGCCAGACGGATGTCATCTGGCCCGCGAGCCACCAGTTGCCCATCCCTGTGCTGACTCTTATATTTATCGCCGATCTTCAATGATAATTTTCTGAAAGTTTTGTTAAAATATGTTCAGTGGTTTCTGAGATATTTTGCTAACAGACAGACAGAGTTGGGTCCAAATAGTCCACGGCAAAATTTTAAACCCAATTTGTTAGCACACAGAATATGTGTTGGGGATCTTTTTTCAGCTCCTGTCACACCAAATTTTAGCTCAATATCTATGAAAATTGATTTGAACTCCTGTATTTTCAGCAGCCATCTTGAATCAGATTGTTTCCAAAAGTTAATGAGTTGTGGATGCACATCTAATGATTACTTTCCGTAAGCTTGATTTAATTCAGAGTCATGAGGTATTTTGTTAACAGACACACACTAAAATGATCATAGATTGAAAACATTATCATCCGACTTTGCCTTTTGGGGATAAAGAAACACGATATTAAGCTGACAACAAACTAAAACTGATCAAAAACATATAAGTCAGAAAAGACTGTTTTCTAGTGACCAGCGCAAACTTAATAGAACCAACTTAGTGCGTCAGCTTCTTAATTTTTTCATCCATCCATCCATTATCTACACCCGTTTCTTCCTTTTTGGGGTCACGGGGGTCACTGGTGCCCATATCCAGCCGTCACAGTGTGAGGGGGTACACCATTTCATCCTAAAAGAAATAAAAAACACAAATCAGATAAATTTCTGATTTAGGGTTTGATGGGTGTGCTCATTTCTGCATCCACAGGTAGTTTTGCTCATAAAATCCTTGAATAATTAAATGTAAAGGACATAATATAATCTGTGGCACAAATTTTAGCCATACAATTACCTTCCTGCTGTTCTACAAAGGTAATTTGAGCTAAGATTTATTTAACCGATGACACCATAACATCTATTGTCCTTGTCATTCTCTTTGTTGCGCTATGCTTTGAAGCCTCACCGTCCATGCTGCTCAGCCGCTTCAAACTGGTTTCGGGTCAATATCTGTGGCTCTGTTGTTATGTGTGGATCAGAGAGATCTATGCTCCCCTCATCATATCCACTGGCATGTCCGATAACGGTTCATAAACACCTTCGGGTGGGGGCTGAATCGAAGGCAATAAAAGGGATTCAGGAATGCACCGTGTTAGCAAAAGGTGGCCTGGAATTTTCAAATGGTATTAACAACTAATCTTAGAAAAACCTGCCTTTGTCACATACAGGGTTGCGTGTCCCTCGGAGAATGTGATCTATGTGGAAAGCGAGCTCTTCGTGGCAAGACGAGAACAAGAGAGCAGGCCACCCGAGAAAGTTGAACCTGAAAGAATGCAGCTCTGGTATTCATTAATGAAGAGAGCTTGTTTCTGCGCTGGAACAAGAGGGCAGGAATGAGAAGATTGGGTGACAGCTACACAGAAGAGAAAAAAATTAATCGTACTTCTCAATAAAAAAAAGTTACTTTTCAACACCTAAACAATGTTGGGAGTTTAATTTTGACCAACATACAGGGCCGTCCCTAACCAGTTTGGCGCCCTAGGCAAGATTTCAGGTGCCGCTTGTGCAATTTTCTTAATCTAACCGCTAATTTGCATACATTCACATACCAAGTTAAATAGTTTTGTCAATATTATTTTTATCTTTAGAAACCAGGTTGTCTAATTAAAATAATTAACAATATAATTCATTTGAAATAGAATACCAGAAGTTAACCTCATATCTGCCAACATCTGCTGACAGCAATGAGGAAGACCTGCAGCTGTGGAGTGAAGCAGTTCTAAGGGTGTCAGGGGTATACTTCTTTGGAAAGTTTTGTGAAAGATTTTCTGAAAGCTATGCATTTTCCAGACATTTGAAGAACATTTTACTAAATTATTGGGATTAATAAAACATAAAATCAGTATTTTATGAAGGTAGAACACTGAAAACCAGACTTTAACCTGAACTTTATGAGATCATTTCTGAAACTTCCATTAACCTTATTTTTTTTTCTATTTACACACTGAACACCAGTAGTTAGTCTTGACTGCATCATATGATACTTTTATTACGAAACATCCTCTGCACCATATAATCTCATGTAGCAACAAAGCAGGCTGAGAAACCCACAGGACAAGTTAATTTCATGAGACCTAAATATTCTACAGGCTAAATCAACTATACTCTGACAAAGTTGTATTTTTTATTTTTCATTCCCTATTTGTGGTGCCCCCTGGATGGATGTCGCCCTTAGCATGTGCCTATACTGCCTATGCCACAGGGCAGCTCTGCCGACTAAGCATTAGTTCTTTCACCTTGTAATAAAAAAGCAATAATTCACCAGTCCATAAATGTATATTAAACCATTTTTATTATTTTAAGAAATGTTGCATGAATTCACCTGTGAAAACTTTTCACAATGTTCCATTCACAGAAATGTGTTTGAATTCGACACACTTTTTAAGTTGTGTCCAGCTTGACAAGATTGTCGGCATATAACTTACAAATTACATTCACAAACTCTTTGGCGTTCTCCAGAAAGCACTACCGTATCTAAAAATAACAATTTCTGTATAAAATATATAATAATATTATTATTATTATTAATTAACCTGTTTTGTTAGTTCAAAGCTCACAGTAAACAAAAAAGACCAAACACCTTGTTGCCCGTCAATGGTAACCAAACCAGCAGAATCACCACATCAGGGCACACATACTCACACACACATAATATCACACATGCAAGCATACTTGGAGAGGGAAAATACAACAAACTCAACACCACAATTCTACATCCCAAAGCTACACTTACAAAAAAATAAGAATAAAATCATATATTAAGCAGCTCGCTGGTCATGTAACTCAAAACCCTGAGAAGAACCAGCTCCTCAGGCTGAAGAAACGTGACCGGGGAGGGCTTTAAATCTTGTTTTCAGTTTAAATTATTAAAAAGTCAGGGCAGTCCTCCAAAAAGATATCATCTGTGATGGGAATGAGATTATTCAAGATTTAATCCACATTTTTTAAGGAGGAGGGGAATGGAGATCACATAGCTAACCCTTAATATTTATCTAGATGAGCACAAGGCTTTAGTCAATATTTAGGGAATGTGGAAACCAGATTAGATGCAGATTTTTTTTTCTTTTTTTAACTGGGAGAGAAATAAAGGGGTAATAAAAGGGGAAGCAGCATTTTTTTATATATAAGTAAGTAGAAATAGATTTATATAAATATTTGGCATATACTCTGGGAGAATATGTATTCAAATCCACAATACTGTCCAACAAGTACCTCCAGAAGATTCATGTTCTCTCACTGGGCCGGGCAGAACTGCCTGCAGCCGTCCAGCTCAGTGAGAAGAAACTCTTGTCACCAAAATGTGAAAAAGTCCTTTTTTTTTGGAAAGTAACTCTCCTTTTTTTTTAATGTTCTTGGGTCCAGTCGTATGTCTTTATTCTTGCAGTCTTCACAGATAGTCGAGATTTGACTTCCCGCCTCGTTCCAAATCCGTCTCCCAGGTTCTTTAAATGAAGATTTCCACTGCTTCTGGCTCCAGATCATCCAGGCCTCTGAAGGGATTTAACAGCGTCTTTTTAGCTGCTGTTTTGTCTGAAGATTTCAGAAAAAGAAAACAGGGAATTATTTCAATGTGTTGAGGCTGAACGAGTGAGCTCAAAGCACAAGTGACTAAGGGTTAATTGACATTTTCCACTGACACACAGACCACGCTGGTGAATGTGCTCAGTCAACAGAATCGCGTTACTTCCTAACTGAGCACATTCCTCAGGGCGGCCATTATAAACCAGGAGCTGGACAGAGTCACTACGACCAGCTGATTGGTGGTTAATCATTGTGAGGATCCAACAGGTCAAAGCTTTCAGGACGCACGCAAATTTAAAAGAACTTGTGCAATTTTCTTTTTCTGATTCTCTGTGCTGTGTGAAAATGTAGGGCATTTAAGTTTTAAAAGGGAGAGCACATGTGCGCTCATGCATAACTCACCGTCGTTTAGCTTAGCTGTGCTGGTGGTCTCTTTGGATTTGGTTCCCTCCAGCTGTGTTTCCAGCGTGGAAGGTTCAGACCGAGCAGAGAACTGACAGACAGTTTGATCGTCTGACAGATTTTTACCTAATAAACCAAAACAAAAATAGAAAATGCCATTAACTCGTTGTGTAATCTGAGTATCTCCTACAATACACCCACATTAATGACTTAGCTAAGTTAAACCGTAATGCTAACCTCTACTTGTCGTGCTGTAGGTGCAGATGGAGGGAGTGGAGGAGGCCGGCCTGAGAGGAGCCCCTCCTATGTTTACGAGGTTTGTTCGGAGGCTCTGCTCATCCTTCGGGTTTTGATCCTGATGCAGCCTCTGGTTGAGGATCTTGATCACAGCATCTTTTTCCAAAATTTGAGCATAAAGAGCACGGATCCTTTTGAGGAGAAAAATAATGAAACGTGTTAGAAAATCAATAAGAAAACATTTAGTTCTGTAGCAGTAAAAACATCAAATACACGCACCTATTCTCCATCTCCTGGTTCCTGTAGTCGGCGACGGGCAGGTCTTCATTGAAGCTGTTGTTAGAGGAGTGGCAGGGTGAGTGGTTAATGATGGTGGTGTCCCTGGAAAAGAAAAATACCCGATTTTTAAAAATGTATTCAACTGGATTGTATGTGCAGTCAAAATGTAAATTTGAAGACTAAAGGTACCTCTGAGCAGCAGCAGTGGCAGCCACCTCCATGGCAAACTGCCTCATGGTGCTCTCCTCCAGGTACTTCTGCTCCCAGCGCACCATGTCGGCCTCCAGGGCCAGGATTCGCTCCTCGCGCTCACGCAGCCGCTCCTGGAGCGAGTTCATGGTCAGTCCCGGGGGCTGGGACTGCCTCTGAAGTGAATAAAGAAAATATTTGTAATTTAATGTACTGTTACATTACATAACAACAGATATAGCTTCGACAGGTTAGGAGGTTTTTTTACCTGCTGTGCCCTCAGACTCTTCAGCTCCTGCTCAAGCCTTGTTCTCAGCTTCATCTCCAGGCTCTCCCTCTTCTCGCAGGTGGACTGCAGCTGAGCCAGAGCGCTCTGGAGCCTCTCCACCTTCTCCACGTACGCCCTCTTCCTCCTCAGCTCCTCCTCGAGCTGGCGGCCTCGGCCCTGAGCTGCCTCCAGGGCCTCCTCGAGCCGCTTCGCCTTGAGACTCTGCTCTTCTGCGGTCGCTCGCAAACGCTGCAGCTCCCGCTCGGCGCGCTCCCGCTCGTAGTTCTGCTCCTCGTCTGAAGGAAAATGAAAAGCAGAAAGGCAGGTCAGGGTGAGTGTACGTGCGGACGCATTTATGCGCCATGTGATTCGACACCATGTAATTGGTCACGTGAAACAGCTCCAATCTGTTTCTAAAACATGTAATAAGAACTAGAGTTGCTACACGGCAGCGCCCTGTGTTTTCCATTTAGCAAAGCGCTCCTGGAATGCTGAGAGGAAGAACAAGGAGAAGGGGGGAAAGAGAGCTGCCCCATCCCTTTGACCCACATAGCTTAGAGCATTCCTCATCAAGGCCATACAAACACCAGCGCTCTGCTTGAGTCCAGTTTCTCAAACAGACACTATAAATCACACTCACAACAGGTGGGGGGGAACCTCATTCCTACTTGTTTGCCCTGTGATTAAGAAACGCTTCATTTCCTTTTGCAAAAAGTTGCACAGTTCCAATTCCCTGTTATTAAGGCTTCTTATTGTACAAGCTGGGGTTATGCAAGTGAAATTCCTGCATGCAAAAAAAACCCTTAAGATCCAAAAAAGGGCCCCATGCTATGCTGCAACTATGCATAATGACTCAAGAGGAGAAAAAACTGCCAAACAAGGGGACATACTCACTTTGTTCAAGGAGTTTCGCCATGATGTGTTGATTATGGTCGGCCGCCTTTACTTCTTTTGCAACGTGGGTTCTGGCGCTGTCCAGGTTTTCTGGAATGCAGCAAACATTTTAATGAGGTTAAACAGCGCACTATAAATCTGTTGGGATGTGGTATTGCTGCATTCTGCCTCTGTGTTGCCGTGGGGATGTTTTATACCTCTGAGGTCTCTGTTGAAATCCTGCAGCCTCCTGATTTCCGCCACTAACCGCCTCCTCAGGGTCTGCTCCAGGTTTTCTCTCTTACTGCTGCCCTGCATCAGTGTCTCATAGGCCTCTGAAATGCGCTGGATCTCCTGCTCCAGCTGAAAGTGGAGGAGGAAGGGGAAGGGTTGGGAAAGATGGGGAAAAGAAAAAAAAAAGTGTTTGGGGTTAGCCCACATCACTCGCCAGAGAGAAGCTGGAATGTTAATTCATGTTTTTACTTTCTATAAAGCCGTAAACGTGGGGTTCAGAAATTACTCCAATAACTTAGAGTAAGAGTTTGGCTAATCTAGTTTAGAATAAGCGTGCTTCTCCGCAAAATTAATCTAAGCCAGTGTGTGATGTTTCCTGAAGTCTACACAAGTGTATGAATGTGTGTGCGGTTTAATTCTGAGAAGGAAATCAAGCCTGCACCACTCCCTGTGAGGCTGATTTATATCTGCATTCCTGAGAGCTGATAGTCACAGTTCCAGGTGTGTGTGTGTGTGTGTGTGTATACAACACACTGCTAGTTGAAGATCATAAACAAAGACAGTCTCTTTTACACACACACATAAAAAGATTTGGGAAGGCCGCCAGTGGAGGAAAGGTGTACATGCCTGAGCCTGGGTTGTGGAAACAGCAAAGAGACACCCACCATTACAGCAGTCACTCAGGCATGTTTACTCAGGGCCGCGGCCCGGCGGGGAAAACTTTCCAACCCTGGCAATTATCATTCTTTTAGGCTGAGACAAGGAGAGAGCCATGTGACATAACTACAGCAGAGAGCGGAGCTGATTTTACAACAAAAAAAAAAAACTCTAAGGTGTCAAGTGTCACAGAGGCTGAGGTGGACATGGATCATAAAAAGTTGTGTAAAATATCTTTTCACTTCTCTACACCAAATACTTGATTTAGCTTCCTTTCTAAATGACTAGTGGAGTCAAACCTCAACCAAATGTAAGACGAAGCCTAGTTTACTCTGAAAATCTGTGGCCTCTCAGGAATTATCGCACACATCGGCCTCCGCTATGTCAGCCACACAATGAAGGGAGTGTGTAGACACAGTAGCAGGCGGTGACCGCAGTTTGTGGCCCCGCTGTAAGAAAGGTGGCAGCTGCTGATCTCATACGTTGGGCCAAATGGAGGGGTGTGTCTGTAGCTGGATACCAGGGAGGCAACTGTCGAGCGGCGTTGTGTTTCATGGGCAGCTGGCGGCGTGGAGGAATGTTGGCCCAAGCAAGTTTAAACTCAGAGGTTCATTTTGGGATACACTGTATCACTGAACACTTTCATTGACCTGAGAGTTTTCAGCTTCTTACCTTCTGAATGCGGCCCGTCTTCTCCCTGTGAGCTTCCAGCTCCTGCCTCAGCCTCTCGTTTTCCATCATTAGCAGCTCCACCTGGTTGGGCTCCTCCAAGCCAGCAGGGGGCAGGCTGTTAAATGTGTTGTAGCTGGGGGCTTCTGCTGTCTGAGCGGTCTGAGCATACCTATGAGAGAGACATTGTTTTGTAAGTAGAGACCACTTGAGCTTCATGGGTAGGCATCTAGCCTAAATAAAATGGTTTTATCTTGAGCTAAAGATCTCAAATATAAATAGTTTTCTGTCAGCAGCTGACAGACAAGCTCCAGCAAATGTTAAGAATGTAAAAGTTTGAGATGCGAATCATAGTTTGTCTATTTCTGTGAATATTCTGCTGCTGAATGCCAAACATTACAAACATTTACAGGGCTGGACTTGTTCCTCTGTAACTATGTCGAAATATGATGTGAAGCTACGGCGTGACTCACATCCATAAGTATGTGTTTACGCGTGGAAACACAAAGGCGAGGATTGGGCGGGCTCGTAAAAAATAATACCAAAGAATATGATGTCATGTTAGAGGAGTTTTAAAAAGAACACAAAAACTCAAACGCGGATGTGGATGATGTAAGCCTGAGCTCGTCGTCTTTACCTGTGCTGCTGAGGCTGCACTGGTTCCTGGATAAATCCCTGGCCCTGGATGGGGGCGGTGTACTCCGGGGGTGGGTTGCGCTTGTCCATGCTTTGCCCTGTGCTCTGAATGTACTGCGGCGGGTAGTAAGGAAGCTCCGGGTAGCTGTGAGAGTTGGCTTTGATGGCTTCAGCTTTAGCTGCTGCATCTCTCCTCTCCAGAGAGATCTGCATGAGATGCTCGCTGAGGGAGCGCACATGGCTGCACTTCTGCTCCAGCAAGCCTGCTTCCTGGTGGTAGGTCCCGTCGCGCCCCTCATGGAGCTGCCTGTGGCCCCAGTTGGATGACAAGTACTGGGAGTGCGCCTTGGCCTGCTCATAGGTCGGCAGCTTCTCTCCATTCAGCTGGTAGCTGCTCTCTGAGTGGTGGTAGTCTCCCTGGTGCTCCTGGCCCTGAGGCTCCTGTCTCGCAGAGAGCTGAGGAAGCCCTGGGTCTTCTTGAGTCAGGCTCTCCAGCGACGATCGTGGGCTCCTGCTCATTTCACCGCCGCTGCTGGGTCCACTGTTGCTTCCGCTGCCTCCACGCAGGGCCTGCTGCTGGATGGCTAACAAGGTGCGGGTGTCTGTAGGGTTTCCATAGCGGAGCTGCTCCTGGATGAGGCGGTGCAGGACCGTGCCGGACGGCTCCTCAGTGGACGACATAGTAAAACGTGAACAAAGTTTCCTCTCTGATTATAGGTTAAGTTCTTCTTCTCAATGTGAAAAGTATTAAATAAACCAGCTGTGAACCTGGAACACAGAAAATCAGATGATGAGGCAACAGACTCATTAATAATAAAACTGTTTATCTAACTATTCTTGAAGCAAATACAGTATTCTAAAAAAAAAAAAAAATCATACTTTTACATAGAAACGTGTACTTTACGTTTACTGTACAAACAGCGACAACAACGCGATGTGGACACTATTTTCACAGCAGGCAACACAGAAAAAAAAAACCTGCGCCAAAAATTCCTCTCACGGCGAAGCAAAAACCGCAATTAAACAAATTTACTCTCATAGCTCGACTTTAAAAACACTTCAAATAGTACCACGACACAATTCAGTCTCAAAAGTTTTAACTTCAAGTTACAAAACACGGAGTTTATCCTGGTTTTCAGGTGTTATCTGTCGCTGTAAAGAAAAAGGGATAACAGGCGCTTACCAGCTCACGACTGGTGCGGGAAGTTAAATTCAGGTCGTTTCCAATGTTTCCCTCGAGTTTTGTCGAGTTAAAAGCGTCTCATGTTGTCGCTCCCTGCCTCGCTGTGAAATGATTGTGGGGAGAGAGAGAGAGCAGGCGGCGATAATAAGTAACTGAGGAGGGACTGAGGTCGGAATGTCAGGAATGTGAAACGCGAGGTCCCTCGGGGATCAAAAGCGTAAAAAACTCACGAGGAGGAGGAGGAATGAAAAAAGCAGCGCAGTAACGAAAAAAAAAAATGTTTTACATTGCTTTAGGAGAATGTGTCAAAATAAAGGGAAAGGGGAGATAAACCCTGCTGTTTTTGGAACAAACCCCCCCCAATGAAAACTATTTTAGCTCTATAGCTTCTTTAGATAAAGTAGGAAAACAACATTAAATGAAAATGTTGCTTGTTTTGACAAAGTCTTCAAAATCCTGTTAAGTGCAGAAATTAAAAAAAAAATGAACACAAACTGTAAAACACTTTGATCGAAGATATACACCTAAAATAACTTCAGTAAGTTTTATACATTATTTCTCTTAAATCATCCCAGTTTTAGACCACATGTATCAAACTAAAGGCCCGTGGGCCAAATCTGGATCTTGTTAACATTTTCTTTGGCCCCAAAAGTAATAATGTGAAATAATTGTATGTTTTTATTTATTAATTTATTATTATTATTTATAATAATAACTATTATTCTTTCTACTGTATTTAATACATTCTTCTTGTGACAGATGGCCAACTGTCAAACCAAGAAAATGAAGTGATCTTTGACTTTGGCGTGGAAAGAGCAACAGAATTGACTTTAATCATTGTTTTTCTGTTCTTTTTCGTTTTAAAGCCAAATAATAGGATTTTCAGTGAGGTATTTCTGTTTTACCTGATTTGCTGGATTGTGATAAAATATTTAAGATAAAATAAGACAGCTAAAAAATGAGTGCTAATGATGTCTTTCTAAATTGGATATTTTTTTGTAGCTGTTAGGTTTTGTAAGTTCTAAACGCTACATAAAACAAATGTGGATAAGGTTGTTTGTATATAAGAATAATTTGTTATATAAAATTTCTTCAATAAATATTAACAGAAATTGGCCCTTGGCTTGAATCAAGTTTTGAATTTTGGCCCCTTTGTGTAACTGAGTTTGACACTCCTGGGTTAGACCAATAGAAAGTTTTTTTTAAATATATTCTTTAAAGCAGTCACCCTGTAGATGAGTCGTAAGACATAATTAGTTTGTTTTTGTGTGTTTACCTGAGTTGCCGAGTTGCTTAAATATTTGTTGAGCCAGTTTATTAGAATTAATCGCTCTGCAATTCACCTCCTGAACTCCTTTAAATGTGCGCCCCCTGAATTCCAAAGACTCTTCCAGGAAGATTCTTGGAAATCTATCTGAAAAAAAAAGAGGGGAGAAAAATTAAATTCTGATGAAAAAATGGTTTGTCTTGGCTTACTGAAACTCTTGTATCAAGTAGAGTTTAATCTTGTGGCGAGCAGATGTTTATCTTTATACAGTGGTGTTGGCTGTAAGAGTGCACAATATTTTATCCATAAGTAAATTTTTGCAAGTATAATGTTTGTATAAAAAAACAGCCACAGCTGGGAAATACATAATAAAGAGAGGGAGGAATGAAACATTGTGTGATAGTTTGTCACTAACCTGAAGGAATCCAGACTTTTGGCATTTTCTACAGGTCCTCTGCTTTTTAAATGCCTGTTACACACACGCCTTAAATATGCATGTCTGACTGAGCGTGTGTGCCCAGCT
This sequence comes from Cynodonichthys magdalenae, assembly GCA_031762555.1. Taxonomy (NCBI): domain Eukaryota; kingdom Metazoa; phylum Chordata; class Actinopteri; order Cyprinodontiformes; family Rivulidae; genus Cynodonichthys; species Cynodonichthys magdalenae. The sequence continues at coordinate 11,266,274 of JARVJO010000431.1, read as the reverse complement.
GTCCTGTGGAATCTGAGGTCTTTGTAACCCTGTTACTACAAACATTGAGGCTCTTTGTCCAACATGGAGCAGAAACCAGGAGGATGGATGCCACGCTTTGACTCTTCTCTTGCTAATCTAATTGCCCGAATCTTAAACCTCCATGTGGTGGATACCTCCCTGCTCTGATCAGGTTACACACTGAAACAAAAGAAGGATGAAGAAGTCATGACACAGCCAGACCACAACTCATTTTGACATGCGTGTGTTACAGAAACCTCCATTTTTGTGTCTTTAAGGAGATAAATCTTCCACCTCAAGGGAAGAAACTTAAATCTTTATGACAGACCTTGTTTCTGTCAGAGACCCAAAAAAAAGGCTATTTATGACCCAGTAGGACCAAACTACTACTATTTTAAGGACTTAAAAAAACATGCTTTGACCTTTATAGCAGCTGCTTTAAATAGCAGAGGTGTCTGTAACAACATGCTAATCATATATTTTAAGAAGAAGATGAAGAGACAGTTAGGAGGTTTTCAAATACTGTCATGTTTCTGCATACTTCATATTTACTCCCTCTGAAATAATTGTAAACTCCAGCTGACTTGGTGAAGAAAATGAGTGCGATCGAAGCACAGCAGTCAAATGGATCCCTGACCTCAGGCTGATAATCTTATTTGATGTATAAATCTATACCCTATGGGATAACACTGAGCTGCTGATGCAGCCATGCATCTGCCACTTCAATTCTCCTTCAAGCACATGTCCTCATCATGTTTCAGATGGTTTTTAATCTAAATTTTAAGGGATCACATCATGCAAAATCCACTTTTTTTAGCCAATAAATACATTTTGTTGTGTACTTGGAGTCTCTAGAAAATTAGAATTTAGTCACTCCCGTTGCTGCGTAGATATCTTTATATTTTGTATGAGTCATATTTTTCCACCTGTTCAGTTTTCTCTATTCTCTACGTCACAGAATTGGCGATGGAATTGCCAAATAAGGTCTGGACTAACTACAGTTTGGTCGTCTTCATTCTCCTCTGGCTCTGGGTCAGACTCTGGCTCCAATATGTAAAGCTTGATGAACATGTTTTCCGTTGACATCTTAATTAATTTGTAAATAAAACACTTCTGTGCCCCCTCTGTCAAACTAGAATAGACTGACCTGGAAGTTGGAGGGGGGCGGGGTGTGAAGCGCCTTTGGATTTAAAGAGACAGCATCAAAACGAGTTTATCTGAGGCTCACCTCAGGAAGGAGGTGAAAGAGCGGCTTGTGGAAGGAGGAATTCAGACCAAAGAAGTTCCACTTTAACAGGATGATATGTTTCCTTTAATTTAATAAGACAAAGCAGACGTGCTTTTTTTTTTGGAGCACATGGTGAGCTAAGTAAAACATGTTTGTTTTAGATCCACACTGTGATACTGCACTGTCTCCACTTTTTAAATGCTTCTTCATGCCATTTAACACCACCTATTTACTTCCCTTGTGAGTGTGTGTGTGGTGGGGGGGGGGGAAACACCTCGGGTCATTTTGTCCTCCATTGTAACACACTTCCTGTGAACTTCCTGTGGAATGTAAGGTTTTGAGTATTATGTTTTCATTGCAGGAAGTCAACCTTTGAAATACTAAAACAAATACAATTCTCAGCCTTCATTTGGGCTTAACAAAAAAAGCAAACATTTCTTATGAGTTTAAAAAAAGTGTCACCAAGAAATATCTGGTTGGACAAAAAGAAAAAAAAACTTGTTGCTATGAAAAGTAAACTTTATGTCTCTTGAGGTTTTAGAGGGAATGTGAGCACAAACACAACAGTGAGAGAAGTGAAATTACTAGTTAGACAGTAAAACGGGAAAAAGTCTGAGTCTAAATTTATTCAACTAACCTGTGTTTTAAAGGAATAAAAGAGCAGGAAGACAAATGGGTGAGCCGTGTTCCTGAATGAACCCATTTCTGGTTTTAGATATTTTTTTAGATATGTTGTTGCAACACATTGAATTGAGTTGCGTTGTTGTTAATGCTGCTGAGTATCAAATAAAAAATAGGTTTTGAGCATTTTTGACTAACTAAGACATACTTCATGCACATGGACTCATTTTGTTTTGAAAAGGCTGAGTTTATAGGTGTTTTTGGAATTCTTTGCGTGCTTTTGTCACATCTGGGAATCATTATTTTGATAAAAACCAAAGCAAATAGTCTGTTTTTGTCATTTCTTCATTTTCAACATTTGGACACAAACTAAACTTTATTATGACATGATTTTTAAAATGTATGTGATTTGTAACCTTTTTTATACAAAGTTTTCTTAATGTCCTGCCACAGCGTTTCACTCAGCCAGGTGTCTGACTCGGACCATTGAAAACAATGATTTTTTATTTTTTTTACATGCATGGGGTTCAGTTTCACAAACTGGTTTGAGCCAGGTCTCAGCTTTCAGACACTGCATCACATTTACATTACAGATTATTTCAGTCGCTGCACAATGTTCAGGTCCTGTAGCTGCAGAACAAGCTTCTGTGCTTGGAAACTAATATGCTGACTTTGGTTTTTGCCAGAAATAAACAACACCTCTTTGGTCTGATGTGTCAAAACATTGTTGTAATCCACTTTTTTAGCCATTAAATGCATTTTGTTGTGTACTTGGAGTCTCTATGAGTGCAGAAAAGTTGAATTTGGTTTCTTCCAATGCTGCAAAGAGATTTTTATTTTTTGTTTGGGTCATGTTTTTTAACTCCTAGTTTTCTCTGTTTCCTATGATGTTTTCTGAACGACGAAGGAATTCAGACAAAAGCATTGCAGCTCCACTTTATATAGAACCTAACTGAAGGATTTAAATGTGGAAAAAGAAAGATTTAAAAGTATGATAAGAAGTCTTGTTTGTCAGGATTTTGATTTTGCAAAACACAAGCAACTTAAATTTTTGGGTTTGGTGTGGTAGTAGCTGAGAATCGTTCACAACTCACACCGAGCATAAGATTATGCAATATTGGCTGTTTTTATAGCATGATTGTATCTTCATGGTCTGACCAAAACAAAAAACAGCTACATCACTTCTCAACAGAAGATGATCTTAGGCTAAACTTTTGGCATGAAAGGCGTGGGAAAATATGCTATTTATTTATTAAAATGTATCTCTGTGGCTGCTGTTTAAAAAATGAAAACTTTTATTATGTCTAGTGTTTTGTTCATCCTTGAACTGTTTATTACATGAGCATTAGTATGTTTCTACTCTAGAAACTAAAAAAAGAGGAGGCAACATTTTTTAAATTTTTTTTTTATGAGATGTTTTTACAGGTTTTTTTCACTCACGTCTCAAAAAGTGATTATACAAAGAGGAATTGGAGTTGATGTGTGCATGAACCCCCCCAGACAAGCCTTTTGACTCATTGTCTGTTCATATCTTTGGGCTCAGACGAGGCAGGAACCTTTGATGAGTGTGTCTGTCTTGAGACAGAAAGTAAAAAAAAAAGCTTGGACAGGAAGCACGCTGCACTCTTGAACTGGTGGGAAAGTTTGAGCCAGAATAGCCGACGAGGTCATCTGATAGGGTAGGATTGGTGAGGAATGTAACTGATAGTGCTGGAAGGAGTGGGCTGGATTCCTCTCCTTGGATCTCACATCCCTGCATGTCTTCCTCTTTCACACAAACACAATAGACAAAGACAAGGTGTGCTGCTCCAGAGCCATATCCGGTTCTCAGGAAATCGCTGACGAGGAGCTTCCCATGTATTTGCATTTCAAAAAGCTCAAAAGGCCGGGGTTGCTTTTTCTATGCAGTTATGTCAAAGGAAGCATACTTTCTCACCCTCACCTGAACAAATGAATACAAAAGACACACAACGATGTTTAGTTCCACGAGAAGGCCTGCATGTCCCTGCATGCCGGGCTACAGCAGGGGAAGTTCTCAGACTTTGATGGCAAGCAGATTTCAGGCATGACTCACGAAAAATAAATCTGTTCAAAGCTTAAAACAGATGTGCATCCATATATCTGGGGCATGTTTCACTTCCCAAAATGGCATTTGTTGGATTCTGAGCACAAGTCCTAGCACATGTGAACTATTCAACAGTCAGACAAATAACCTTACCTGTGATCTTGTCATAAAAGTGTATATTTAACACTTTTTAGATTGGGCCATAAAAATTGTCATTATTGGACAAGATTTTGACAAAGTGTGAATGTGTGCAATCCCAAGGTTATCAGTAACAACAGTTTGACCACCTCTTTAAAAACGATCTGAAGGCACACCTGCTATGATGGAAATTGAAACATAATCATTTATTGTTTGATTACAACCATTAGATTATGCATTTACTGACAGAGGAATGGATTATTAATTAAGTTATCTTGTTTTACTTATTTATATATTTTTACTTATTTTAAATTTATTAATTTCTTTAAAAAACAACATAAATTCAATATAAAATAAAAATGCAAATCACAAATTAAATGAAAGATAGCAGAAGAAAAAGTCTTATATATGCCCCTTTTTCTGAAATAAATAAATTAAATAAAAAATGATCTTCAATTTACAAAAACAAAAAACATACAAAAAAGAAAACCAAAAGAAAAAAAAATAAAGGTTTAACTGCTTCTTGAGCAACATTTCATACATTATACCATTACATCTCTCTCATCAGGAATTTTCCCCAAGCTTTAAAAACATCAATCATTAAACAATTGATAAAAAATAAACAATCTGGACAAATTACTACTGCAGAATTACAGGCCAATCTCCATCAGCAAAATAACTGAAAAATCAGTTTTCCAACAGTTAAAAAGCTTCCTAATGATAACCAACCACTTTGATGTCTTTCAGTCTGGTTTCTCACCACAGTACTGAGACTGCCCTCATCAAAGTGTTCAATGGCAACTATATTGACACAGACTGTGGAAGAACCACAGTGCTGGTTCTGTTTGATTCAGTGCAGCATTTGATGCCGTCAATCATGACATATTACTGAGATGACTAGAGAGTTGGGTAGTAGCAGTACTCAACTGGTTTGAATCTTACATAAAGAACAGGGATTTCTTTGTTTCCATAGGTAACTTCTTATCGAATTAACATGTGGGGTACCCCAAGGTTCAATCCTAGGACTCCTCTTATTTAATATCTACATGCTCCCGCTAGCTCAGGTTATAACAGGAAATAAGATTATCTACCATAACTACGCAGATGATACACAGCACTACATTACAGGTGACTCTGAACCCATCCAATCATTAAACAGATGCTTAGAACCAATAAATGTGTGGGCCAACATTCACAAAATAATTATTAAATGCTTTAATTATCTAATGCTAGTATTGCTTTACTTGTCTTTGTTTATTTTACTTGTTGCACCTGATTCCTGGACTGTTCAGGTCTGTTTTCAAGAAAGGGATATTACCAAGCTTTGTCTGAGAAACTAGAAAATCCACGTTTTTCTCAAAAGTCATGACATTTGAGAAGCTTTTTTTTTTGTGTATGTTTTTCATGTTCCATTGACGTTTCAGAATTCAAAAGGCGAAGAACAAAAAACACAATGAGTTTTATGTGTTGAACTATGTCTTGTTGGCACTTTTGTTGGTCGGGTAAACATAAGGCCTCTACTTATAAGATGTTCTGTGCTGTGCACAGTTAGATGACTTTGTGCCTGCGACATGCATAGCCTTTAAATACTAAACGTCATGAAAACATCTTTATATTTAAGAACCTTGGCATAACACACATGATTTTAGCCATTTTGTCATAAAACTGGCACATTTTCTTTTGAATTTGACTCAGTCAAAGTGATACAAGAAATGACATCAAAAGGGGAACTCTTAAAGAAAGAAAATTCCATGATCTGTGTTCATTGAAACAATATTATTTGAACTCTGACTCTTCTTTGTTGTTCTCCGATAGTGACTCAAAATAATCTAAAGAAACATCAGATTCTTCACTTATGTTCACATGCAGACATTCCCCTTTGTGATATGTTATCAAGGTTACCTTTCCAATGCATTCCTATTTATTACAAAAAAATTGATGTTGCAGACACTTATACAAAAGCCTATGTTCAACCAATTTTTCTGGTCACCAGTGTTACATTTGGGTAAACAGTAATATCTCTTAAAGCTTGATAAACAAAATATTAAATCATTCAGCATTATTATCCTCCACCACTGAAGGGAAAGGGACTGTAATGATTTTTGCACGTGTTTGTCTAATCACTGGATAAACATCTGGCTAAACAATGGCTACAAGATGGCCACCACAGCTGACTAAAATAAGAAAATACAAAAAATGGCTTCACCTCCGCTAGTTTTACAGATATTAGGCTAAAGCAGTGGTTCTCAATTCCGGTCCTCATGACCCACTATCCTGCATGTTTTATTTGTTTCCCTGCTCTTCAGCATGTCTTTAAGTTATGCAGAACCCTGGCCTCATTCATTCATAATTCAGGTGAGCCAAAGCAGGGAAACAACTAAAACATGCAGGATAGTGGGTCATGAGGACAGGACTTGAGAACCACTAGGCTAAACCTTGGTGTGGTAGTAGCTGATCATGAGCCTCAACATCTACTCTGAGCACTCTACATTGCAGGATATTTTCACTCAAAACTTTGTAATTAACTGTTGGAACTCAGTTTGTTAGCAAACATATTCTATGAATCACTTGACAATTTTTTTTAAAAGTCTCAGAAAGTAATTTCATGTACATCATTAAGTGATCGATTTTATTTTTATTTTTTTTGTGTTAATCCAATTCAAGGTAACAGCCACAGCTAAACATACCAAACACTTATGTTGCTATAAATCATTCACTTACACAGATATTGAGCTAGAATTTGCTGTGGTAGTAGCTGAAAGTCATTAACAACACATGCTCTAAGTGCTCACACATCTTGTGAAATATCACAATATCACATGAGATTGTGCAAAATGTCTTTTACAAGGTTTGACCAAAAAGGCTCTAATCCTTTTCAGTATAAGGTTATTTTACTCAAAAACTCTGACATAAAAGGCTGCGGGCAAAATGCATGACTTCAAGTATTTTTTTTTTATCTACTGAGAAATAAAACATTTGCTTGCAGCAGTATTTGCTGATAAAATTTATGTTTACCAAACCATATCAACTTGCCTTTCCTTTTATGTAACTGCTTTGAAAATTAGGCCTCTGATTCCAGATGTGTTACTCAAAAACACCAGAGGCACATAGCTGAGTCTCATGTTCCCAATGTTCCCTTTTATTTTTCCCACATTTCTTCTGCCTCTTTTAATTATCTTGTCTCTGAGTTTACTGAAAGCTGCATGCTACATGTATTGTTTGATAAAGTTTAAAATTCAAACAAGCCATAATGTCAGAAAAAAGGTTATCTGCCACTGGGTTCTTTTATTCCACAATTGCATAGCTTTATAGAGTGACTGACAATTCAATTCACCTGAAGGTGCAAAAATACATTTTTATGATTTAACATCTTTTTAAAATGGAAAAGCACAGTTTAGGTGACATGTTAAATATGTCAGAGATACCAACCTCTGGCATAACCTCTTAATTTCTTTTATTTTTTTAAATATCTGTCCAAGGTGTCCTATTGAGATGTGAAACCATCTTGCTATTTTCTGATCCAGGGACAACAAACCTGCTGCTGATGACTGACAGAAACACCAGTCCTGAAACTGTCCTCCAACAGCAGCAGGCTGCTGCCATCCTGGGAGGTCACCAGAATGCCACTCATTCATTTAGTCCAGGCATTT
>JARVJO010000431.1:11216706-11253205 GCA_031762555.1 Cynodonichthys magdalenae | reverse complement strand
CAGTGTATGAATGTGTTTGGCACTGATTAGTCTCCATAGTTGAATGTACATGTTAGCTTTGTAGAGATCTTGTAGAGAGCTGTGTGAATGGGTTAATGAGGGGCACAGATTGTAGTGTAAAGCACTTTGAGTATCCTGGTTGGATAGAAAGGGGCTATATAAGTACAGTCCATTTACTTTTGATTTGGATAGCTCTGGGTAAAAAAGCTACATGCAGAAAAGTCAGTTGAAATCACTCGACATGTTCTGACTGCAGAGAGAAAACAAAAAATTGCTTTAATGTATTAAAAAATGATTGTTTTGATTAAATGTCATTTTCAGCTTTTAGCAGAAGCATCTGAACCTGATGAGGCATCAAAAGAAGCAGTGAACAAAAACAAAAAGTGGAAGCTTTGCACTGGAAGGAGCAGAGAGCAAATGTATTTTGGCATAAAAGGAAAGGCATGTGACACGACTGTATGTGTGTGTGTGTGTGTGTGTGTGTGGATTGGGGGGGGGGTTGACACCGTATTCACCCCCCCAGCAAACATTATGTTCTGATCCGCTTAGATCAGATCAGAAACACAAATAAGGCTCTTGGACCTTTCTGACTCGGGTCCACAGTTATATAACTCAGGAATGTTGGCACAAGACCGTCCCACTAAATCAGGCAAAGGTTACTGATGAAAAAGGTATTTTATTCCGATCCCAACAACTTTTAGAAAAAAAACTCAAATGATTTTTTTGTTTTCATATCACAATTTTGGGAAAAATAAATAAATAAAAGCCTAAAAAAATTCCATTTTTGGATTTTTGCAGCTTAGATGTTCTGGCTAACATATCAGTTTCCAATAATAAAATTATGGATTTTTAAATTTGTTTTATTTGTCCTCATACAGTTACAGCTTATGTGTTAATGTTTTTTTGTATTTTTTTTTGCCCACTACTAAAATGTGTTTGTGTCTGTCTAATACTAAAATATCTCTTCAATTACTGAATAGAGTTATTGAATGTATCTCTAAAACGGATTGTTCTGACCATAAAGAAGTTTTTGTTTGCGTTTCAGTTTTGTTGTTGAAAACCTTACATCTGCTATGTTTGCTAAAGATACTTAAAAAAAAACTTCCCTCTGCAGTTCAAAGAATTAAAACAATCTGTTGTGCAGCTCAGTGCCAGGACCGTGCAGGACCTCGAACAGGATGTTTCCACCCAGCAACAATAGTATGCACAAAGACTGAAGGGTCTCTCCTGGAAATCATAAAAATTTCATCTCTTCAAACCCTTTGCCCAGATAGCAGGAAACTGCCAAAATTCTTCATAATAAAAAAAGGATGCCTGAACTGTGGAAATCTCTTTTGTTTTCCCCCTATAAATACCGGTCTTGTGATCAACACAGTTCTAACAAAAATTTAATCGACGTGGCCTCACACAGTCCAAACAGAAAATTGTCATAAAAGAAGCATCTATGAGAGAAAACCTTTTCTTTATATCCTCATATTTTTATAAACTGAGGTTTTGAAAATTATGACAAGCAAATTTTTAAAATACTTCTGTTTTAAAGTCGACACCTTCCTAAAATGTCATGTGGTAAAATTTTAGTTAAGAACTTGAATAAAATAACATTGGAAATTATTTTAGGAATGTGTGGAGATGTTTCTATGTTCAACACATTTTTACAACTGTTGGGGAAATATATTTTAACAGGTTTATTATAAGGTTAAAGGTATTCATCATGCTTCATACTGTTTAAAATGTTTTTGGGAACTCCAGAGAGTCACCAGCACTGTTATGTTATTTGCATGCAGAGCTGTTGTGTTTCTTCTGATAACATCTGGGTAATTCCATGTTCCATGTCAGCACAAACTGAGGAAATGTTTACTCTTTTATTTCACTTATTGATTTTTGGCATCCAGTGTATTCTTACAGAAAGTGTAACTACAGCTGGAGCCACCTTGCAGTATAAAATTAGTTTCTTTCCCCCTTTTTTTTTACCTCAATCAGACAAAGTTTATCTTTATAATTGTGTTTTATATTTGGAAAACAATTTCTAAGAAAGCTTCATTATAATAAAGCATGTATTTTACAGCAAAATACTCTCAGATGTGGTTGAAAGTTTTTTAGGATTGCAGTTGTGCAAAATTACTCATAAAACACATAATTTTTAATGGGACATATCATCCAAAATTCACTTTTTGTAGCTGTAAAAACGTTTTGTTGTGCACGTGCAGTATCCAGGAGTGCTGCAAATTGTCTCTCCTGGTGCTGTAAAGACATCCTAATATTCTTTTTTTTTTTCCAGTTTTCTCTATTACATATTTTAGACAATAATGTCACAGTATTTGTTGGAGAACTGCTAAACATGGGCAAAGAAATTTCGGTTAACTACTTTGTGAATCCACGGCATTCTGCTATCAAACTACAAAAATGGCCAAACGGGGTAGAGTGGGGCGGGGCCTCATTTGCATTTAAAGAGACCGCACCAGAAACACAAAGAAAGAGGGGCTTGTGGAGCTACAATAAGGAAGAATTCAGACCAAAGAAATGCATTTCCACTTTTTAAAGACCATAACTGAATGATTTAAATATGAAAAGGAAGGGTTTAAAAGCATAACATGTCTCCTTTAAGCTATTTTTTTTTTGTTTGATTTGTTCTCTTCATTCTTTCACCCAATGACAAAAGGATTTTTTTGCCAAAATCTGTGTACAAGTTTGATAGTAGCTGATTAACAACACACACTTCAAACGCTGACACATCCCATCTCAGCATAAGACTGCACCTAACATCATTAACAGTGTTGGACCACAACTGATCTTCATCTCTGCCATAAAAGTTGGCGAGCAATCTTTTAAGGTATTCTACGCCCTTCGTCATTTTTCTGTCAGTTTATCTCGCTGTACGTCATCAAGGCAGCATTCCCTCCAGTGGCCTCAGGTTTACAAGACATTTTCACAATCTAAAACGTGGATAGATGGATAGATCAAATCTGTTCACGCGCAAACGCAACCGCAAAGATCCCGTTTGTCATCATCTGTTGAATGCCCCGGAGGAGCTGGGTGTCATGACAACCAAACACTAGGAGGAGAAAACATCTTTTGAGCTGCCTGGCCCGAGCTTCATCCTCTTGGCAAACCGTGCTACAACTCATGAGAAAAACAACGTTCCCCATCTGCGTGATTTAGCTCTCAAGGAATTTGTGTCAAACAGAGACATTTCTCAGGGAGCATACCGCGCTGTATTGAAACCATCTGGTGTAACATGTGGACGCAAAAGCTACAAATCCAAACAGAAAATAAAAGGAGGTTTGTTCTTGTTATTTTTGTTTTCTTTAACCATCTGCATGTGCACACTTCATAAGTATATATGGGCATCATTTGTGAACTTTGTGTGAAACTATGTCCTAATGTGCAACTTTCCTATTACCCTCTCTTCTGTCGCTGCAGAAAGACATAAAGATTTCCTGAACGAGACAAAACGCTGAACGTTTCTGGAACTGAGATTCAGTCATGCTTGAGCAGATAAGTCAATGACCCTCTCCCAGCTCTCCCACGTCTAAATTGACCCCCCCGGTCCTGTTTACAAATTCCAGAAAACTGCACACAAAACTTGGAAAAACTGGATAAGGTGTTGACGTAAAATAAAGTCCTTGGAGCGAGAGAGAGAGAAAAAAAGAGGCAAAACACTGAAGCAATCTCAAATCCGCCAATGCTCCTTTATTTAACCTGCAGCATGAAGGAGGCTGTAAAAATCAGGCAGGTCTACAGTTTTAGGTCATTTAAACATTATTTTAGCAAATGTTTCAATGTTTTGGGCAACTTTTTACTGATAGCATCCCTGTGAGTCTGGAAGAGGTCGAGAGATGTTGTGAAAGGCCCACTGCAACAAGCCGTCAATGGAGCTCTGCTGTGATATAAAAAAAAAAAAAAGTTACATACGGGTCACAGTTGTTACACTGTAAAAGACTTATTTTAATTATTTCCTAACAGGGCACTTTATTCTCAGACTGCAGGTTTACTTGAAGTTCCTAGAGTTTCTAAAAGTTAGAATGAGAGGCAGAGAAAGAAAATATATAATATTAATGAATACATTTTTACTGTACTTTTTACCTTTTGTTCTGCTTTTTTCTTCTTTGTGCTGTGTTCCTTCAGCTTTTTTTTATTTATTTATTGTTTTATTTTAGCTTTTTCTCTGCATTTTTAGCAATCATTTTGAACTTTTCTGCTATTCTTCTCATAATTTCAACTTTTTTATGCTTCTTTCAGCTGCTTTCTGTTGATTTCAGCTGTTTTTTGTTTTTTTTAGCTAATTTGAGCATTTTTCTCCACCTAAAGTCACCTTTATGTGATAATTTCATCTTCTTACTGCTTAATTCAGAAACTGTGCTCGTTCTGTTTTTTTGTGGTAATTTCAGCTACTTTTTCTAGGTATTTTTAGCTAATTTCAGCTTATTTTTAGCATTCAGAAAAACCTTTCAATTTTAAACATTCTTGATGCATTTTCAGTTATCATTTGTTTTTAAAAAATGTTCAAAGTATAAAAGAATCAGTGACAACATATTACTTTGTTTTAAACCTTCTGAGACCAGTTCTTTTTAAAATACCTCAACTTCACCTGAAGCAGCAACAGTTTCAGGGCTGGTAAAAATGTGAATTATATATTTTCAGTGTTGAAGTCTTACATTTGTAATGTACACAAATGTCCTTGAAGCAGATTTAAAAGCCATAAATCAGATCATTTTATTGATAAATTTTAGGTGTTTGCTGTATTGATCAGCCAGACATTTTGGAATAGATATGGATCATGATTTGAGCAACAATAATGAGTTTTTATGAACATTTTCGTCACTGCTTGCAGGAATTATTGCTTCACTGCTTCACAGGTTTGGGAACTAATTTCTAGATAAAATAACTATAACAGTGATTTTGTGCAGCTCCAAGTTAAATTGCTTGTGAAGCACAGCAGAGAGTCCAGTCAATGAGGACAAGTGTTGCTCTAATCCAGAATGACACATTGCTCCTCATCACTTATTGATTTGTAGGTCAGGCTGCATCACAACTCCTCCTCTGTGTGATAAGATGAGCCATGTTGTGTCTCATAGGTACGTCTGAAACACATTTGCATCAGTGGTACTCGACTGAACCTCACTCACGTCTCCCAGGATGGAGTCCAGTTCATCTTTATTGATGGCCGGCTCAGTGATGGAGGCGATCTGATCTTGACTGAGTGTGTTCTGGGCTGCCGGTGCGAGCTGTACACACACACACAAACAGGATTATAACACAGAACATTCAGAGTTTTCTCTTTCATTGCGTTTGTTGGAGATGTGTGCTGACACACCTGCAGACCTCGGGGCTCAGACTCTTTCTCTGCAGAGCTGCCCCACAGCCGGGAGCAGGAGGAGCAGATGGACCTCCCCCTGGAGAACACGCGGACACAGTGAGTGAGTCAGTGCTGCGGTGGATCACGTTTCCATCAATCAATATGTAATTTGAGGGTTACACAGAGAGAGAGCTTCAAATCCTTTCAGCTGGCTAATTATAGTTGATTTGGGCTCTTCATGTGCAACAATACTTCTCAGACTTATAAAAAGCAGGAGTGCATAGCACCCGCTGCTGTCTTTTTACATTATTTTATGTTTAGAAACGATGGAGTTGTAGTCATTTTGCTTGAACCTTTAGATGTCATGCTCAGAGTATGTGTTTGGAATGACTCTCAGCTACTACTAAATCAAATATTAGCTCAGTATCAGTAAAACTGACTAAATAATTTGTTATGTTTTCTAAAAGGAGTTACCTGTGGTGGATATCTGGATTTGGGTTCAATTCAAAAGTTAAAACCATTTAATATTTTCTGGAATTTTCTTTTAAATCCGCCTTGCGTTTCATGAGATATTTTGCTAACAGACAAATGACTGCACAAACACAAAGTACCATGATGTACATTTAAAGTAACGTTCATTCAAATGAGTCAGTCATTCCTAAAATAAGCCCATTGCAGCAAAAGCAACTTAGTTTAATTTTTATTCGCCATTTGCATCTCTGAACTAATTTTGTGATGTTATTGATCCTCTGTTAGTGCTTGCAGCTGCAGAGGTCCATTTACAATCCATTAGTCAACATTTGCTAGATGATGATGATTTGCTCAAACTCTTAATGCACAAGGACGATCGATGCTAACAAGAAAAGGTGGGAGCTTCAAGAAATGCACTTTAGTTCAGAAGAACTTCAAAGCTAAACTCTTTTTTTCTGTTTGGAGAGATGAAACAATTGGTTTTCTTACTTGGAGAAGTGGCAGTGAGCGTGGAAACACTTTAAACACTGATGACAGAGAGTCAGGTCTCCTCCGCCGAGGTGACAAACACCACACAGTTCCCTCACACCGGCCAGCTCTCCTCCTGAACACTGGGAACCCAATTTGTAGCAAACAAGATTACTTTAACAAAAACAGTCAAATAAAGTACTGATGGTAAGTGACTAGGAGCTGAAAAGGGGGAGAAAATTATAGAAAAACATAGTCTTCACCTGATTTCTGCCACTTGATACACTGACCGAGGCTGAAACGCTTGTGACGGAGGATGATAGAGTGGAGTAAAATGAGCTGTCTGTCATTGAGATACTGGATTTTGTGCTTGTTTGCTGAGGCTGAGCTGGGAGAGCCTGAATACAATAAATGTTTGGTATTAAAAAAACGATACATTTTGAAAAGAAGCTTATAATTTCAAGGAAATGCTGAAATGATACTATGATCTGTTGCATCGTAAATTTGATTGAAAGCCTGTCCTTTAGACACATTACAAAATAGTTAGGTGAACAATTAACTCCTCTGATCAATGCAGCATGTAACTTATTGTGTTCAAATTATAAGCTTCAGGGATTTACCTGTAAAGGAAGTTGGATGCTCTCTCTTTTCACTCTGTGCCCACTGCACCACTCACACTGCCAAGAGCCACTGCAGATTAAAAACAAAAAAAACCTTGTGATGCATTGAAGCCTAGTGCCTCCCTAAGCTCATAAATACACACATTAAAACATAAAAAGGTGCACATCGTGTTTAAACCTGGGTATGGAGCAGAGTGGAGGGCTGAGGCAGGACAGGTGAAAGGCTCGAGGACATCCATCGCAACAAATCAGCTCTCCTCCATCTTTACACACCGCGCACTCGTCATCATTACAGTGAGACTACAAACACACACGCATATTCTTGTAATTTTATTAAAATTATTTTTAATCACTCATACATACATTTTTTTTAATGAGCTTCATATAGAGTGTGTGGCTCTGACTGTTGTTACCAGGGTTGTGGTGGGCTCCCCCTGGTGGTGAAATGTGGTCTTTGCAGGTTTGGGCTTCTCACTGTTTGTCTCCTCAGCTAAACCCTGGGAGTAAAACCTCTCTGCAAGTTTGACGCACTTTTTGTTCAACCCTGTTAATGACAAACACATTTGTTTTAAATATATTTTTCTTGTAGATCAATAAGATTATGTGTAATTTGACAAAAAATAAATAAGTACAATGCTATGTCATTTCCTGTTTCTAAACTGATGCTACAGTTTATATTTACCTTTTATTCGACATTACAATTTTATTTGTGTTGAATAAATATTTTCACAGTTTACCATCCAAGGTGTACTCCTTTTTTACGAGTATCTTTTCTTTTTTTTCACTTCCAACCAGTGGATCTGTAGAGAAGCTTGAGGATGAGGAGGGAAGTGGTATTCCTCTCTGGGCCGAGGAAGACGCCGCCTGCAAACCTGTGAAGGATTTTGAAAGTTTTGTAGCAGAAATGTTCATGTGGCCTATTTTAACTACAAGAATTTACTGGCTGTTACCGTTTCCATTTGGAAGCTGCAGTGCTTGACTCCTCACTCTGTACAGCTTGACTTTATTCCCTGAACATAAAAACAATTCATTGCAAACCATCAGTTATTTATTAACTAACTGCTTTTACTTTGTTACAGTACTTAAGTAATTTTTATGAGGATTTGTAATTTTATCAAGTATTTTTTTAATCTTAACTTTCATTTTTGTTTCATTACATTCAAAACAAAAGATAATACTTTTACATCTTTACTTTAAAAATTGACACAGCTTTACACATTACAAATTTAACTATGACCAGAACTTATAATGAAAAGAGATGTGCACTCTAAAAAATGAAGTGTTGAATTTATGTAACCAAGCTGGTTTAACTAAACCAAGTTGAGTAAACTGAACAATTTACACAGGTACATTTACTCAACTCAGTTTAGTAGGAGCAGTTTGGTTAAGTAAATTCAACACTTATTTTTTAGAGTGTGTAAAAGTACTTTAACTTTTCCTTTCCTGATCATTGTAAGCAGTTTTATAACTTTTACTTGCGCACTTTTCTTATCTGTGAAATTTTTACAAATGTCATTTTCTGTTTAGATATTTTTACTTTTACTTTGTTGTTTCTTTCAAGTACTTTATATACCTCTGCAAAGCATTGTGTGACAATATACTTAATGCATAAACTGGATAAATGTTGGGACTTTGTGTAAAATGTAAATGAAACAGATTTCAGTGACTTGCAAATATCACAAACTTGTATTTCACAATGGAACCTATAAACATATTAAATATTGTTTTATGACCTTTTTACAGTTACTAATACATACACTGAAAGTTAGTATTTAGAGATGCATTATGGTCACATTTGATGTTGTAAATGTGGCAAAATTTCCATAAGAGTTTTGGTTTGGAAAACCAGTAATAATTTCTCTATTTTGGTCTTAATTTAGATCTAACAGTGTTGGAGAAAATACATGAAGATATACAGAAGACCTGCTCCATCATTTGTCTTGGCACGATATTCTGAACTCTTGGAGTTGGCTCTCCTGTCCTCACGGTTCCTCTTCTTACTTTGAGCAGTTTTCAGACCTCCTGAAGATCCAGTTTCTGCTTTGGAACCCGGAGCCTCTCGTCCTATTAAAATCAATAATGTGGAACTGAAAAAAAAGTGTGTTCTTATGATATGATTATGAAGTCAAATAAAATGGTCACATACTGGCCTGAAGGTTAGTGAGGAGTGTCTGCAGCCGGGGGTAGCTGTCCATGTTGTAGTCTTTGGATAAGTTGTTCCAAAAAGCCTGGAGAGTGGATCTGCTCTGTTCTAACAGCCAGGACAGGAGGGAGTACATAGCTTTGTGAATCCCCTCACTCCCCTCCTTCTCCAGTGTGTCCTAATAAAGCAAATGATTGTGTTTTTAATGAATTTAGCTTAAAAATTCAGGACAAAATGAAACTAGTTCACAGTGACATTAAAGGTTCATATTTTTCCTATTCCTTACCTTCAGCAGCTGGTCAGGGATGATGTTTTTGTCTACCAGGCCGTACACAATAGGGAAAGGGTCGTCCACAGCCATTGCAATGTCGGTGCGAAGCTCCCTCAGCAGAGAGCGAAGGTTGGTGTCCACAAACGCCTCCACTCGGGACATGATCTGCTTCGAGTGAAAATGTGATACCAAGTGACCCGACCTGGTCTGAGATCAAACATCAAGTCTTCAGGGTGCAGGAGGTGTGTCCTTCTCAGGTGAAGAAGTGTTGTATACGACACCAGGGGATTATTAATGCAAATGAGACACCTAAACTAAATTTATTTCATTTAGTTTCTAGTTTTTGTAATATTTATCACCATAGATTTATGTGATTATATTAAATTATTATATTTATTCTTCTGAAACCTTCACCAAGAACTCTGCTTGATGCACCAGAGGAAGTCCATCCATCAGGTCTCTGCCGAGTCCATTCGTCCACTAACGGCTCCAACTGCCTTCATCCAAGGGGATTCCTGTCCTCTTACATCAGACGAGCTCGGTGAAGTGATCTGACGTGCCACGGTGACAGTTTTCCTCCTAAAAGGTTCTTTCCACCTCAACTTCCCCTTACCTATCAGGTTTTCATTCTCTGACTCACCACTCTGGGTTAGAGTCATTGCTTCACTCCTCCATGGATGAAAAAAAAAAATCTAAGTTGTAAACAATTAACTGATCCACACTGACTGCATGACCGGTTGGCTGCTATGTTGTCAGACCAGCTGTTCTAACCCTTCAATAATGTTTTGTTTTTCTTAAATAAGGCAAAATAAAGAACTTTAGCATTATTTTAAATGTAATGTAGTTTGTTGTGTGTGTTTTTTTATGTTTACCTGTCTTAAACCTCTTTCTACTATGTGACTTGAGATTTTTTTTAAGTCATATTTTTGGAAAATGTCAAAACCTGATCACATAACAGGTGATTTCTTAAAGCTATTTGGCAGAAATCCCTAGAAAACACAAGTTCACTTTGTGAACTTGTTCAAAAATGTAAATATAGTGCATTTAATTTATACTAAAATAAAAGCTTTAAAAGTCTTAACCATTAAAAAACATTAATGTTCACATTGCTCTCTACTTATCAGTTTATTCTTAACTCTTTGACCCAAGAAAATTTGCAAATCCTATTTACTCTGTAACTGATTAAAAGTTTAATTCTTATTCAGTAAAAAAATAAAAATTTTATTCAAAATAAAGACCTAGCAATTCTTAAATAATGCATATGTTAATTTTAGACTAAGATTATTTAATGTTGAGAAATGATGGTGTATCCATTTTGATAAAACTGAATTATTGAATTATTAATTTTGTGTCATCTAAAATTAGCTGCATCAACCTAAATGGGAATGGCTCCACATGTAGAGCTGCATCTAATGATTGTTGTCTGAAAGTTTCATTAAAATCCATGTCGTGGTTCATGAGATATTTTGCTAACAGACAGAAGGATTTTAAACAAAGATCATTCGCACTCTGTAATGCTTAGAATATGTGTTGAGGATCAGTCTCAGCTACCAAACGTTAGGTATCATTTGTAGTGTTTTCTAAAGACATCAGGCTGTGGCAGCCATCTTGAATCGGGTCAACTCATTTATCCTCCAATGAGGACTGTCTGTGAGTTTCATTTGCTTATAGACAGACGTACGCAAACTCATCATCATCATCGTCCACCTTCGCTGTCCGGCGGCAGGCCCTGACTACAGCAGAACAGAACTTTTTGCTGCCAGGTGAATGTGGATGATTAGGAGAGTGCAGCCCTTTAATCTGTAATTTATTAATCATTAAACATTATTACATTATTCATACTGGTGAACAAAGACCACTTCTACAGAGGGACGTTCACAACATACATATTACATTATTATATACAGTGCAGTCCATTACAGTGGGTTGATATAAGTGTATCACCGGGATGGAGGGATGGGGAGAGCGGAGGGAGAGCTAGAGGGAGGAGAGAAGGGGAAGTCTATGGGGTTATTTGACGGGATGCAGGAGTTGTGAGAGTAAGCTGACTTTTCTTTTTTTTTAATAACCACAGTATAGTTTGTTCTATAAAAGTTAAACCCATAAGCGTGTCACGTTTTTCACAGCTACTGTTAAGTGAACCTACTGAACTCTGGTGGGAATATCAAATGGTATGAGTTTTGTTATGAGATGCTATAGAGAGATGCTATAAAACATTCTAAGATAGTCGGCCTCCTCCCAGAGCACGGGGACCCTGAAAGGGTGGCCTAAAGGTCAAAAGGTCAAAGATCAGAACAGCGTGCATGCGTGCTGCAGACATTCAGACGTGTTCAGCCACCTGGAAAAATGGCTGACCCCCTTAACTTTTACCTCCATCCGTGTATTAGGCATCGTTTTAGGTGCTTTCCCTTTTTTTTCCAGATATAAAAAAATACAAAACATAACGGTGAAAAGAACTCTGTTGGTTTGTCCTCTTCTTCTCTTCTTCTCCCTTTCTGTATTTATTTTTCTTATTATTTATTGTTGTCATTGCTTTTTTTTTTATGGCAACATATTTTTCCCTTCAAGTTTTTTTTTTTTACTCCTTCAGTCACTTACATATTGACAAAGTTTACAATATCTTACAACTGAACAAGACTGAAAGATGTAACATTTGATTTGTCCAATCAGATACAAGGCGTTGATCCTATATGTCCAATTAGAGAAGTCAACTGGGAGCTAACCAGCATTAAGAAACACAACAAGCCTATGGTGTGAAAGGGAGCCGACCGATCGCAGCTCTGCATTAACACGAGCAGCCACCCTCGGGGACGGTCGGCTCGGCTGGTTTGTCCAGCTTGATGTCGATCACTGGTAATAGTTCAGTTAAGAAAAACTCAAGGGATGAACCAGCGGTCAGAAACAAGGTGACTCCTAATGAGTGATTAGCTTAAGAGATGCTGACAGGTGCTGATGACTGAAGCGTCTTCCAGGTTTTTACTGGACTTTTTTCTCTATTTCTTAAAAATAAGATTTTTAGATACTGTTAGTCTCATTATTTCTTTAATCCCTAACAATAACCAATCCTCCATCCTTTCCTCTTGTCACTTCCCTGACAGTCATTGTGTGGTGCTGCACTTTTGCATCTGTATAAGAAACCCTCCCTCTGTGCTTTTCCTCCCTCTTAAACATAAACACTTTAATGACTGATGCTTCTACAGACAGCAGGCCGCTCTGTCTGCTGGTGTTAGTGCCAGCAGCCACTAAGAGATTAAAAATAAGCTGCCCATTTCTCAGGAACTCGCCTCTCGGCGCATGCAGAGACTCAGAGTGGCTGTAAAGGATACTGCCTTCGGGATTTGCGTCGTCCAGGCTTTCCATGCCAGGTAGGGCTGCTGCAACTCGGCGAAACAGCTAAAAAGAGGAGAAACAAGGAAGAAGAGAAGAAGTGACGTAGAAATGTTAAAATACGATTTAAAAAAATATACTTTTTTGTTTGATTTCTAGAAAAGATATGCAAGTTTGTGAACCACATTTTAACACGGATCATACTTAAAAAAAATATATGAAGTAAAAATCTCAGTAAATACAAATTTATTTTTGATAGAAAAATTGATCCATTTTTATTCACTCCAACTACATCCTCCTTTCCTTCTATTCTTCTACCTCTATCTTAATTGCACACCAAACATTGTTCACATTGCTGATCATATTTGCAAGTAAAATGTTTTTTTCTATCAACCAATTGTAAAGAGTCGCCACAAAAAAAACAAAAAAACTGCCAAGAATGTGCTGTCAGCTGTCCAAAATGCTGTGAAATGTGATGAAACTGCCGGGATCACCTGTTTGACATTGGAGCCTGTCTTGGCACTGGTCTCGATGAACATGACGTTCAGCTCTTTGGCTCTCTGCTCTCCTTCTTCGATCATGATTTGCCTGCAGGAAAATTTAGCCAGACTCAACATCTCAGGCTGAATCACTCAAAGCCGACGACTTGCTTTTGACATCTTCATGTTTATTTTCCTAAATCCTCCCAACTGCAGCGGAACCTAAGATTTAATTATGGATCAACATTTTTTTTCTTTTTTTTTACCTCTTCTCCTCTAAATCTGTCTTGTTGCCCACTAGCATGATGATGACATCACTTCCTCGTTCTGTCCTGACGTCGTCGATCCATTTGCAGGTCTGCTGGAACGAATTCACATCTGTGAAAGACCAGACCATCACTTTAGATCCAACCATTTCCACCTCTGTGACATTAAAACCCACATTTCAATCAATGTGTTTAGACAAGAAGTCATCAGCAGAGTCATTTTGGCTCACTTGTGATATCGTAGACAACCACAGCCACTGTAGAGTCCCGGATGTAGCTCGGAATGAGGCTCCTGAAGCGCTCCTGTCCAGCTGTGTCCCACAGCTGCAGCCTTACCTGCAGGTACACACACACACAGAAACACACACTTTCAGCAGCTGTAACTCAACACACAAGCTAGATATAAAGGCTTTGTGTGAGGGATAAGCCAGTATCAGCTGGCAGGGGATGATATCCCACAGCAGAAATAGCTTTTCCACTGGCTAAAGAAGATCATCCATGAGTGAGGCTTATTAAAGAAAAAAAAACTCAGCGCACCAAAGCTCATATTCCCAGAAATACCCTTCAGATAATCATGTTAAAGTGTGACGAAAGCAGTTATAAGGCAAATCAAATCAAGGATTAGTCAAAGCACAGAGGAAACTGGGATATTTAAAGATGGTGGCTTTAAACTTGAAAATGGCATTATTATTTTAAAAATGACATGCAAAGTGTAAAGCACAATCAAGAGTTCCTACTGTTCGGTCTTCCAGGTACATGGTCTTCGATAGGAAGTCAATGCCAATGGTCGCCTGAGTGAGAAGAAAAAGGGAACAACTTCTAATTAAAATTCAGACATTAAATTAATTTCTGCACAGCTTGTTTTCCATGGAGTTTTGTGTAATGAAAATATATGAGCCTGACCTCTGAGAAAGAGTCAATGAGAATATGTTCCAAGACATCCCAAGAATGTCTACACTGTATGGATTATTATGATCAGCTGCATTTTTCCTAGAATATTTGTTGACCAAAGGTTTACTGAGCAGATCTGTTACCAGTCAAAGGCTAAATTCAGACATTTTATTTATGTTTCTGCCTCACCTGATACGTGTTGTCGAAGCTGTCATACATGAACCTAGTGATGAGAGATGTTTTCCCCACTGAAACAGAACACAGGTGGATTTTTGTCAGCTAAAATTCTCAATATTTTACACATTTACAATACAACGGAGACTGTGAAAAACTAGTGTTTTGGCACAATGACAGTTGCAAGACAAAATCTTAATCAAAATCTATTTAATGATTAGAGAAACTTATGATAAAATTGATCCAGGTTTAGAATTATTATCACTCGCTGAAGCAGCTACAAGGATTTTTTTATTTGTCTGTGTGTCTGTGTGTCTGTGTGTCTGTGCGTCGGCTGAACATCTACAGCTGATTACATTTTTGAGTCAACCCCATTCAAGATGGCTGCCACAGTCAACAGATTGTGAAACCCATTACTGGCTGTAACTCACTCAGTTTTAGCGTTATAGTAGCTGAGCATCTTCTCCACCAGATCCTCTGACTACTACATACTTTGCAGTATTTTTGCCTCTAACTTTAGCATTATCTATTGCCATCAACCGTGTCTGTCTGTTAGCTAAATATCTTATGAACCACTGGATAGATTTACATGAAACTCTTAAAACACAATCATTGGATGTAAATTTACAACTGATTACATATTGAAGTCAACCTCATTCAAGATGGCTGCCTCACCGAAGCAATCCTATCAAACACAAAAATGGCCATGACTCAATTAATTTGATAAATATAGAGCTAAAATCTGGTGTGGTAGTAGATAAGAGTCATTTCCAACACATACTCTGAGCGCTAACTGATCCCACAAGATCTCTTTTTAAAATGTATTTTTAATTTATCTATTGGAGGCAGCTGTGTCTGTCTGTTAGCAAAATATTGCATGAACTACTGGAAAGATTTTTGGTAAAACTTTCAGAAGTAATCATTAGATGTACATCTGCAACTGATTAACTTTTATGGACAACCTAAATAAAAATGGCTGCTCCAGCTATAGCTACAAAGCACACAGCCGTACATTTTACAGACGTTGAGCTAAAATTCGGCGTGGCAGCAGCTGATTTTGTTCAAGACATTGTTCCTTTTTTGGGGTGGCGAGAACTAATGTTGTTTCTGTTATTGATTGTTTCCCCTCCGTCGCCTTTCGGTCCTTAAAAGCATTTGCTGGAGCGCTGAAATGAAAACACAGCGAAGACACAGCACATTTGTCCTGAAATGACTGAGACATGGACGAGAGGAACTCCATGTTCTCCATATACCGTTATATTTGCACAAATGCTGCGTTTAGCAGCGTTCTCCATCACATCTGTGCTTCTCCAGCTGTAACTGGCACTGACCACACCAGGCCTTGTTACAGCACCATGGACAGCATCATTGCAGCACAGGCCACACAAACACACACTCTCATTGCACACACACCTATAATGGATATCGCACACCAATCCAGCTGCTATCATATTATTTGTCCTTTTCCCTACTTTATCATTTTTTATAATAACTCAGGAGTTCATTTGCTGATGATTTTCGGATTTTCAGAGCTAAACCATTATACAGTAGATAATTTATTCCTGAATTAGTACCATCACATCAAAACACAGATGGATTATTGAACATATAAGATAATGTGGTGCTGTCAGGCCTGTTTTTTTCCCCTGTGATTTTTGATGGGCCAGAGCAGGAGACTGCGTGGTTTGAAGATGCTACAGACATCATCGCCAGTCTAGGGTGTGTCCCGAGCTGACACATGGGAGGCTGTTTGTTATCCTATAAAATCAAATGGGGGAAAAAACACTAAATGCGGTTACACAACAGAATAAAGATATTAAAAATAAATGGATGTCAGTGGAATAAACAGGTTATTTAGGAAACGGGTGGAGATGTTTGACGGTCACTGCAGCGAGTCATAATATTCATGCGATGCGAACTATGACAATCTGCGACAAAACTAACAACCTTCAAGGGCTTTTGAAATTTGTTTTAAATGTTTTAATGATAATTTAGACTCCAATGTGCGCAGTTGCAATAATCAGTTTTCATTCAGGAGTTGAGCTGAGGTAAATGCGGGTCCACCTCGGCAAATATGTTTTCCTGTTTCGAGCGTCGCCTTCATCAAGGCCAAACACGATTTTATTCCGAATTTCACTTGAACTCACCAGAACCATACATGGCCTTTTCCCCCCCCTACACACACACGTTTGACAGCCAGTCCTCCAAACACACACACAGCCCTGACTCACCGCTCTGCTCGCCCAAAAACACCAGTTTAAATTTCCTCAGGGGGTTCCCCAAATCTCCTCCAGCTGACATGGTGGCAGACAAACAGCCGAACCTGGACCGGTTTTGATGAGTTTGATGTTATATTACTATTTTTTAGTCGTTCGGTGTCTCCTTTTTTCCCCTTCTTCTTCTGTGTGCGCAGGGAGGGTGGGAAGGGGGGATCCTCCTCTCCTCACAGAATGGTGGGAATGCAGCTCAGCATCCTCCTGTCATCTCAGAGCGCTAGTGCGCATGCGCGACCTCACCTTTCTGCTCTTTACGCTGAAACCTCTTGCCTGATCAAACCATGGTCAGTTTTATTGTATGGAATGCCTTTTAACTGACTATTTAGTCAACATGACCCTGTGTTATGTATGTAAACAGCTACAACTCTGATCAGTGCATAAAACTATATTGACAAATCCTATATTTTCAAATCCTAAAAAAGCTTGTTCCATTTTTTACTGTAAGTGCTGTAGGTGCTTATAATGCAAATGAAAAAAAATCTTACTTTCTCGTGAAAAGTGATTCAGTTAAAATTATATTTTCATGTTTACCTGCATGCTTTTAGGATGTTATAGAGTAAATGTGGCAAAACTCAAGGCTCGTTGTCCATATGTGGCTCATCAACATTTTATGTGCCCCACGTGAGCTTCAAAGATATCTTAATGCTTATGCTGCTTTGATCATAAACTACATCTCCCATAATGCATGCTTATTATTTTACTTGAAAAATAACAGTATCCCACCAAAAGAGGAAGGTGCACAGGGTTTAAAAGTAGCTGGCAAAGTTTGCCGAGTAAAAATCTCCATTTTGTTATATTTGCTGTGGCCCATTTGTACTGGGAAGAGGGAATTTCCTACTCACAAGACATAAATTTAAACTGAAATGCCTTTTCTGTGGGAATTCCCTGTCAGAAAAGTGGACAGTTAAGAATTAGAGATGGTAGTTAACTCACAGTGAGTAAAACTTATTTTTGTAAATAACATTTATGTACTATTTATTTCACATTTAGTCAGTCATACATGTAATACTTTTTAGTCTTTAAAAGAGGAACACTGTTTATATACAAGAAATACTACATAGAGCTCAGTTATTGTTTATTAGCTGCACTCAGTTGTAGCAATGAGACGAGGAACATGATGCTTTGTGTTTAGTCGAAGTTAAACACGAAACATTTAAGGTAAATACAACACGCCCTTTGAGGGCATGACTAACAAACGAGAATATATACTGCATCAATTTATATATATATACATACATACATATATATATAACTTGCGACCTGTCCAGGGTGTACCCTGCCCCTCGCACTGTGACGGCTGGATATGGGCACCAGTGACCCCCGTGACCCTTAAAGGAAGAAACGGGTATAGATAATGGATGGATGGATGGATGGATGGATATATATATATATATATACTGTATCTATATCAGTATTTGCTACAATATTTTCTATTTGATATCCTTAAAATGATTCATCCTTGCATTATAGTCATAAGTGTTTGATCTTAATTATTTGCAGGTGCCTTCAAGTTTTCCATCAGCCATTCAGCCACAAACAACCAGACCACTGGGTAGCTGGGTATTGTGTTCACTGAACATGGAGCAAAGAAAACAAAGGTGAGGAGGGGCTCAGAAAGAAGGTTGATACCATTAAGTCAGCTTCATGTTCCTTTAACCAAAGTGGTCAATATTATCAAAACAGATCCTGGTGCTGTTACCAACCATCCCATGGCGTGAACACGAGAGACGATGGATGGATACTAAAGAGCCAATGAATCCATTCAAACTAAACTCCAAGGTCAAGGTACATCACTTTCTGATTGCACCATCAATCGCATTTCAATCCATAGTGAGCTCCATAGAAGAAGAAATGCATTTATATTTTTCTGTTTGCACAAGCTATACTTTGCAAGAGGCTTGTGCTTAGTTATGTTTATTTCTAATTTAGGTTTGCAAAAATTAAACAACAGTAATTTATTCTCAAGAGATTTATTCAGCACCCATCCATTTCCAGAATTAACACATCAACATTAAAATATCCCATCTGAGCTTAATGCTCAAAATCAAACAGCTCTGCCTCCTTCTCTTTCCAGAAAGCGAAGCTGCGATCGATGTATTTACATATATCCTCGTTATTGAAGCAGGAAAAGTCTGAGTCGCTGCTGTTCTCATCTGGGGTTGCACTTTGTATCACAACCATAGGCAGAGACGTGGACTCTGGCAGTAGAGATGATGCTGATGATAATGGGCAGCTGCTTAGTTTGGATTCGCCAAAGAAACGAAACTTAAGGTCTTCAAAGCCGTCGCCCCACTGCCGCCTGCCGGCCTGGATTTCCTGCAGGACGGCCTTGTGGAAGTCCCTCACCTTCTCCCAGGGGAACCTGCCGACATGGTCGAAAACTTCAAAACACAGGAGATGCCTCATTTTCCTCTCCTCTGCAGTCAGCTCTTGCTCTAAGATGTGGAAGTAACCCAACATGAAGAGGTCGAGGGTCAAGCTGTCGTGGCCCAATGCAACACCGTTCACATTGGGCAGGAAATGCTCGGGCGAAAAGGTCACCTGGGTGGGAGGATTTTGCAAAAGGTCAGAGGAAGCATTGTCAGGCTCCAGTTTATTCTTCCAGGAGCTCAGCATTTTGTCAACCGCCCCTCGTTGTTGGCAGAACTGAACCAGGGACGTGTTTTTCTCTTCAGCCTGAGTTGCCATCGCTGTCTCTGACGCCCTCTGCCTCGCTGCTCTAACTGAGATTGCGTACGCTGATTTCTTCCAGTGGCTCAGGAACAGCACCACTATTCGCTCTTTCCTTAAACTTGTGGTGTCATAAACAGGTATGCATTTTTTGGAGGCACTGTGGTTGAGTTCTGAGTTGACTTCAAGATTGTTTTCTCCAGAAGCGTCCACCTTAGTCGGAATTTTCAACTCCTGTTCCCTCTGTGCAACTCCAACAAAGGGATAAATGCCACCAATTCGACCCTCAAAGTTGGACCTAAGGTTTCTCACTGACACCCCAGACTGCTGGATTTCTCTCTCCACCTTCTCCCTCTGTGCTCTGCTGTAGCTGTGACTCTCCAAGCGGTGGCTAAATGCAGAAGCCATCCCAATGTGGGGTATCCTGCATCCACTGGAGGCCCCTGCAGGTGTTAGGGTCATCTCTTCTTGCTGCACCAATTCTTGGTCCAAATCAGTTGCCGAAATGTCTCTGATTTCTTGCAAACTTTTCATCCCCTCCACCATGCCTTCCACCATCCTCCAATCGCTTTCTTTGTCTGTTGTTTGAGTTAGATTGGACACCAACAGAGACAAACTCCTAACAATCTCTGAGACCCGGTTGCACCAAACGGGTAAACTCAGGTGCGTTTTCCCCTCAGAGTCTCTCTGTTGTAGGATGTCTTTGTTGAGGGAGATATTGACGATGGGATCAGGGAAAATTGCCCTTAGCTCCTCAGTAAGCCTGGTCAGCTCCAGCTCGTAGGCCTGACAGCGTTTCTGCAGAGAAACGACCTCAATCTGTTGCTGCAGGTAAACTAAGTCTTCCTCTGTTAAAAGCTCACCAAACGGCCCCAAGATGGCATTGCGAGCCTGAGAGAACTTCCACGTATCTGCTGGCACATAACCATTCTCCATGTCCTATTGCAGACACGAAAAAAATTCACTTCATCTTTTAGGGAAAGAGGTAGGCTTATTTGTTTTAATGTCACAGTAAAACATCCCAGGTGAGGAGTACCTGTCTCCTCTGCTCCTCCTCATCTCTCAGCCTGACCTGGAGCTGCCGCACCATCACCTGTCGCTTCCACTCCGGTATGGGGCTGCCGGCTTCGTCGTGCGTCGGCACCAGGGAGTCGATGTCAGCCAAGATTACATCGACAGCTGGTGACTCCTCCGGCACCTCCTCTCTGTCAAGATGCTGTCAGTGTTTAATAATGTAAGACAGAGTGACTCTGTTGACCTCTGGACCTGAGGATTAGCTAAACAAAGTTTTGGAAAGACTTTTTTCCCTTCCATGGCTTGGAAACAAAAAAAAAGCTCTGAAATCATCCAAATGCATCAGGAATACAAAACAAAACTTTAGTTAAAAAAAGTTAGCAAGATAACATTTTCTTAATCAAATACAGTTTTTTTTTACCATGATTATTATTCTTAACTGACCTCAAACAGAGTATTAGTCACTTTTATTGTAACTGTTTTGAATTTTGTCCAGGAGTAATCTTTGTTTTGAAGGTTGCGGCATGTATAACTCACTGTTTGCCCAGTGAAGACTGCAGTTAGGCCGGCGTGCCTCAGTGATTTAATAGCCTTCATCTGAGACATCGGCGTGAGGTCCCTCTCCGGAGGCCTCAGATGATTGAGCGATGTCACCACTGTAAACAAACATGACAAAGGGAAAAGGTCAAACTCTGAGATTTGATTGAATTAAAAGATGTGTGTGTGTGCATTTGTGATTAGTGTTGCCTTTTTGGGGTTATTTAACTTAATAAAAATATTTTTGGCATGCATAAATACAATCAAGTAACATCTGCACGATGAATGGGTTTGGTATATTTTCATAATAGTGGGTCTTCTCTGTGTGGATCACCTGAGGAGGCCAGATGAACATGCTGGAGGGAGCCAGTGGTGTGTTTTTTTGAGGTGGTGGCAAATGAAGAAGAGGAGGAGGTCACAGGAAGTTGGGGTTGTCGAGGCAGTGGGAGCACCTCCTTCACTGGCTGCTGGACAGACACACACAAATACACACACGAACACACAGCAGGGATGCTTTAAAGGACAGGTCAAGCAAAAACAGGGTTTCCATTTGACTGAAAATTTGGCTCACATCTATTTTGCTATTGTCATTTTTAAACAAGCAGTTCTTTTTATCTTTTATCAACAGGTCATTCTTATAAATCTTTTGAATAAAATATGACTATTACAAATCTCTGCTTCTAAAATTATTTATATAATCTATGTGTTATTTCATTCCCTTAGGAACCACAGGTGTTAAAGTTTTATTTCAATATCTGTTCTGAAGAATTGGTCACCTTATTAGTCTCCATGTTGATGCTGGTGTTTGTTCACCCTCTGCTGATACAGGAGCTCCTCTTACTAAAACACTGGCATAAAAAGGAAAACAAAGACTGGTAAAACAAGCTAAAGAAGACCCCCCAGTAGTGCAGAAATGTAACACAGACCGGACAGCGTTTAAGTAGTCTGCTAAATAAAACTATGTAACTGAACACACACACCACACACACAGTTAATGTAAAGCCAGAGGCTTCAGCTTGTAGCTCTTGAACAGGAAGTGGTGAAACTGGATCCTGGATGGTGAATGTGGCGCGGCCCCCACAGAGTGCAGGAGAAAGCATGTTTAGAGTTTGAAGAGATCTGATATCCTGCTTCAGATGCTCCTCCTGCATATTATCCACTGTGATTACAACAAAAATTATCTTCAAATTTTTTTTCAATTTATGATGAATATCTGTGTTTTTATGCACAACTATTACTGCATGTTATCAGGCAGTCACTATCAGTATTCCCTGCTTTATTAAAGATAATCAAAACGACTTATGTGTGAGCAGAAAATAAAAAATAATAAAGATGAATAAATTCAAATAATTTGATTTTCATTATATTTTAATGCCACTGTTAT
Source organism: Cynodonichthys magdalenae (assembly GCA_031762555.1). NCBI lineage: Eukaryota > Metazoa > Chordata > Actinopteri > Cyprinodontiformes > Rivulidae > Cynodonichthys > Cynodonichthys magdalenae. The sequence continues at coordinate 11,230,918 of JARVJO010000431.1, read as the reverse complement.
GTTTAATCTGTCCCCAAGAGTCCCAATTTATTCTAACTACCTGACCGTATAGGACAATACTCTCAATAATGATAATCAAAGTTTATATTATACTTACGGTGCAGCGCTGACAGTCCAGTTATGACAAAAAAAATCAATGCTGGAAAAATATAAAAATCAGACAAAAACCCAACAGAGAAATACTAATTAAAAAAAACAATAAAAACAAACCAGCATCAAAGGAGTATGTTCCACTCCTCACTTGGTAGAAGCCAATAAACATTAAAACCTGTGAGCAACACAAACTGGACCCAAACCTCAGATGGGGGGCCCTTTTTGTGTGCATAATTGAAGAGGTGGAATTGAATGACTTGAACCTGGAGCTATAGAACGGCAGCTCTTTGAATGTATGTAGGAGACAAAGTACTGTACTGAACACACCTGCTCAGGTGTGTGTGTGTGTTAGGGGAAACTAAATAACAGTTACCCTATACAAACACACACACACACACACAAACCACTGACCCACGGCTTCCTGTGGTGTGCCTCTGAGATATTAATTGGCTTTCTCAAAGTTGGTTTCAGTCACTACAGTGACTCCTACTGGCAGTACTCTGCAGCAATTACAGAAAAACAAGTCAAGGCCACAATTCAGCTGTTTCTTACATAGTAGATACAGTAGTTTTAGTTTATCCATTTTATATAAAACTGTTAGTAATACAAACTTATAACTGTGTATTTTTTTATATTTTTAATGCATTTAAACACTAAAGCAGCATGCTTACTGTAATTACATACAAACCAATAAAATTGTAAATAAACAGGTTATAATTGCAGCTATCATCACTTAGAATACACAGAGCAACCATGTACCACACCATGTTGATTTTTGAAGTTGGGGCTGGTGATCAATCTCTATCTTTACAAGCCAGCTGTTAAAAACCTGTTCCTCTTACTATTTACTTTCTCCTAATATTAATAATCTCTAACAAGCTTAGAAATTTGTGTTTGGTAGAGTGTTTTTTTGCCACATTTGTTAGGAACATGCATTTGTGGGATGAGCAGTACAGCTGAGTATGTGGGTTGCACACATATAAAAAAATGCTAATCTCTGTCAAACAGCTTATTTTGCTGTTGGTATTGGTAAATAGGGATGGGTGAAAACCCAGGTGAGCGGGGGCCTCATAAGTGGGACCATTACTCTCCCCAAAGAGACACTGAGCTTTTAATCAAAACTTTGAGTTCCTCGGATGAAGGACACCAGGTTAGAAACACTCAGTGTTCTAGATTTCTCTGGATCCATAAAAGGTTCTTCATGAATTCTTTTCCTTTGACTACTCAGGGCCAGGCATTGGCCCAAGTAGTGCAAAGAGGTCTTTAATTCAGTGCCACAGGCATCACACCGACCATTGTCGTGGAGCTCCATCAACATTTTATGGCGATTGAGCAAGTTGTGCCGTTAGAACTCCAACCAGTGTACTTAAATTTTTTCTTGTCAGGGCAGGAAGGGTTATTTTGCTGTTGCTATTGAAACTTGAGCTTCTGGTACCCCATATGCTGCCAACAAGGGCTCCTGTATAAAATTTATTGCCAAGAAGAATTGTACACAGAAATAATCTACCAAACACAAATTTCCTTACGTTTTGTGCTAAGTTTATTAATAAATAGTTATTTAACTATGGTTGTTCTCAATTCTCTCACCATTCCATTTTATTTCTGTTTAAAAACTGTTTTCAGCTGAGCAATGGTCAAAGCTGTTGAAGGTTCAACACCCAGTTGTTGTCTTTCAGTTTGGAGTTTTACTTGTGAGCGAGTTTCCTCCAACAAACCAAACAAGCATGTTTGCTTATTTGACAACTGTGACTGGTTAAATTTTTATGTGCCCTGCCTCTCACCCTGCTCCTCACAACCCTACACAAAAAAGTTAAAAAAGATTAATGGATGGATGTTATTTACATGATGGAAAGAAAAAAAATCAATTACTGTCCTCAGACTTCATTAGAAGAGCACTGAGGCTGCTGTGAATGATCACATCTATGGCACAGACACACAGTGCAGGTGTACAGGCAGAAAGAAAAAAAAAACATGACAGGTAAAGACCCCTGGCTCATTCTTTGTATTTGGCTGAGTATTCCTGCCTCTGTTAATGGCACATTAGTCTGACTGGCTGCTGCTGCTGCTGCAGGGAACATGGTGAGAAGATAATCAATAATAGAAAGCTGCACAAATGCAGCCTCTGTGTTCACCTGGAGCAAAATTACAAACTGTTACGCAACAGGCATGAAAAGAGCCATTATCTAATAACAAAGCTGCTCTGTCTGCAAAAACCCCTTCTGCAGAGACGATGTACTGCTCTATAAAACAAAACCAATGGACAAATAAATGAAAAGTTTGACTCTAAACTTGAGCAATGAAAACATGTTGGAAATGACAAACAGAACACGTTTAGTTGTTGCATAAGTTTCAACACTCATTTATTTATTTGCCTTTTGTTTGATTTTTTTCTTGACAACTCTTTGTTATGTGTCCACAGACATGAGAAAGAACTCCAGAACACTCAAAAGAGAAACGAGCGAGCACTGAGATTAGGACTTTGTGACAGGCTGACACCCGCTTCTGTCAAGCAACTCCGAGCAAGAGCGCAAGACCTTTCCTCAGATTTAACACAAGCAACCTGATCCTAAAGTGAGCGAACGTGCAAAACAAGAAAGAAAAGAAAAGAATCAGCATTCTTTACTCTTCAGTGACACTTGACAAAGCAGCGGGTCAGTTGTAATCTTGGTACACAGAGGAAAAGAGAGTTATATCGTCTGTAGGATGAGACCCAACACAGAAAACTTCATTTATATACACAACAGAGCCAAGAGGAAGGTTTTTTTTGAGGTGGTAATCATTACAAGGATCATGAGTGACAATACTTTACAAGCAGCACTTTGGGAGTGGAAAGCTGTTGTCATTAGCGAGCTGTAAGGCAGGAGAGAAAGACAAGGTTCTGCAGAAAAATGGTGGACCTGCATGCTTTGATCCACATAGCTATGACACTTATTAAATAAACAACTCTCAGATCAATTAACAAATCACTGCCTGCACACTAAAGCTGATTCAAAACCATCCCAGCATATTTTTTTTCCAAATGAAATCCTTTCGACTGTTTTGGGCTGGAAGCATCACAAGTCATCTGCCATTTGCAAAATACAGGTCAAAAAAAGGTGTTAATCCTCTTCTTCCTGAAAGTAGGGTCATAATATATTTTAAACAAATGATCTTTTTATGCAAATATCTCAAAAACATGACAAAATCATAATAAAATAGATAAGAAATGCTTTCGCGAAAGTGCAACACAGTTACAAAACAGAACCAATTTTTCTAATATTAATAAATACATCTTTCCATTCATCTTGTCTCCCAGTTTACAGTACAACATACAAACTTTCAGGGAAAAAAAAATCAGTCAAATCTTTGCTTAAAGACAGGACCTATGGTGTAAACTGGAAAATATAACCAGAGAAGCAAAACTTTACCATAAAACTTCAGAGCATCACAGCGGTTTACTCAACAGGTTGTCTGGCCTGTGGCAAACAGCCATGAAAGCTTTTTTTAACATTTTATTCATAACTTTTACTTCAATCTAATTATGAAAATAAAAAATAGATAAATAAACGTACACTAAAAAGGCAAACTGGCTGACTAACCAGGCCTCTTGTTTTTACACAAAAATAACCCTGAAACTCATAACCAATGTAAAGGAGGGCCTGCTTTACTAACATTTCTTCTTTCTCCACTTAATTTAATATTTTACTGATATAATGCAAAACACATTTTGGGCCATTTTAGTAAAATGCAGACAATTAAAAGCACTAATATTGTGAAAATGATTCTAAGTATATTCATACATGTGTTAATCTAATAATAAGCAGCTCAGAAAGATAAGCTAAGCTGAAAATTGCAGATAAAAGCAGCATCGATGGCTGATGAGCTGTAATGTTACATGTTATAAAATGATAAAGATTATTGAAAAAATGCACTCTAAAGTTTGGACATAAAGATAACAACTATAGTTTATTATTTTTATCTAACATTCCTATACATGAAAGCCTAATTTGGTACACTTATAAATTCCTTATTTAAAAAAAGAATGGAAAAAATAAGAAAGGGAGGCACTAACTGGTGAAAGGACAACACTCTTGTCTGCTCAAAGCCACTGCCCTCGACCAACCTATAGGTCCGTGTTTAATTAAAAGTTTGTCCTTTCTTAATTGCTACAAGAGTTTTAAAATGGTCCGGTTCACCGGAGCGGCTCCGTTGGCTCATGACACAAGAAGACATAAAAAGAAGTGCTGTTTGATAATAAACTCATGGGGAGATTTTGTTCTTGTTATCACAATTTTTTTTTTTTTGGTTGTGGGTTAGTAGAAAATCTGTGGACGTTGTTCATGACGCCCTCTTTGTTCAGTTTAATAAAGGTTAGTCTACAGTAATGAGATAATTAGCCTAGCGTAGAGGCTAAATTGGGCACGCTCTTCAAACATTTATTTCTTAAATAAAAGGTGTTTGGTTCAGCAGCATGGAACCTATCATTGAATTATTGACATATAAGGAAATCCTAGACAAGATGGCGGTGCCTTCTCTTGTTTTGTTTTTTTTAAATTGAAGCCAGCAGTTTATAGGAGCGGATGTGTTGGATATTTGGAATGTGGGGCTTTAAGTCCTGCCTACTCCCTCTGTCATAACAAACTTATTTCAGTATTTCCTCATACGTTGTTGGTTTGTTATATGCTATATGGTTTATAAAATAAAAAAAATCATCCCCTGACTTCCTACCAATCAATGTAGTTAATCTTTTCATCCGACTTTAGAGAAAATGTGAACTTTTCAAACCAAGAAGAAGTGCATCTTAAAAAAAGCTACCTGCTGACACAAATACATGATAAAATACGACTACTATAATAAAAAAAACAACATTGCTTTGGTTAAAATTAAAAAAGTAAAACAGTACAATGCAAAAAAAGACATTAAAGTGCCATGCAACAAAACTATCAGTGGTCTTGTCACAAGAAATAACAGTGCAGTGAACTAACAATAGCTATAATGACATTTTTTTATTATATCAAAAATGTCTGAAAACATAAATGAAACAAGGAAGGCAAGGATGAAAGCTGTCTCTCCTCATAGTGAATTAGTTTGCCTTAGTCGAGCCAATGAATCCAGTTTTCATGACACTGCTTGAAGTAACAACATGAGAATAACAATTTAATCTGAACAAATCCCTTCTCATGCTACTTTAAAGTTAAAAAGATCCACAAAAGCTTTTTCCCCCTTCTTTGCTATCTGAAATATCTGCCATGAATCACCATCGAACCAATCCAAACTGAGGTATTTTACAGTTAATGTATGGTGTATCTATAAGGATCTATCATCCCTCCACCTGTCTACATAGAAAAAAGATGTAGTTAAATTTTTTTTATTCCTTCGCCTTTCTGATGCAACGGCACGGTTAATGTTTGTATTTCTACCAGGACTTTTTTTTGTAATAATTGATAAACAAGGTCTCATTCTATCTTTTTACAAGGAACTGGAAGCCTCACAGATAACAAATTCCTACGTGAACATTTAAACTAATCCGAACAAGTCCCAACGTCCAGCTGAAGGAGATTAACAGGTTTCTGTAGTTGTTGTTTTCTTTTCTTACAAATTCATCTAAAGGTCAAAACGGAGCACATCATGCAAAGTCTGAGGACGCGACTACAGAAACTCATACAGGATGGGTTGGAAATGAGCATTAAGTTGTTTTTGGGACGAGAATCCGTCACCATATCAGAGGATATGTTTGCTATATGTTGTGTTTTTTATTGGAGCAAGATGCTAAGTTGAGTTTGTAGATTGTATGTTTGTTTCATTGCCGTTTCCCCCACAAGGCCAGATCACCTCTCACATCCGCTGAGCAGACGGCACAGACTGCAGCGACTTTCTCCTGGACAGTTTGGACCTGAGAGCAGAAAAAAAGGCTTTTGTGAAAACTATATATGAAGTAAATAACATTTTTGTTTTTTACAGATTTAATCACGCTTTCTCTGATAAAATCCCAGTCTGTTTCTTGAATAAAGTTTGTAATTTCATTCAAATTACAGGAAAAACATGTTGAAGTATTATGAAGGCACATGTTGCTTTTCCTAATAATGCATTTATTTTACCATGTAGTATTTAAATGCAACAAATAGAATTAAAACGATTTCACATTTAAGATATTTAATAGTTTTGTACACAGATGGGGGTTGGGGGAAGGTTTCAAATCAGAAGCTCCTCCATTACACAGATTTCTTTAAACATTTGTAATCCATCTCTACAACCCCGAGGATTACGTTGCAAAGTGTTATGTTGAGATGTAAGTAGCCAAAGTGTATTGGTTAAAAAATTAGCCTTTTGTCATAATATGATGATTAAATACTTTATTTATGGGTGTCTTGAATGAAATGTCCTAAATATTATGCAAATAAATGTTTTGAAGCACCAACAAATTACATGATTTTGAGCAAAAATGTATTTAAACATATTTATATAATCATTTTTGCTACTTTAAGAGAAGCTTTTTTCAATACCAGCTGGAAAATCCATTTATGGTTGGAGGTTTCCTCTTTCAAATGATGTCAATAAATCCTCATAAGAATATAATAAAAATAGGATTCAGACCAATTTTCCAAAGAAAATCCCAATTAGCAAGACAACATGATATCAGAATGATCAGGTATCAAAATGTAACTTAAAAAGTTTGGAATCTTAGTGAGTGTTTTATGTTGTGTTTTTCCTCTACCTACCTGATGGTGCCGGCTAACAGAGGGTTAAAAGCGTAAAGCCAGTCGTGCATCTCCTTGTCGTTGGTGGCCTGCAGCAGGATCCCTCGGTGCTCGGTGCACACAGCAAACGTGTTGGGAGTCTGGGAACATTAAACACGCGGAGGTCACTAAAGCTCACTCCGTCATTTGACGTTCAAGGAGAGCGTGTGTTTCCCCTCACGTACCCTCAGTAAAGTCTGTTTGTCTTCGCTGTATTCCACCTTAGCGGACGACAGGTTGATGATGGCTCGCTCCACGCAGTCCCTCTCGCTGCGGTACAGGTAGACGTAGGGCCTGCGGACCACAACGAAACGCCTCACCCAGCCGCTGGTGTGGGGCTCCAGGAAGTGCAGGAAGCCTTTCTTCGACACAATGGGGCTGAATATATAATGAAACAAAATAATATTTTAGGAAACAATGAAGATTGTCAGGAAGAAAATAAATGTGTTAAAACCACATTGTCGATGACTGAACAGATTTTATTAAATTTAACAGGTTTCACATAGAAAATTATGTGTAGTATGTCTAAAATATATATTTTATAACAATTTAAAACTAAAGAAGCTGCATTTCATCCAAGTGAAAGATGAGTGCTGAAGGACTTTGTTTTAGTATGTTAAATAAATTAAGTTAAAACAAAGATAAAACAACCTAAAGGAACAAATACTGCAGCTAAAAGCTAAACTTAACAAAACAGTAGCTAAATGCTAAAGTCAGCGAAGTCATTACTAAAACCTAAAATGAGCAAATTAACTCAAGGCTAAAAGGAGCACAGAAAGACAAAATTAGACGTAGACTTTAAATGCTTTTCAAGAAATTGAGGAGATCTCAATGAATTTTTAATGGAAAATTTAGGTAAATAAAATGAAGTTGTTGAAAAAGTTTAAAATTGACAAACATTAAAAGTCACACCAGATTATTCCAAATTAAGTCAAACATTTTGATATACGTCACTGGACACACTGGTATTCTGGAAAGAAAAGGCAAAATGACAGATCTGAATTCTAGGCTATGTTCAGAACATGGCCGCCATTTTGGATCAAAATAAAAGTGTGTCTTGTGACTTTTGACTCACCCTGTAGAAATTATTAAAATTGTCTGCAGAAATAGTTTGATTAAAAAAAAATCCATAAAGGAAACTATAAGCAGGAAAACAACTGTGGATGTCATGTTGTCTGGTGTTTTAACAAAATCAGTCAAATTTATCCAGAAGTTGTTTTACATTTGCATTTCTTCCCCTTATGTGACTGGGTGAGTGACTGTAGTGTAAAGCACTTTGGGGGTCCGGAAGGACTTATAAAGCGCTATATAAGTTCAGGCCATTTACCATTTATACAATGTATTTAGCTCTTAAATGACTAAACCATCAATATGTTTCACAGTGAATCAAATATGTTTGGTCTGACCTGACACGGATCTCCTGGATGTCGGGAACAAAGGTGCATCCTCTGAGAGTTTTCTTTCTGTCCACTGGACTAAATGGGTCCAAGTCCGGTGTGGAAGCTCCTGAACTGGGATCAGCAAGTCTGCAAGACACAAGAAAAAAAAAAGATGATATATGATGTAACAACCAGTAAATATAATAGAAATGATTAAACCAACACATTGTTTAGGTACACTACTTCACAAACTATATCAACCTTGTTCCTAACTTAACTGCTGTAAAGCATGAAAAAATGCATCCGCCTGACAAAAAGAAGCATAAAAATAGATTTTGTTCCTCACCGAAAGTCGTAATGTCCGTCGACCAGCGAGGGGCAGGTGGAGGAGGGAGTGAGTGTGCTCAGCTCAGAAGAAGACGATTCCCTCATGAGTGAAGCTGACATTTCAGAGAGCTAAAACACACACACACACACACCACAAACAAAACAAGGAATCCCAACAAAAACGAGACCAATACAGAAACAGACAAGACATACCAGCAGACAGTTAAACGTGGACGACACAGACATGCGTTCAGAGAACAAGTCAATCAGATCTTTGTCATTTTCCTGAAATGTACTGAAAAACCACCACTGTGACGAAAATCCTCAGTGTGTCTAAGAGCCCCTCGTTAAATTGCATTTTATAAAAACAAATACTGTGAAAATGTTAAGGGAGATCAGGGAGGGAGTAAGGAACTCATAGCATAATTGCTTTTTGGATGGTTAAGAGCAAAACTTGTAAAATAACTATAACTGGAATTAATTACTACGGTAAAGTGTTTACAAAATGACAGATGAAAGATTAAGTGGATGCAAGCAGGAAGTCGTTATTGTAAAGGAGGAATATGAGGCTTAGATGTTTAGTCGTGTTAAAGCTGTAGCTGTTAGGGGATGAAGGATTTGACAGGTCAGTTTAAAGGGGCCTAGGCTGGGGCTCACCTTGCTTTCACTGGCACTGCTGCTCACCTGGCTGTACTCTCTGTTGAAGGTGTGCATCAGCAGACGCAGACACTGAAACGAGCACAGAGGGAGGAAAGACAGCGTGTTTTTTGTTATTTTTATTTTAATACGCTGAATTAAATTAGCTAAAAAAAACAAAACATAAACTAGAATCCATATTGAAGCAAGGACCCCCTCAGTCACCTTAGCAGCCAGCTCCCTCTGCCTCTGGTTGGGGCTGTCGGGGGTGGGGGGGTTGCTGCCCGGACTGTGGCTGAGGACGGGGCTCTTTGCAAAGTCGCTGATGTCGCCGCTTTTGTAAAGGGCCTCCTGTCCCGCCTGCAGAGTCGCTTCAAGCTTTTCTCTCAGCAGCAGGTAGTGTCTGGTCTTCTCCACCTTAAAGAAAACAGACAAAACAGAAGCAAAGCTCATTTTATTGAAAACGAGCTTTCATTCAAGCCCTACAGAAACTGGCTCCTCTACAAACATATCGACATGCACTCTTTCAAAACATATGCTAACAACCCCAATCTTTTTGTCTGCCTTTTTGTTTGCATTTTCTTTTAGTTATAGTAGTGTTATTCTGCACTAATTGTCTTATAATCAAGGACAGTGTTAAAGGAAAACACAAGAGTTGAAGACCTCATGTAAAACTATCTTTAATCCAGGATTGGTCCTTTTTATTGACTATAAATAAGGCTTTACTGGGTTCATTTGTTTTAAAAATCCAACTCAAATGAGTTGTGATTCCTGTTATTATTTATATTATCTCAGAAAACTTTTGTTCAATTTAGTTTTTTGGTTGTTTTCTTTAGTTTGTGGTTTGGATTTCTCCTCTTCCCTGTGTTAAACAGACCTCCTGCAGTAAGCTGAGCTTCTCCAGCTCCCACTGGTGGTCGAGGATGAGGCTGTCGCTGCGAGGCCTCCATCCTGCCAGGTTCTCCTCTCCCCGCACGTACGCCACGGAGGTGTCGAGCACGCGCCTGCGACGACGCTGCATGCCTGGCAGTACGGAAAGAAACGGGCCGTGCTTTCAGTACATCCAAACAAAAAGCAGTTTAAGAAATATTTTTGGTTGTTTTTTTCTGTTTTCTTGCAGGTTTTAAATCACCTGGGCTTCCGTTGTCTGCAACGTGGCAGAGAGTGATTTCATAAACTCCAGTGACACGGTTGCTGAAAAAAGAAAACGGAGGTGAATTCAGGAAAGATGTAAACTCGAAATGAAGATAAGTGATCCCAGCAACGTACCTCTCTGATGGTCTGAGGCAGCCGGTGCTGAAGAAGTTTCTGATGGAACGAGAGGCTGGAAGCTTCGTGTCACGAGAATAAAACACCATGCTGAAATCTTTGGTGATAACCGTCGGCTGAGTGCAGTTTTCCATCTGGTTTTAATATAAAAAAAATTGTAAATCACTCACAAGCGGGAAATATTTCACTACTGCTGGGAGCCTAAAATAATACAACTTAAAATTACTGAAATCCACAAATCAATAAATCAAGATAAAATAAATTTATAGTGAAGTTAAGAAAATAGTTTTTTTTTCACTTGTCTTTTCTGGCTCAACAACAATAAAAATGTTTTGCTTTTTTCATAAACAAAAGAGAAAAAAGCCTTTTAAGAACAACATTTGTTGGCTTAAAACCTTTTTCATCTATGAATGAAAAATAAAAAATCTACAAAAAAAAGTGAACTTGGCCAGACTCAAAACAGGTCATAAAATTATATTTTTTGAAGGGTTTCCATAGAGTTATGAGTAAACAAAGTCTAGACTGTCACTCTAACACCCCATTAATGACTGCTTTCTTTTCTATTTACCTCCAGGTAAGTAGAGAGAGTGATGTAGATCTTCTCTCCATATGGGGTGACTCTGTTCAGTAGCAGAGAGTTGTGCATGGAGCTGTCCCAAGCCGCCTCAAACCGATAAAAGGTTCTACAATGAGCAAAACAAATATAAGCTTTATGAAGAAAAACGAGGCTTGAATAGCTTGTAAACTTGTAAACATCTTTCAAAATCCAAACTTCTAAAACTAAAACTGCATCGTACCTGTGATCGACTCCCAACGACACACTGCAATAAAGAGAAACAGGAGACAATTTAAAAACTAACTGCAGCTGGTACAAGTCTGACCGTAGAAGTAATATTTCGTACTTGTCTTCGTGTTTTGGCCAAAGATAACCGGAGGACAGGATGTTGAGAGAGAGGATGTTGGGGTCTATGATGGTCTCGTCAGCCTCTGGAGTGTTTCGGATACGACCTGTGGAGGATTTAGGAGGAAACCTGTTGGTTTTACATTTCATTTTATTTCTGATTTTATTCAGCTAACTTGCCCTGAGATGTTTCTTACCAATTACCAGCTCCTTCACCTCCTTCCACTCGATATCATTTCCTGCTTCATGAGCGATGGTAACTCTGATCCTCCTCTGAATGCCCTGTGCAGGTGAGGACAGGAAGAACAGGAATAGTGAAAATATGGTCAGAAACGTGTCATTGGATGACGCTGAACTGTAGGTCAGACCTGATGTAAGAGGAATGTCCCGTGGCAAGGCATCCCACCTCTGTGGTCAACCACTGCTGGAATGTAGCTGAAAACAAACAAACAAAAAACATCAACATCTGAACACTATTTATTACAGATAGGATTTAAAGTTGTTTTTATGCTGGCACTCACTCTCCGTTAGCTTCTAGCTCACAGATCTCAAAGAAGACCATGAGGTCGTATTTGGCGTGACAAGGTCCTGCGGTGGAGCGAGTCAGCGTGCTGAGCTTGGTGGCCGGCACTGAAAAAGGAAACAGATCTATTTTTAACACAACGAACTGAAGTTAAATGAAGTAAAAGCAAAACTCTCAATGACCGCGCTGCAACAAACAGTGCTGGTTCCATCTGAAAGAATTAGATTTTTAGACTGGTGGTCTTTATCGTTTTGGTTCAACAGTTCATTGCTTAATATAAAATGAACTGACCGCATGAACAAAACATGCTCCTCTTAACTTTGTTTATTCTCCTTATAAACCTTTAGGAACCAAATGATCAAAAAATCACTTTTATATTTTTGGTGAATGATACAAACTCTTATATAAAATAATAATTCTTAGTGGATTTTAATTTAGATGTTTGATTTTTAAAAATTCAGCTATAACACAAGATTAATTTCTTTAGGTGTGTAAAGTATAAAGAGTGTTAAATAGTCATTAAAAGGTCATTACTGCCTACCAGGTTTTGATAACGGCATTACCCGAGGAAACTGTCTCCTGGAGGGTCTCAGTGGACTGAAGGAAATCAAAATGTGGAATGAGACATAAAATGAAAACCTTTCATTCACATTTGTAAAATGATCATTTGTAATCAGTGTTTTGACAGTAATTCTTCCAGACCTGATCAAATCTTTGCATAGTAAAGGGAAGGGCTGTTTCTGATAGTGTCCAAACACCTCAAAGACGATGGGCTGAGTCTTGATGTACTCCAGAAAGGACTTGGTCACCTCCACCGTGATCTAACAGAGAGAAAATATTATTCAACCCATTAACAACAACTTCATATTTTTGTGATGACAAGATAAAAAAGCATATTTATCAGTAATAACACTTTACTATTTTTACATTTTGTACGTGGTAGAAGCCCAGCGGAGGTCCTCTGCCGGTGTTTTTTAGCGGCTCTGTGGAAAAAGCTTCGTCATGACGGTGGATGAAGCTGGAAGAAATTATGCAAGTTAAATTAGGAATCATTAATTACAATAATAATAAAATACAATTTAACAGGAGGAAGTCATATTTGTAGAAGTCTTCTAGGAAGTGGAATTTAATGTCTTTTAAACTCACTTAAACTGGCAGAAGATGTCGGCGTATTCTGCCGAGATGCTGGAGGCCTGTAAGACGGTGACCCTGAAGGTGAAGGTGCTGCCGATCTTCAGGTGGGACAGAGATTTTTCCGGAGACAGCTCCAGAGGGAGGTCCAGACCCAGACCTAAACTCTTCACTGGGCTGTGAGGAGCATCCAGGGTGGCTGCCAGACATGGAGGCAGAAACAGACCAACTTTGAGCTTTTAATCATGTCTACAAGATGTTATTAAAAAAATATTATATTCTAACGATTTTCAGGTTTCTTGATTGATTTAATATTTCAGATTCAGTGTGGTCTAACACGTCTCTGCACAGACGTTCCTTACCTTCACAGGTGTTGTTGTTCACTTCATCTGCTGAGATTCCCATCTCAACATTTTGTCCTTCTCCCTCGACGATCCTCAGCTCCTCCTGGGAGGTGTTGGAGTGCGACAAGCCGCCGGGACACGACTCAGATTGGAACTAAAACAGGGTGTCAACATTCATGAGCAAAAAAAAATGTGTTTAATTTGTTCCAAAAGACTTTTTATAAAAGGCAACCAAAGAGATCTTTCATCAAACGTACCTTCTCGAACTGGTTGTCTTCAAAGGAGATTTTGGCAGTTCCTGACTGTCTAACTCCAGAACCATAATCAGGGGCCTCTTCATCAGCTAAATAGAGAAAAACATTTATACCCGAAAGTCACGTTTATAAAGGCTAAACAAAAAAATATAAATTTATTGTTTATATGTACCTGAGATGGCCTGAACAGCCACCCTGAGGAAACCTTTGACCTCTCCCTTCTCACTGACGATGGCCACACGGTGCACCAGGGGCACCGGGTACAGCAGGTTACTCAGGTAAACAAAAGCCCTGATGAGAAAGGTGAGAGAGTGCTGACTTTTTTTTTTAATTTTATTTTATTGCACACAAATTTACACTGTTTGATGGCCGACCTGCCAACCAGACGGAACCACGGGAAGCGGTCGTAGAACGGGTCTCCTCCGGTCAGGGAGTGGTCGCAGTCCTCCACAGCACTGCTGGGAAGCTCTGCAGCTCGGTCATACATCTCCCTCATCAGGTCCAGCCTCTGCCTGCAGGGGGTGTCAACAAAAAAAATTAAATAAAATAGAAATCAGTGGAAATATATATATATATATATATATATACACTCACCGGCCACTTTATTAGGTACACCTGTCCAACTGCTCGTTAACACTT
>JARVJO010000431.1:11200216-11216606 GCA_031762555.1 Cynodonichthys magdalenae | reverse complement strand
TACTAGCATGGTGTACCTAATAAAGTGGCCGGTGAGTGTATATATATATATATATATATATATATATATATATATATTAGCTTGTGATAATATAAATGTAGGCATCTGCGTGTTCTTTTTAAAAATGATGGTAAAATCTATTTTTCAATGTCTTCATTTTTTTAAATACTTACATTACAGATAAATACCTGGAGCTATGACCAATAAATTCATTTTAACTTTTTATTTTATCACTTTTGGTACCTGAGTTTCTCCAGAGTCCAATAATGTGTGGCTCCATTCTTCTGATCCTGCACTTCAACAGCTACTATGGTTTGAGGGAAGGGTCGTTGCTCTCGCTCTTTAGCCACGCTGGGCGGCAGCAGGTCAGGTGGAAGTGGAGAGTAAAGGGTGTCTGTTAACAAGACGAACTGGAACTGCACCTGTAAACATGTAACAACAATTAGAACAAACGTTCTCTGTTACACATTAGACCTAACTGCTATTAAGTTAGAAATCAAAACCAAAACAGACCAAATTTCCAGAAAATGTCATTTGCCAAAAAGTTTGATTTATAAGTAGAACATTGTTCAAGAAATATTATCACACCTTTTTCTTCAGCTCCACGCTGATAGCATTTGCCTCTTTGAGGAAAATGGCGTTGCCCCACAGCAGATCCCTGAGCGACGTGAACTGATAGAAACGCCACTTTCTGAAAGCCCACAGAGCCAGCTCGGTCTCACGATTCGTCCACGGCACTGCAGATCAAGGCGAGGAGTCAGTCAACTTTCATTAAATAAAAGCCTGACATCAAGATGTTTGAATCTCTAAAAGTATCAACTAAAACAAGATTACCTTCCTCCTCAGGCTCCTCCTCTTCCTCAGGTGACTCCAGGTAACGTGAGTCCACTTGTCTCTGAAGGGCTTCCAGTTTGCTCTCATAATCCTGGAAAAAAACAGGAATGTGTTTTGTTTTTAAGTCAGCTTGTGAGGAGCTGGAATGAGGAGAAAATGTATTTTTCAGTTTTTACTCACCAGCCTCTGCTGCTCAAGCAGGTTGCTGGCTTCTTCTCTTTCTTTACGATACTGATCTTCAAGCTCCTGAAGCCTGGAACATTTGGTTTTAACCAATAAGATTATTCATGGCCAAATTCAAGCAAATATTTCACAGCTGTTACTTTTTTTGTAACATACACTAAAAAACAGATTTACTTAACCAAGTTATGTCAACAACTTCCACTAAACTAACTGAGTTGAGTAAATCTAAAGACACTTGCACAATTACATTGAAATAAAATGTGAAAGTTACGTTGGACTTATTCAACTAAGTTAAGTGGAAATTGTTGACAAGTAAATGCAACAATCTGTTTTTTGAGTGTACAATCTTCAAAATTTACACATATTTTCCCCAACAAATTGCATAGTTGGCTTCATTTCCTTGAAAAAACATGGTTCTCTATGAAATTTGCCTCAACAGAACAGCTTTCTCTTTGTCTTTTTATGTTACTTTAAATTTTCAACCACCATTCTGCTACGTTTTGTTAAACTTTAGATTACCTTAGCTTTTAGCCAACCTTTTGCTAATTCTAGCTTTTAGCTAGACTTTTGTCCTTTACATTTTCTAACTAGTCTTTTGATACTTCGGTTAAACTTTTGTTATTTTTAGCTTCCCGGTAGTCTTTTAATACATAAGCAAATATTTTACAATTTTTAACTTTTAGTTGGCCCTTTGATACATTTAGTCGACCTTTTGATACTTTTAGTTTCTAGCTGGCCTTTTGATATTTTAGATAGCATTTTGTTACTTTTAGCTTTAAGCTATAATAGTTTTAGCTTTGGAATAGCATTTTGCTAATTTTAGTTTTAGTTAGCCCTGTGCTATATTTAGCTAATAGCTACCACTTTGCTGCTATTCAATTTTTAGCTAATGTTTTTGCCATTTTCAGTTTTTAGTCCTCCTGTTTTAGTATATGAAGCTCTTTAAGCTTTAACAATTCAGTTTCAGCTTCTTTAACTTATCTCAGAAAGTCATTAAACACTCAGCATTCAAGTCACGTTTTGGCAGTAAATGTAATTTGTCCAGTTGTTACTGACCCTCATCAGCTAAAATCCATCTGTGCTCACCTCTGCTCCATCTCCTGCTTCATGTCAATTCCTTGTTTCTCGAGCAGCTCCCTCTGAGCGAAGGCCCAGTCGACGGGCTCTACCGGCGTCTCCGCGCATGGCGTCCTCTCCCGCTCCAGACGGGCCTGCTCCGGGTCGTTGAACCGGAACACGTGGCTCTTCCCCATTATAATGCGGTTTCCTTAAAATATATGTATAAACATAAGAAATTCCAAGCATTTAAAATACCTTTACATTAGAATAACTACTATAATTTAGTGGCTAATTTGGCAAATCTCATATTTTCAATGCTTTGTCTTGTATAAATCCATTTCACACAATTCTCTAACAAAAAACATGATGAGTTTTTTCTTACCGGACCGCAGAACAGTGGGAGAGGTGACTCGTTTCCCGTTGACATACGTCTCTGCTCCCTCACATGGCTCAAGAACGACACAACCTGATCCAGAAAACAATTTGTGTTGTCCATCGCAACCATTTAAAAAGTCGATTTGAAATATTATTTTCTTAGCGAAACTAGCCTTTTACCTTCTCCCTGGGGGCCAGTGGTGCTGCTGAAGGTGCAGTGCTCGTCTCTAATGAAGTGGCCGCTGAGAACGATGTCCTGACGAGTCCTGGCGTTTTCACGCCCAACCCTGATAGAAAAAAAGCAACGAAAGCGTCAAAGTTGAAAAAAAATGACAGCAAATAGAACAGAATAAATACGAAAAATTCCTAAAAGTTTACTTGGTGATGCCATCTTTGATGTAGTACAGCAGACACTCGGACATCAGAGGGTCCTCGTTGAGGTTCACCAGATGAGGGGTCTGCAAGCAAAATACAGTTAGGAAGCTGTTTTAAGCCCAGCCTTGTTCAAATAAAACCTGAAATGGTCTTTGTACATATCACCATGTTCACATGAACAGGGCATCTGGACTTAGAATATTATTTTACCTTTTTGGGGGAAAACACTCCAACGGTGCCTCCATCCTCCCTCATGGCAACACCCATCTCTGCCAGCAGAGCCTCTCTACAAGGAGAATTCAAAGTTAGAGCAATAACAGAGGATTTAAAAACAACACAGCTGTTACAAGACTTTTGACTCTCAGATATGCAAAGTGGGTTTTGCACTTTTTTTGGAGACTCGCTTTGCACTACACTTTTAACCTTTAACTCTCTAAGCTACACAGCTGCTACTTGGAGAAATTCATAAAAATTCAACAAATGCATCATAATAACAAATGACTCAGCATTTTAGTCATTTTAACAAAGAAACAAGATCAAAATTTGATTATCATTTTTACTTTTATGGTTAATGACGTTTATTTATGTATTCTTTGCAAGATAACGTAAAGATTTATAGAAAAATGCTAAAAGGTTGGGAACAGTTCAGAAGTGATAAACTTTAGATTTTAACCCAGATTTCCACTTTTTTTCTATTTCCAACTAAGTCTAGTATTTTGACATTGTGTCTTCACCCATACACATCTCAAATAATAAAAAGTGATTTTGTGCTTGTTTTTGGCTGGAGTAAGTTTGATTTACTGTAATATAATTTGTTGTAGTTATTTAGGATAACCTTGACCGGGGTGTGATTCTTGTTTAAGGCCCAGTTACAACTATAACTTCTGCCAACTTGTGAAAATTTTCTCCATAATAGAAAATGTCTACACTGAAGATGGAGTTAAAAAAATCTTGTGGAAGCCTCTTTTGGATGTAAATTAAATCAAATAAATAACCTGTATGAGTAATTTAGTCATAACAAAGTTTTCATTAGTTGGCATAAGTTGTCTAAAATGTTATAGTGTGACCTTAAAAGGCTAAGTTCAACCTTTTTTTTTTTTTAAATAAAAAAAGGTCATGCAGCTGAAGTTGTCTGACAAGTAAACATACAGAGCCTCATTTTGGAGCTCAAAACCCTCAGTTATGTCACTTTAAACAAAGCACTAAGAAGAAAAGTTGATGCTGAAAGATTCATTTTTCGGTTTCAGTGGAATGACTCAGAGAAAGCTAAAGGAATGAGGAATAAGCAATCGCAAATATTTTGTACAAACCTCTCCATGCGGATGGCTTCAGTGCGACGCAGCTTCTCCTCCCACGTCTCATTGAGCTCTGCGATGATTTTCTCTGTTTCCTGTTGTTAAACATAAAAACAATCCATTCTAACGTCTGCGATTCTGACATTTACATCCATCCACGTCTGTTTCCTGCTCCTTCTACCTTGAGCCGCTCGATTGCCTCCTCGCTGGCCGGGCTGAAAATGCGATCGTGGAGGTTGCTGATGGAGGCGGCCCGGCTGGACAGGACAGAGAGCGAAGGGGAGGGACTCATCCCCGTCATGGCGTTGGTCACTGTGGAGAGATCACCCCTTTGATTGACAGCCTGGCGATCATTGGCAAAGTTCTTGTAATCGCACAGGTCTGTCAGAGAGAGAGGCATAAAAGCGTGGAACAAAAGACAGAAGGTGGGAGCAAACGCCGGGTTTTTTTTTTTTAGGCAGAGACATCAGGGATCAAGAGGAACACACGGAGACATGGATTCAAAAGGATAAAAACAGGGAGGAGTACAAAGAAAAAGAAGAAGAGAAAGCTCAAATAATGGATCCAAGAAGCAAGCTGTTCAATTTACCAAAGCCATAGCAGAGACTGAGAAAAAGCAAGTTTTACTTTTAAGAGAGATACAAATAAAACAAGCTCACAAGCATGATTATAACCCAGTGAAGAAAAAATAGATATATCCACTCTAAAGTCCATATATGGTGTTTGGTGAACCATAAACTGATGCCTTCAAACTGTGTAACAAGCCTTGCAGTGCAGTCCAAGCACCTAAATTTGTTGCTTCAATCACAAAACCTCCACACGCAGAGAACCAGGCACCAAAAAACAATTTGCAAAAACTCTTCTACTCAGTTCAATCTTATGAAGCCAATATTGTTCTAATAAAAGCCTTAAAAAAGTTTTTTTAGCAAAATTTTTCAGCAACTCTTTGTCAAAATGTGTTACTTTGAACAGTTAATTGAATAAAAGATGAACTGAGCTCCAAATAATGGAAATTAAGTATTAAACATTAAAAAAAAACACTAGCTTATTTATTTATTTATTATTTTTGTTTTGTTTAGCACAATTTAGAGAGACGGAAGAAGTTATCAGGGAAAAGTTTGGACATTCAAAGTCATTTATGTCATTGAATAACTTCGATCCAAGTTTTAGACCCATTTGTCTCAAATGTTTCAGACGTTACATGGGCTCCTCTAAAAAGCTGCTTTGCACTTTAAAAAAAAAAAGATTCAAATCTGTATTAGCATCAGCTCATCTTTTTTTAGCTGCTGCCACTGAAATAACAGAAATTTGACAAAAGGGTCCGAATTTTTGCAATTGTGTTTTATAGAAAGCTGAACAGATGGAAGAAAAAACTGAGGTTATTTTTTCCCCAACTACAGCACAGAAATCTAAATAGTCTTTGTGTCTTATTCTAGAGTATATTCTGGATTGTAACCGTCTCTGGTGTGGGAGAGAGAGTTTTGTTTTTTTAGTTGCAAAGCGCAGGCTTGCTGAAGTTAAACACACATTTCAAACCAGTGATGACAGGACCGGTGCAGCGATACGCTGATAGGACAGAGGAGAGAGGAGAGTGTGTGTGTCAGAAAGCCACTTTCCTCATTAACCCTCCACATTCAGTGAAACAAAGAAAGCAAAAAACCTGACCACAGACTCTCAGCTCTGTTTTCCTTGTATTTTCACACGACACTCACTCTCTATGATGTCTCCGAGTCCCTGCGCGTACAGCAGGTCTTTGAGGCGAGCCACCTCCTCTTTCAGCTCGCGGACCAGACGGTTGTTGGGGTCCTCGTTGATCACGGCGTTACAGCGGATCTGTTTTGCTCGATCGGCGTACCTGAAAGAACACAGACCATCGACTTTACCTCACTGGCAAACTATAAGGCTGAGCTGCAGGTGACTGTGTGCACATACACAGTATCTAGACATCTAAAAATAGAGCATATCAATTTCTGCTTTATAATCAAAAATATTCCCGGAAACAATTCAAAACCTGACAAATGCATCAACCGATCCTTTGGTATGAGAATGTTCATCCTGTTTATTGATCTACAAACATTGTAGACATTTTAGTTCTTCTCACCGTAGAGTGCTGAGGGTTTCATCGTAGTTAATATCTGCGGGGCTGAGAGCTGCCACCATGGCTGTGCGCGAGTTTCCTCCTAAAACACAGAGATAAAGAAACTCCTTTAATTAGACTGAAAGAGATTTTATTCTAGCAAAATTATGAAAAATAAAATATTGTGTTTGCAAACCTAAGTTCTCCCTCAGAAGCCAGGTCAGAACTGAATCTCTGTAGGGAATAAAACTCTCCACCTTCTTCTTTTTCTTATTCTGTTCACAAAAAGAAAAAAAAAAATCAAATTATTTAATCGGTTATTGAAGATTTCTGTAAATGACTGCGTCTTGCTTGTATTCATTACTAACCTTATTAGGTGCAGAGTCCTGAGAAATAATAGAAACATAGAAATGCACATTAGTTGACAGAAATTAAAATTTCTAGTCATTTATACACATCCAATTTCATTTAAATTTGTAAAACTCCTACCAGTTCAGCTAAAGCAGAAATAACTTTTCCAAGAGTGGTAAGAGATTTGTTGATGTTTGCTCCTTCCTATAAAAACACACAAATACAAATAAATTTTTCAATCATCTAGTATGTATTTGCAGGTAGATTTTAAATGTAAGGTAAATAAAATATAATATAAAATAAAAACAAAGTCCCACCTTCAGTCTCGTCCCTTTAGCGCCGGTTGAGTCGGCCCTCTCACTGCCGGCTAAATCAACCAGACTTATCTTGCTGACCTGTCAAAATAAAAAAAAACAAAATTCACTTAAATTGCTTTTATAAGAATTTGTCTTTCACCTCAGCTATAATAATAACACCTGGATGCACAGAATACACGATAGATGAGCATTAATTGCTCTTTTTGTAAACCAGTACTGAAATATCACATATTTTATTATTACTGCAAAACTATTAAATGAGCTGAACCTTTTCTGACGTGTTTTCCGACTCCATGTCGTGTTTCTTCTGTGTGAAGATGATGTTGAAGACGGCGTGGGAGCGACTGCTGGTCTCGTTCATGTTGGTGGCAGCCACAGTCCTGGTATTGATTTGAAAAAAGAAACACATATTTTCTATTTGCTTCCAACACCCATCAGCTCCTCAGCCCAGAGATTAAGGATTTGTTTTGGTGTCAGTTGTTCGGTGTGTTACCTGGCCTTGTTTCCAGAATCCATCAGGTCCTGAATGTCGTTGTAGGAGGTGACGGCCAGCTTGGACAGGTCTTCCACGTAGGGTCCCAGCAGCGGGTGCTCACGGACGCGCAGGTTCCCCTTGTTTTTGGGGTTCAGCAGGTCACGCACACGCTCACAGTAGATCTCCATGTAACTCACCTGAGAACGGAGGAGAAAGCGGTTACTGAAGAAAAACATTCATTAGTAAATGGCTGCATTTTCAAATGATAAACATGAACAAAATTTAATTGATTTTTCTTGCATTGAATCAAATTTAGTTGAAAACAAGTTTCAAATGTCAGTTTTTTGTATTTGCAAAAAAGCTATTACTAAGAAAAGCTAAAATAAATAGTTATTACTGTTTAAAATTATCCCACAAAAGCAAAAAAGTGTCATGATTGTGAATGCATGTCTGCATGAAAATAAACCCTTTTTGTTTACGATTTGCAGAGACCTTGTTCCAGCTCAGTTTCCTGTGTGTGCTGGTGTGAGGTAAAGATTGAAGAATGTCATCTAGAGTAAAAACACACCAGTGATTTTCCTAAAATCCTCTAAGAAACGTGTTTTCATGCTAATAGCATGCTTTTAACATCAGAACTGATGCGGTTGTTCCAATTTTTAAAAACGTTGAGTCATATCAAAGCGAGAGCTTAGAAATTACAAAAGTATAAAACATAAAAGGGTTCTTAGTGAGGTCTGACTCACCTCCACAGAATAAGACATGTTGTTGTCGTTGTTGCTGTCGTTAATCTTGGTGAAAAGATCCTCACATAGCTAGAAAATGACAAATAACAGACTGTCAGAAAAATAGAAAGAATTGCCAAATGATGTTAAATAATTTAGTTGTTTGTGTTTTTAAGTCTTTCAGAAGGTTACTCCTCTGATACTTTACCAATGGTATGATCCCCTGCTGGTCTTTTTCCTGTCGCCCCATCATGGTGTAGCTTTTGCCCGCTCCAGTCTGGCCGTACGCAAAGATGCACACGTTGTAGCCTTCAAAGGCATGAAGCAGCATCTCCTCGCCGATGTCTTTGTACACTTGCATCTGAGACGCATAGTTGATGTCCTCGGGCTGCAGACAGTGTGTGTGTGTGTGGTACAAATACAGATGCAAACGTTCATAAATAAAAACATAAAAACGATGATTCACTAAGACTGAATCTTTTCCAAGTTTTCTGCTGTGGATTTACTTCCTGGAAGCGGTTCAACTCACCGAGGTGTGTGACCAGTAAGAGTAGTCAAAGTTGAAGCTCTTGTTTTCTTTTGGCTGTTTTGGGTTCAGGATGGCTAAAAACACCAAAATATAATAATGACAAGCACGTAAAGCTGAATAAGTCAAATAACTTACATGTTATTAATTTAAACTTTATATGTTACATAATCCGCAGAGTAAAGAGCGTGATAATTAATTATACACTTCCTATTACATGATTTGTCTTTTTGATACCCTTCTGTAACTTCCTAAAACTTGAAATTTGACTTTACTGTTGTGTTTCGACACCCTGGTCTAACATATGTATTTTTTCGTTTTGTGCTCAAACAGAATCACATCTCCCTTCTATCCCCCTCAAAACAGTTTCTAAGTGAGGAGGAATCTAATGTTTGCACACAGAATGTATGTACAGTACCAAAACACAAACATTGATTTCAGGTCAAGGTTCCAAATGGGCAGGCTGTCAAAGCTTTTGACAACACATACAGCCAAAGTCCAAAAACCACAGGAGGACAAAACAAGAGACCAAAACACAACATAAACGAGGGAAAAAAATTTAAGTATTATAGTTAATTACTATAATGAAATTGTTTGAATTCTGTAAATGTAAAAAAAAAGCTACAGTATTTCCTCTGTTATTCTCATTTCTTTCATCTTCTTTTCATGGCAGCAACTTTGATTAATATTTTATATCGAAGAACAGGCTAAGGACGAAAAAAAAGCCTGAGATGCTAGTCTGAACACATGCATATGTTTTGTTTTTTTTCATAATACAAGAGATAGACAACTGATAAATACAAATATACTTAGCACATAAAATAAGGAAATCTGTGTTTGGTAGATTTTTTTCTTTGTTGTAACAATGCTTTGTGGCAACAAATCTTATAGCGGTTATCTGATTGGCAGCACCTGGAGGTACTGGCAAGATAAACTGTTCGGCAGAGAAAATTTGGCAAATTTTTCATGGCACAACCCACTTACTCAGCTCTACTGCTCATCACACAAATGTATGTTCCTTACAAATGTGGCACCATTTAAAAGGGAAATTAGCAGACTTTCCAACGGTGG
This sequence comes from Cynodonichthys magdalenae, assembly GCA_031762555.1. Lineage (NCBI taxonomy): Eukaryota > Metazoa > Chordata > Actinopteri > Cyprinodontiformes > Rivulidae > Cynodonichthys > Cynodonichthys magdalenae. The sequence goes on along the minus strand of JARVJO010000431.1, from coordinate 11,206,946 downwards.
AAGATTTATTGCCAAGAAGCATTGTTACAACAAAGATATAATCTACCAAACACACACTGCCTTACTTTTTGTGCTAAGTAGATAATCAGATAATCAGGGTAGCATCTCTCTCGGCTGTGACTGCTGGCAACTAATTGGTGAACTTTGGATGAGCGACTCTCCAAAATGTCTTAAATGGTTCTGAAGAAGGTTCTTGCTACCTTGCTTGAGTCACAGAATTGTAATTTTGTTGCTCGAGCTTTTAAACTGTTTAAAAAACAAATGGGACTTTTTTTTAAAATAAAATAGCCAGAGTTGATGCGAGCATCTCAAACCCATCTCAGGAAAACAAAAGCTGCATTTTAACACCTGTATAGGAGCTCTCCTCTGACAGAAAACATGTCTAGGTATAAAAACTACAACAGTGATCAATAATAACTGACTTTCCTACTTTGCATATGATCAAAAGAAGCAGCATTACATGAACTCTGCTTTCCTAAAACATTTATTTTGTGCGCTCATTGGGACTCGGGAGCTGTCTAAAAACCAAACCCACTGTAAGAACCTCTGTGGACAAGTTTAAATTAGCATGATCTCCAAAAACTGTGCACACAACCAGAAACACATTGATGACAAATCGTTGAACAGGAAGCACTTACAGCAGAACTATCAATTTGACACAAATGTTTGAATCTTCTGAATTTATCACACATGAACACAATAATAACACACACACACACACACTTGGATCAGCTGACCCAAAGCGTAGAACGGACCAGAACAACGAGAGCCATTTTCAGCGGCGGTGGCACACATGAGAGAGGAGAGCTGCAGCAGTCGCTCCTTCCTACGCACACTGACTGAAGCTTTTGTTGCTTTCTGCAGCTGCCATGCTGCAAACTGCACTGTTCACCCTGTGGCTGCAGGAAGCTGCGTTCAGGACGAGTTTCTGATAAACTTAACTCGCTGTAGGTCAGGGAATGTTAAAGCAGCAACAGAGGGTTTGTGCTCTAAAGGCACAATTAGGATGTTAAAACCTAAATTCTTCAACACCTTCAATTATCTTAGTTGTTCACATTTTAATGTGTGACAGAGATAATGGACTAAGAAAGAAACAGCTGATGCCTTTTATTAATATTTGTTAATATAAAGGTCATTAAAAGGTGGATCAGTTTTGGTGGCTGGACAATTATGAATTTACAACAGAAACTTTTAGCATTATGGACCATTTTTAATTCTCAGAATCATTTTGAAATAAACTATTTGTGCTTAAGTAACATTAGGAGTTAGATATGGATTCTCCCTGATTGAAAACCAAAAATATGTACAAATTTACATGTTCAGTATATGTATTGTGTCAAATAGCTGCATTTTAATTAACCTTTTTGACATAAAGGTGGTCAGTCAAATAAAATAAGTTCAAATTTGAGATAAACCATAGTTTCAAACCCAATTATTTTGAGTTTTGGTTTTAAAATAACTTAAAACTTTGACCTAACCCTTAAAGGTCTTATTAGCATCTCTACTTTATCTTTAAATTTTAGTGTTTTTCAGTTAAAACTGAAATATTTTTGCTTCAGTTTGACTTAATTTTTTAACTGCAATTTGTTTAACAAAATAGATAACCGCACATTCTATTTCCTTATGTGTGTCTAGCAAAAAGACATTTTTCAAACGACAGAATATGCGATTGTAAAACCACAAAGTTTTATTTTTGTCCCAATGAAACTGAAACATCCAGGGAAAGTAACAGGAAGTCAATAAATGAAATCAATGAGTGAATGTTCAGTCTTTATATGATAACGTAATTGAACATTCAATTATAAACTAAACTGCAGAGAAATACATTGAAATTAAGATTTTCTTTCTTTATTATGATAAAATCTTTTTCTGTATCTATTAAAACAAAGCATACACATTAACAACGCCTCAATTATCTAGTTTCAACTTAAAGACATTATTATTATTATTAACTTCCATCACCTATAGGACTAAATCCATAATGAGTCATCCAGATGAGGTCATACTCACTGGTTGTGTTTCCAGACATCTGGATGATGCACTTGCTCTCCTTCCCCATCTCCCTGGAGTTGAAGGGCCGGACCCTCACAGCCACCTTCACCGAAGCCCCCGCCATGTCGCAGGTGAGTGTGTGAGTGGAAACGCTGGAGATCTGTGTGGCTGCAGACACACACCTGGCTCCTGCACAGGTAGATGACAGCAGGAACATCAAATAATCTGAATTCTCCCTTCATGAGATCTGATTTTTAAACCTTACCGATAACTAGTGTTTGTTAGCAAAATATCTCAAGAACTACTGAATGGATTTTATTGAATCTCTCACAAAGTAATCATTGGCTGTACATTTAAATTTGATTAACATTTGGAATCAATCCAGTTCAAAACAGCTGCCACATCTAATCTACATTACACGACAATAAAAACATATTTAATTGTCAATATTACAGATATTAAATTTAAATTTGATGTGGTCATGGCTGGAAATCATCCTCAACATGTACTCTCTGAGTGCTACACATTATGAAACATCTTTGATTAAAATGCTGAAATTAAATTTTGCACTCAAAACTGCCCGTCTGTTAGCAAAATATCTCATGAACCACAAAATGGATTTGAGACTTTTGGGAAATAATTACTGGACATTTGGAGTTAACCCAGTCCAAGATGGCCGCCACAGCTAATCATCTATAGGCAACATAAAAACTAAGCTGAAATGTGTTGTGGTAGCTGAGAGTCATCCACAGCACATACTCTGAGAGCTGACTCTTCTCTCAATTTGGCATTAAAAAGGGTTACAACTCCATCCTTTCTCACACTAAGCTGAGTGACGGGCAATATGCATTCCTTTAAAGAATATGTGGCTTTTATTTCCCCATAATTTAAGATTAAAAAATAAAATAAAATAAAAATAGCTGGTTGTGTTTTAAAGGCTGAAAACAGAACAGACACAAAGATGACACATTCATCAAACAGTCTCTTTGTGTTCAGGCTGAAACACGCAGCTCCTAAAATAAAAGCTTCTATTTAAAAGGCTGGGTCATTATTTGGCACGAGGACCGTCAGCATCCCTGTTATTCTACAATAAAATGGCTGCCCACTCGTCGGGCAGCATCCAGGCCTTGTAATGAAACTCACACCTTCCAGTCTGCTCGTTCTCATTTTCCAATCCTTATCAAAGCTTTCTATTTAATCTGAATTTTATCTTTATTGTCTGTTTGTTTTCTCTGCTCAAATATTAATAATAATAATAATCTTCAGATACGCTTCAATATCCATCCATCCTCTCATCAAACGACCTTAAAAACAAATAATACCAAATAATACCTACATATATAGGATGTGGTGGTGGATTTAGTGAGTTATTTGATCTGGTGATGCCGTTTCATTAATAAATCCCGTCGCCTCCATCTTGCTTTGCCTGCCGCACCTCAAAAAGCAGGCCGCGTAAACAGAAACACCAAAGCAGCCTCCACTGCGTCAGACAGGAGCTCAGCGCGCAGTTTCGCGGAAAATTAGGTCATTATAGCCTCGATTTGCGAGTTTTGTAAGCGCGTGAGTTTAATTAGTTAATTGACTGCAACGTCTTCGTTTTTCTATTTGATATGATCCACTGAGTCAGACGTCCTGGCGCAGCGTCCAGCCAGTGTGTCCAATTATTATTATTAATAAAAAGAAAAACCATCAACAAACACAAAAAACGGAGAACAGATAGATCCAGGAGCGGAGCCGTGTCTTACCTCAACAACTCAGACCCGACCAAACACACAGAATGAACCCATTCAAGAAAATAAAGAAAAAAAGATCTCCCCGGTGTTTGGTTCTCCTCTTCAGTCTGTCTATCTTTGGTGCACCTACAGCATCACTTCCCGCTGCGCATCCTTACATGGAGAATCCGCCGGGAAGCAGGGAGAGGAAGTCAGCCTCAGCTTCAGCAGCAGCTGGGTGGGCTTGGAGCTGGACACGGCTGTGCGTCACACGGCGAGGAAGGGAGGGAGGGGGAGACAGGAGGAGGAGGGGAGCCAGTGGATAAAACAGGACTGTCAGTCAGTCTGGGTGAAAATGGCGGCGCAGCTGTGCCAGGGGATGCTGGGAGGGGTTGATGACGTCAGCAGTAGCAGCGAGGAGAGGAGAGGAGAGGAGAGGGTTTCATGGGGTCTTACCTTTATTTTAGTTTTATAAAGAAGATTATTTAATTTTGGAATTGGTCATGTCTTTGGTTGAAATGAAACTCAAATAATTCCCTACTCATTTTGAGTAATTTATTTATTTGTTTGTTTTATTCATTTATTTGGTTTGTTTCTTTGCTGAGTTTTTAACTGATTGACTTAAAGAATTCCAGTGAATCTGTTTTTAACTTAAACAATTGAAAAACGTCTCTATTCCATTAATTTTTCACATCAGTTGTTTTGTGACATGAATCGTGTTTCTTGATTATTTTTAATTGCTCAACTTTTCCTGTCTTCCTCACGTTATAGATAGCTTGTGCAGTGGAAATTACTTTTTCTATTTTTAGTTTTGTGAAACATTTTATGTTATTTTAGTAATTTTATTTATTATCATCCTTGTTACTTATAGTTAGTAATTTATTCAACTGAATCCCTTTAGTTTTTTTTTCTGGTTCTGTTTGGTTTAAAGAGGAGTTTGGTTCAGTGTTCCCAGCTGGTCTCACATGAAGTTCATCAATTAAAAAAGTTCTTCAACTTCAGAAAAAAAAAAGAATAAAATAAAATTAATAAGAATGTCATAAGAGCAAACATGATTAACTCTGACTTAAATAGGTTCAAAGTTATTTGGAAGTTTGAACAAAAAATAAAAAACTGCAGATTTTTCTTCACATTTTATAAAAGTTTCACATTGTGGCAGCATGTTATTTTATTAACTACTGTATTTACTTTTAGATGTTTTGGTTTAGCTTCTACAAAACTATTCCTCATGAAATTATCCTGGTAGGTGATTCAAGTTGGCTTGCTATGTTTCTCTTTTAACTTTAAATCATTGAAAGTCCCGCCTGTTTAAGTCCCAAATGACTACACTGAGTGGAACCAAATGTGAAGTCACAAAAACATGCTTAATGTATGATATATAAAAGAATGAGGCTTTTGACCACCAGATTTGATAATTCAGCTGTCAGTGCCTTTTATCAAGAAGTGCTAGAAATGCCTCATACAATCTGTATTAGTCACATATTGTATCACAAATAGCACATAATATTTATATCACAAAGTATTATCATACATCACATTACAAAGGTAAAAATATTGTATGAAATTAAAAACACTCATCAACATAGTAACTGCTCAATCTTGCTCGAGTGACTAAAAGTATTAGTAAAATATAAGGTGCATGAGTAGGCCTGTCACAATAAACAATGGATCATTTAATCGTATGATAAATTAAAGCGAGGAAGATAAACTAAGACAATAATTTTTTTCAGGACTTTAACAGCTAAAGTGCTAAATAATATTGTAGAAGTCCTGAATGATAAAAAGGGCTGCTTTTTTCTTTGATTTGTCAAAAGGTTTTAGCTCATTCTATCCTCTGTCAGTAGCATTTAGAAATTTGTCTTTCACAGATTCTATCTGTCTGGATGTCAACAATGTGTACACCGCAATGGTCTTTAGATTATATGCAAATTATGAAAAGTATCTCACAAGGCTATGGGTCCTATAGTTTTTTCTGTTTATGTTAATAATGCTGGTCAACAGGTTTCTGATGCTGATGACACTGTTGTTGGTATACTGCCTCAACCAAGTTCTTGCCTGCAGTCTGCATTAACTGCATTCAATCACATCTGCTTCAACTCAAACTCATTGCAGGGTTACAAAAAATATTGTTTTGAAAATAGTTTATCTTTTACAATTGATTTATTACAAACATCCACTACAAAAATAACATCCATTTCTATCAATCAGGTCACGTTTTTATGCTAAGTTCATTTTTAAATCTGAGTTTTTTGTCTATGGATTATGGATAATAACATTTTTTGACATTATTGGTTGATTTTTAGTAATATTTCTGATCTGAATTAGATTTTTAAGATCCTCTTCTTGCCCTTTGTCCACTGACACAGATACTTGGTGCATGCTTTGCATTCCATGTGCAGCACCCTTTGTCCTGATCTTCAAGTTTCATAAGCATAGTAAGCACGCTTTATGAAAATTGTGACTGGATTCCTGTTAGGCACAAGGGTGTATTCACCGCAGATGTGACAGAATACGTCAGTTTTATTTTTGCTAGATCTTCTGGTTGAAGCCATTTCGTTTTTATGGAATATAGAGGCTTTTCACTTTACTCTTACTAAAATGCTGACCTGCAGCGAATTAAGTACGTTTCGCAATTGATGACATCACTCGTTAACTTGCAGTCGGAATAATTTCATTTCTACAATGTGAAATAAATAAAATTGAAATGAAAAAAAAGCATGTAAACAGAATCAAGATTTGCCTATGGCTCAAAAAGTTGACCTGATGGAGCAAAACATATGTGATTTGTGGAAATATTACTAAGTCAGCTGAAAAACACGCTGTTTGCAGACAAAAAAACTGCTTTGAAACACTTATCAAGTCTTTGATCTCTATTTTAAACATATATTTTTTTGATTTTTTATTTTTATTTCAGACAGACATTTCACCAGTAGTACAGTACCTTACTTTCAATATACACTCACCGGCCACTTTATTAGGTACACCATGCTAGTAACGGGTTGGACCCCCTTTTGCCTTCAGAACTG
>JARVJO010000431.1:11179003-11200116 GCA_031762555.1 Cynodonichthys magdalenae | reverse complement strand
TGCTCATTAATAAATACATCAGATCCTTTCAACAATCTGCCTTGTTTTAACACAGCAAACTTGTATTTCCTCTTTGTGAATCTCATAATAATGGCAGGTTTATCTTCTTTTCCCCTTCTCGGAAGCGGATGGCATGCTTCCACAGTGTCACAATCCAACTCAATCCCCTTAGTCCGTAGGAAAGAAGCCACCTGTTTCTCTGTGGAGTCAAGCACTTCAACTGATGGTTCACCAGCAGAACTGGGTGCAGCCACCGCGTTGGCATACGAACAGGGCTTGACTCTAAGTCCAGTGATGATTACATCATTTATCCTGTTGTATTGCTCCAAATCGGCCACTTGGTTCTCCAATACCGCAATCCGTTTATCCTTTTCCTCATTAAGGAGTCTCAGCGTCTTCACTTCTTTTACCAGATCCAGAATGTTTTTTTGATGGAGCCGTATAGCTGTCACTTCCTCAGAAAGAAAGTCCAAGGATTTCTTAATGTCATCAAGATCCTCCAATGCTTGAGTCTTTTTAGGTCCTATTCTCTTACAATTCCACTTAAAAGCTTGATATTTTACCTGGGATTTACTCTCTTGTGAATGATCCAAGCACTTAAAATGGAGAAGGCCAAGCTACAGTCAATCCAACAAATATCATAGTTTGCTAAAACCATCCATTGGATGCCATCAGATATCCCCTTAGTATTTCATACAAAATTATGATATCTTGTTAAATTGAAGATATTTGTAAATCTGCAAGTTGTATATTTATGAAATAACACTCAATCTCAGGAGCACCTGCAAAACACAGCTTGCTGGCAAACAGGAAGCAGGAAGCTTTTTCCTATAGAAAAATAAAAAAATCATTGTTTCAGATTTGTTCTTGTTTTTAGGTTTTTATACGTTGCTCCCTATTAACTAATGATTGTTGTAATATTTGATGTAATTAATTTAGTGTGTCTGTACATGGGCTCATTTGTAAATGAGACCTTTCTAAATAAAAATAAAAAATAAACTATGAACTGATATTTAGATTCTTTGTGGACTTAATACAGTAAATATAAACAATTTTTTAAATCTTTGTCTTTAACAGACATATTGTTCATTTCTGTTTTCCTCAGTTTGGAAATATGAGGGTTGTCTCAGTGAGAACACCAACTCTCATGTATTTACTTTCTGTGTAATTATTGACTCAGTCACACTTGGAGAGTGACTTTTGAGCAGAACATATTGACAAAAAATACTGTACATTAATATTTGACCTGAGCGATTTATTATTTCAAGGTGGTTTTGACATTGTTCAGTTTGTTTAAAACCCTAAAAACCTAGTTTTAGATATGGCAGTTCAAACATCGACAAACACACTTTTCAGTTATCTTTTGATTAGTTGAGTGAACATTTTTTTAAACATTTTCATAAAACCTGGAAAAAAGTAACAATAAAGGCTTTTATGTGTGTAAAGGTGTGTGTGCCTTGTTGCAAAAAAGCATCAGAGTGCCTTTGGTTGTGTTTTTTTGTATGTCTTTATAAGGGGTTGTGTGTGTGTTTCCTCCACAGAAAGAGCAGATTGGCTCTCCCAGAGGAGCCTCCTCTTTACACCCCAAAGGCGGCTATGACCGAAGGGATAGACAAAATCAACAACTCACCTAAAACAAACCAACGTCAACCCGTTTCAAACTGCCAAGTGCTTCACTTTTCCACTCAGTTCAACAACTAAGAGGGTCCAAACCAGAAATGTGCCACCAAAATTAGTCAGACATGTTGCTCATGAACAAATGGAGTTGACTTTAGAAAAAATAAATAAATAAAACACTGTGTATCACTATAGGATATGAAATTCAGGCTATACAACAATCCTAAAATAAAAATGTTATTGAGGACAGTTTCTTCCTTTTTGTTTGTTTTTAGTTTGACTTAAATTAAGAAATATGCTACTAGATAGAAAATGTAGATCTGTTCCAAAACGTAGTTTTGTTTACAGGAGTTACTCTAAACTTTACCATGTACAGTCATCTGAAAAGAGCACGTTGTTCTGTTACTAGAAGAGTTTAATCTTCTATGATGCACCTTGTTGCGCAAAGTGACGCACTCCAGCCTTGCCCACCAGGTCAAGGACCTGTTTGTTTTAAATTGTCACCCAAACCCACTACCAGACTCAGACTCCGTCTGTCAGAGGTGACATCGCCCTCGTGGCAGGCCTCTCAGGATCCAGGACACCAGCCGTGATGCAGCGGACTTTGTTCAGCCGGAGCGCGCTGCTCGCTCAGCAGGCTGCAGCTGCTCTCGACAGCCCGCCGGCTGCGAGGAGCGCGCCGCTGCTGCAGCGCCTGGACCGCTCCATGTCCTCAGTCACCATCCCGCCGCCCGCGTGTATGCTCCGACCGCTCGAGGTGCCGCATCGTTATCTGTTCGGACCGGGACCATCAAATGTTCCTCCACGAGTTCTAGCCTCTGGATCTAGGCCGATCATTGGTCACTTGCATCCAGAAATGTATCAGGTAAAATGTTCTGAATGTCAGTTAGACTAACAAACTCGACTTTAAATCTATAGGATCATTTAATAGTTCATAAAGCGTGTTGATTTAACTTTGTAGTATGTTTTATTATAAAATGACTCTCAAGGCAGAAGTACTTCGTGCGTAATTACGCAAGAGCTCGCGTTGCGCACATCCAGTGAAACCACTTCATTTCCAATCACCAATACATCTAACTGGATGCTCATTGCACGTTTTTACTTTGTGTCTCAGATCATGAGTGACATCAAAAAGGGGATCCAGTACGCCTTTCAGACAGAAAACAACATGACCCTATCTATGAGCGGCTCCGGACACGCAGCCATGGAGTGCGCTGTCTTCAACACGGTGGAACCCGGAGAAAGCGTCCTCATTTCCATCAACGGCATCTGGGGAGAGCGTGTGGCTGAAATTGCAGAGAGAATGGGTAGGGTTTTGTGCACGCACGTCCTGGTTCAAAACACTGACATTTTCATCATATCTGATTAATTTATTTGTAAGCTAAATATTACTTTTTTGTTCTGCCTGTAGGTGCCAATGTCCATAGATTGGAGAAAGCACCGGGAGGATATTTTACCAATAAAGAAATTGAACAGGTTGGCACCATCATGTCTCTGAAAAAAGCACTAAACTTTTAATCTAACACCAAAGTGAGCCTCGTTTGCACCACACAAACGTGTTTCTTTTCCAGGCCATAGCAAAGCACAAGCCGGTCTTGTTTTTCCTCGCACACGGAGAGTCCTCAGCTGGTCTCTGTCACCCCGTGGATGGCATCGGAGACATTTGCAGAAAGTTAGTTTCCTGCTCCAAACAGAACTCCCTCATGTCTTATTATACACAGCTGCTCACTGTTCCATCTCCTGCAGACACAACTGCCTCTTTCTGGTTGACACAGTCGCCTCACTCGGAGCTGCACCAATTTTTATGGACAAACAAAGTAGGAAAATCACAAGTAAACTAACTTTCTCTGTTACTTAAAGTTCATGTATGTAACTGTACTTTGTGCACATTTGAAGAGATTGACATCCTGTACACTGGTTCTCAGAAGGCTCTGAATGCACCTCCTGGCACAGCACCCATCTCTTTTAATGACAGAGCATGGTAAGGAAAGCCTCTGCACTATTACATTCTAAAGTCTGACAACAATTTTTAAGTTGTTAAAGCCACTGATTTATTCTCTTGTCACATAGCCACAAGATGTTCAACAGGAAAACAAAACCAGTCTCATATCTCTTTGACATGACCCACTTGTCCAACTATTGGGGCTGTGATGGGAAACCAGCCAGAGCGTGAGTCCACTGATTGTTTATGTTCGTTAAATAGAAGCTGTTTTGCTGAAAATTATTATTTTTTAGTCTATACCCTAATATAAGTTAATAAAATTGAATACAGCGATGTGCTATGGGTTTTAGATACCACCACACTGGTCCTGTTTCTGGGTTCTTTGCACTCAGAGAGAGTCTGGCAATTCTTGCTGAAAAGGTAAAGAGATGTTTTATTATAACTTCAAACTCATATTTAGTTTGAGTTTTCCTTCTGAAGTTTTTCAGTACATAGATTAATGTTCCTTATAAGGTTCTAAGGCACAACTCTGAGTCGTAGGGAGAGGGAAACACATTTATGGAGGTCAAAAGCACAACCTGTGAATGATGTATGACTTGGTAAATAGTTTTTTTATACAAGTGCTGCTGAAGTCTTGACATCTTTAAAAGCTTTATTTCAAGTGTAAAGTTTTTTGTTTTGTTTGTTTTTGTTTAAATTGGGAGTCTGAGGCAGACAGGTGTTAGCCACTAGCTAGAAGTTATTTATTAGTCCTAAAATATGACTATAAATGATTGCCATGCCTTTTTTGTTCGACTAGTGATTTTGTTTATTTGGAAATGTTTGTTCTCAGAATCTTTCACAGAGGCTCATCACCCAATGTGATTAATCTTTGTCTCTTTCTAGGGGCTGGAGGAGTCCTGGAGGAAACACAAAGAGGTGGCAGCCTACCTGTACAGAGGACTGGGAGATCTGGGCCTCAAGCTTTTCATCCCTGAACAAGTAATGAACACATAAAGCAAAATAACAACAAAAAAAGTGACAAAATATATATATTTTTGAAGGAAGCATAATTAAAAAGACATTTAAGCTGATGTTATAAAAAATCATGTATTAGAAGTTTTATTTGTGAAACGCTCACCACATGGTGCTAAAGCTGGGCTCTGGTCTCAGCATTTCTGTCTAGTAATTTGTTGTTCTGTGACTACGGACAGTAACTTTGAGATGTCTCCTGCAGGATTTAAGGCTTCCCTCCGTCACCACCATATCCATTCCCGAAGGTTACGACTGGAGGGAGATGTTGACTTACATCATGAAGCACCACCAGATGGAGATGACAGGAGGACTGGGTCCTTCCATCGGCATGGTTAGTAGATCCTGAGTTCATCCTAGAACCATAAATATCCAAACCATGATGCTGTCTTCAGATCCTGACAAATTTTAAAACAGGTGCAACATGCTAACGCTGTCAGCTTTAGTATGTTTTTGATCTATCCTGCTACATCACTGCATACAGTGTTTCTTTTTCTCTTTGTTTAGGTGATAAGGATCGGATTGATGGGATACAACTGCGAGAAAAGCAATGCAGATTTGGCACTGCACGCCCTGGCTGATGCACTCAAAAACTGCAAAAAGAGCAAGCCCTAAGAGCTCATTTCTTCAGCTCACTGACTCATGCATTACAAGGACACATATATAAGTAGTTCTTCCATGTGAAAAACAGTGGATTTGTGCATGCAGTTCAAGGGATTGCTTTTCTTGTTCTTGAAAAGCTGCAAGTATTGTCTGATTGTAATAAAGATGTCAAAAAATTTAACAAAGCAACACACATGTTCGAAAACTAAACAAAAAAACGATTTGTCGTGGGTTTTTTGATTTTTTTTACTTTTTGGCATTTTCTTTGAACATTCACATGTAAAGCTGTTTGAATTGAATAGACCACATTTCCCAGAAACCCATGCGGTGTTAGGGGCGGTACTGAGGTCAAACCAGCTCTGCTGCTGAAGTGTCTCGAAGTGTTTGTTGACTTTCATTTTGTACTTCTGCTCATTTTTGGCTTCTTACTCTTCGTCCTAAAGCTTAAATATTAATGGCTTGTCCTGCTAACAACACTGGTATGTGAAGTATTAAATTAAAACAAGACAATGCGACTATAATTAGGTTATTTTTTATTATTGTGTATTTGTTTATCTGTACTGTAACTTCGGTTTCCCTGTTAAGCTGTTAAATATGCATATAATACATTATTAAAGGACAGTAACTGATTTATTGTCGATGAGGCCTACCTTTATTATTGGGTTTAAGCTTTATTTAAGTTTATATTTCTCTCATTTGGTCTCTACTTGCATAAAATTGTCCGATGTCTTCTTCTTTAAGCTTAATAGCAGCTCTCATCTTCAAAGTAGTTCCATACTGCCACCTGCTGGAATTAGCTCAAAATGCAGTTTTTCCTCAATTTTAGTTGTTTAGTTCTTTTGTTCATTAAAATGTGAAGGCAGATGATGTTTTTAGCCCGGGTCTGTGTTTGTGGGCTTGTCTGTTTGTAAAATATATCATGAACTGCTGGACGAATTTAAGTGAAACCAGAAAGTAACCATATGTTCATCATTTTTAGAAAAATCCTATATTCTGAGTGTGACTTTTTGGGATGCTGCATGAGCCTGTGCATACCATTATTTTAAATGTTTAACCAAAATACAGCTTAAACTCTGTTCTTTCTTATCATAAGAAGTCATAAAAAGCAGTGGACAGTAAGCAATAATAATAATTATTTGTATGTAATAATAACAGTGTGAATAATAATAATAAAAATCCACCTTCTAAAATTTCTGGTTGTTGACAAAATGGATTATTTTTATTTAAGCTAGGGCCCTAATGATAATGATTATTATGTCAGGATCTTATCCAGCTGCTGCGGCTGCCATCATTGTTCTGCATCACTGCCATCTTCTGGACGTGACAAAGACTGACTTTTATCAAATTATTGTTTTTATATCAATTTTTCCAAGTGTACTATATCTTATTTATATTATATGAAAACATAACACACAATTTTCAGTTTTAGTTACAAGGGAGACAGATGCATCGGTGAAAGTTTAGCAATTTGTATTTATCTTTATAAGAGTTAAATTAATTAGTAACAATGCATGAAACAATGTTGCATAAAGTAATATAATGTTTTCTTTATAATATGATGAGAATATTTTGATTCCCAGCCCTTGGTTAGAGTTAAAAATACCTATAAGCCTAGAAAATAGATGGGCAAACTTTGAACAGGATTAGGTTGACAATTGAGAATTAAAACTTCAATATCACAGCTTTTTTTTCTGTTGGCAAATTATTCTGAACCTCTCAGCTTTTAACTGAAAATAAATATTGTTGAAATGATGCTTAGCATTAGCTGCTCCTCTTGTTACTGGTTTGTAACATCGTATCACTAACAACTTCTGCAGCAAAGCCTTTAACATGTTAAAAATCAATTGATAAATTAACAAAAAATGTAAAAATTAAATGGGTTGCTTGACCATAAAGATGCAGACGTGACCGGGTATCCTTTATAGATTAACTTAAAATGAAAATCAATTAATATTAGTTTTGACAGTCCTGGAAACTTGCATAAAAAAAGAATGACTTCTAATGTAACTGTTTCATTAATCAACAAGTCACCTGGATTGTAAATTAAATATCAGAGGTGACATTAATGAAGTGTTGGCCTGTTCTTTGTTTAAATGTCGAAGTGTGTGTGCTTGTTTTTTAGCACCAGTGGAGCTGAACCCAGTCCTCCTGCCCCTGAACTGGCTGCTGGGAAGCTGGGAGTCTGACGAACCTGGAGAGGGGACCTTCCCCACCATCAAACCTTTCCGCTACACAGAGAAGCTGCACTTCAGCCACGTGGGGCAGCCAGTCATCAACTATATGTAGGTTCACTTTGCAGAAATCCAACACAACTGTAGGACAAGAGACAATATTTAGATCACTAACATGACTAAAAGTTTTAGAGATTAATAAGAATAAAGATAAAAATTCAAATTCTTTGTTCTCTACAGGTTCAATGCGTTTCATGCGGAGACAAACAAGCCAATGCACAGAGAATGTGGTTTCATTCGAATTCAGCCGGGGACCAATAAAGTGGCCTTCATCAATGCACAGAACACAGGTAGACCTCAAACTACTAAATGCCAGCTGGTTCCTGTTATCAGGGCGGTCTACAGCCCAGTTTCTGGAAGGTTCTGCTAACTTTGTCAAACCATTGCTAAAGCGTCAAATGATGTTACTCATTCAAACGAATCCTTCTTAAACGCGGCACGCCTCATTTCACATCCAAGCTCATATGGTTAAACGCCTCGTTCTCCTGCAGGTCTGGTAGATATCGAAGAGGGAGAGCTCACAGGACAGCAGCTGAAACTGCAGTCCCAAAGCGTGGCCAGGATATCTTTTGCAAAGGAGCCTCATGTGCAGCAGGTAAGAGTCGTTCTCTGATTCGCCGTCGTTCCCAAACAAAAAAAAATAAAAAAAGTAAACTGATCAGTGAGCTGAAATCTCTCAGCTTATTTTAAGAATCACTGCTGCCCTACTCTTGTCAATAACCTCGTTCCCTCAATAAACATCTTTTGTCAGATTTCTCGGGTCTTTCAGCTTCGACCAGATGGGAAGCTGGAGCAGATGGTTACCATGGCGACAGACAACCAGCCACCATCTCAGCACTTGCGCATCACTTACCGCCGTTCGCTTTGACCGCGTGGTCTGATCAGTCGGGCGTCTCTGTCCTTCACCTGGAGTCACCAGAACATTCTGCAGTCGTGTGTTGAGATGCACAGATTTAGGTTTGGGAATAAATTGTTTTGTTTAAATTTGACTGTGTTAGGGATTATTATTTACCTATAATGAACGGTAAAAACTAGATTTCTCTTATTTATTCATAATCAATACAATTAGCTGCATTGGTTTGTGCTATTAAATATACAGTTCATTTATTATTCATTATAATATATGATATGCTAATCAACTTCAACTTGGTGATTGACATAGTTTTAAAAAGTTCCTTTTTTGCATTTCTGGACCCCAGGTATTGCAATGTGTACAGAGGGTTCACAAGCCTTTAATGCTGGCAGCTGAATTGGATTTTTAATGGCAAATTATGTTACCAAAGGCTGAAGAGGTAACAACACTAAAATCTCTAAGGTGTCCTATAGTTGATTTTTAAGATGTTAAATATGAGAAAGAAGAGAGCTACTCAGAGCAATAAAATGCTGCTTTATTAAACCAGTCATCTCTGGTTAAACGTGAAGAGACCTTAATATTTATGAAAGATAGAATGAACTTCCTGCAATAGATTCAGTTTTACTTTGCTGGTGCTAAAAACAACTTTAAATGGATCTTTAAAAATGGATCCCTGTTCAGTGCTCAGATCAGGCACTCTTACATTTTAAATATGCCCAGACTTTTTTACCAAAAAAATAAATAAAATTCAGTCAAAGGAAAGGGAATCAAAAAGAAAATTGCAACACTGAGGTGATTATATGTAGAAACTTTAGCTCATGAAAAAACACACAGTTTATGAAGAATGATAAACTGAAATATATTCACAGTGGGTGTAAACGCTATAATCCTGGTGTCCTTAATGTTTTAATCCATATAAAGTGTATAAAAGTCAATCATTTTTGGATTAATGAGACCACTTTAGAACGTATAAACCCAATAAGCAGGAGGCAAACGTGCTTTAATGCTAATAAAAGCTGCTAAAACAGAACAAACACAAAGGTCCATCAGTGAGTATTTGTTTCATTTCATTGAATTGTAAAAAAACACACAAGCAAAAAAACTTGTGCAAATTAACATGGTGAAGGTGACACCGATCCCACACAATCATCCTGAACAACATCCACGCCGACAGTTAATTATACTGCAGTGCTTTCAAAGGTTACTCATAACCAAAGTGTAAAAAAAATACGTAAAATTATAAATAAATAGGCTACAAATTAAAAACGGACAAAAAATAGCAGAAACATTTACATTCAGACTGTCCTCTGAAGTCCCAAATATAAAAAAAGTGCTCGATGCGGAAAAAAAAAAAAAAGACCAAAAAAATATTATACGGTGATTTTAAATCAACAATGGGCGTTCATTAAGTACAACAGCTTAAACTCATCAAGTGTAAACAGTTAATAACCTACAAGTGGAAACTCAGAGCTGATTGAAACTCTTCTGCTCTGACCCAGATACGTCGTCCGAGCCACAAATGCAGCCCTCATCTTCATCACTCCTCATGAAACATAATTAACTAATTTACCTTAAACTGAGCATCAGGCTGGTAATATCAGCAGCACGAAAAGCTTCACATCCCACTGGAAAAGCCTGCTTCAGTATTAACAGAGAGAACGGAAAATGGTGCAGAAGAGGCAAATACAGGAAACGTTAGTAAGTTGTTGAATTTCCTCCTGAAGTCTCCAGCCACGACACGAGGCGACTACTCTTTGGCTGAAGGGTAATCCCTCACGCAGAAACGACACCAACACGCTGCGGATGAGACACTCGCCGATGGTCATCCAGCAACAGAACGGTCAATCTGAAGTCGAAGATTTCAGTCTCTCAGTCTGCTCACTGCTCCTTCATGATGTAGACGTACAGCGTGGTGAGGAAATACTTGAGCGACTCAACGAGGGAGGACAACCAGTGGCGTTGTGGGAAGAGATCCATCCTCACCACACACTTTGTGATCTCCATCTGACAGGGAGGAAACGCAGAAATACAAAAGGTTTTACCACCAGAGTGCATAAAGTTTAGTTTCTATGCTGCACTAATCTGGAGCAATCTCCCAGAAAACTAAGAATGCAGAAAAGTTTAAAAAAAACAACATTTTTTAAGAGCTGTCTTTGATTGTTCTATTTAAAATATTAACTGAAACATCATATTATGTCACTGTAATCTATTTTTTGTTGTTGTTTTTATCATTTAAAGCACTTTGAATTGTCTTGTTAGTGAAATGTGCTATATAAGTTAACTTACCTTGCAAAAATCAACAAAAAAAAAAAAAAACACAAACAGTTCTGCTTTTTTTGCCGTTTTGTGTCATGGCTTTAAATACGAAACATCTTTATATATCAGTATCATGAATTTATGTGAACTTGACTAATTTGCTGGCATAAAATCCTTCAGAGCTTTGTAAATATGTGTTAAATATCCATTTTATATTGCTGTGTATCTAAATTAAATAGCATAGTTTTTTAATCATTTTTTTTTTCTTAACTGGTTGAATGGTTGAGTTTTAACTGTATTTAAACAGGTAAATAATATGTATTATTACAATCCTTTATTGATGAATGATCAGAAATATTGAAAATTTCAGGTTTTTAAACAAAGAAAAAAAATTTGATCATAAGAATTAAGATTACCAACATGAATGATGATTATGAGTACATTTAAATAGTACTAGTTTAAACAATACTAAACAGAGGCTTTTAATCTAGAATTGCGCCACTCAAGGTGGCAGCATGTTGGAGTAACTGTTACATTTAATCAGAGATATTATTTTAAAACTTTTTTTAATTCTTCTTTTTCTGGGTGAAAAAGTTTTTTTTTTTTTTTGGATTATTCCCATGGATGCAGACCAGGAGCAAAGAAGAGAAAGATAGAAGGAGGAAGTTCCAACCATCTCTTCCATTGATCATGATGGGCAATTAGAGATCAAAGGGGAACAATTTGGATAGACTCCAAGCCCTAACAAGAACCCAGCCAGAGTATCAGGAATGCAGTATTATGTGTTTCACTGAGACATGGCTGCAGGATTACATCCCTGACTCCAGCGTCTCCCTGCCAGGCTTAATATGAATTCTAACATTTAATTTTCTTTTGGGATTAATAAAGTATTATTGAATTGAATTGAATTATTTTCTACAAATGATGTAACACAAGCTGCAGAGTTCCTAATTGCAGGCAGAGATGTATTTTTATATATTAATATGCTTGAAGTGTTTCCTTAAAAAAAATAAACAAAAAATAAATTCTTGTCGCATAAATCCAAATTCAACCTGCTGCACCGTTTGTGCATTGTGTGTTTTCATTCAATTAACAAGGTTAAAAGAAAGTCCAGCCTCACCCATCCACCCCGCCTCCTCAGCCAGGGTACAAGGAACTTGCGCACAAACTGTCCCAGGCTGTCCACCAAGATCTGCACCGTTGTTGGATGTCCGTGTCTGACGCAATCCACCGCCAGAGCTCCTGCGACGGCGTACATGGAGACCACCTTACCCCAGGTTATACCTACAGCCAGAGGAAAGGCAGAGGACAGGTGGAATTATCTTTATGTGGATTGGATTTAAACACATCTTAGAGCTCTCTGTAGTCATCTCAGACCTACGGTATAAAAAAAAAAAAAAAGATTAGTGCAACATTGCGAGCAGAATTTTTTTATTTTTTATTTTCCCCAGAGTTCTGACTTTTTTTTTCTCAGAATTCTCAAATTAAAATCAGAATTCTTAGATTTAACTCAGAATTCTGACTTTTTCCTAATTCTCAGAATTAGGGACAATTACTAGGAGAATTAGGAGATTAAAAGGCAGAACTTAGAAAAACATTATATATGTATATATTTTCTCTACAGCCCTAACCCTCTTCCGTACAGACCCGAGTGAAGCTTCAACTCATATTGATTTTAGTTTTACAGTCGCAGGACAGATGCTAAAAATAAACAATGCGTCCACTGCTCTTTTTCACAGGAAGAGAATTTCTTGACAGGAATCGATAAGCTGCCTTTCTCTGGCTTGAGCCCCTCCTTTTCAGGTGATAACACCCACCTCCTCTGGGTTACGTGGCAGCTGTTTTCACCTTTGCACCGAAATAAACACCGAACAGCAGGTCCAAGTCAACAAAGCAGAGCGATGAGAAGGTTTTACAACACCAATAACCAGATGTAAATTAAACACGGAACGATTCAAATCAAAGCTCATCGTTCATTTCTCATATTATCTTAAATTGTTTAATGGGTTGCACTGATGCGGAGCAGGAGCTTAAAGGTCTCTTTAGGTCCAGCTTGCCGCGTCATGAATGTCCCTCGGAGCCGAGCCGCGGCGTCTGACGGTGGCTATAAGGGGATGGAGCTGCGGGGGAGCTTAAATGAGATAACTGTCCGAGCACATCGTGTCTCCCTCCCCACTGAGAAGCAGGGCCCAGAATAGATGCGAGAATGTCAGGGATAATGAGGGAGGCGGGACGGGAGAGATGGAGGAGAGACAAGCCATGTTGAGTTTAAAAAAAAAATACATTCCTGTTGTTTCTCCATGTTAAATGAAAACAAAAAAGCTAAGAGAGGCTATAAATCAAGTAAAAGTCTGCTTTTTTTGGCTTTTTTTTTTCCACCATTTTGTTTCCACCCTAAAAAGCCGGAGCAGCTCAAGTTCACCAGTTTTGTTATTCTTTACGAGGAATCCCACGCCGCTTCCACAAATTACAGACTCGTGACGTCAAAACCAGAACACAAGCACAAAAATTATATTAGGAAAGTCTGTTTTTGGTATTTCCAGGCAACACGCCAAATTCCACGCAGCAGCCAGACTCTCTAATCTGCCTCCAAAGCTCACACACACCACTTCCAATCATCCTTTCTTACTTATTTGGGCTTTTTAAAAATGTCAGGGATGCTTTTAATAGAGAACATCTGTTTAAAAAAAATGTTCTAACAAGATAAACATGTCAGGATCGCAGAAACTTAACATTGTGAAACTATTTGTTTTCCCCAGAACACAACTTGTTTATTTGATCACATCTTTAATCGTTTGTTGTTTTTCTGATTCCACGTCTTTTCCTTTCGTTTTTATTTATTTTATTTTTTTATTCTAATGTGTATAATCCAGCAGTGTGGCACTCAGAATTCAGAAAACATTACAGGTGGTTTACAGATGGAAATGAGCTCATTAGTTTGATGTAAAATCTTTTAGAGTGTATCACAGAAACATGCGCAGTTCTCTTTTTTTTCCCATTAGTATTTTGCAAGTTTTAGATCAAAAACACCTCATTAAATGTTAAATTAAGTTAAAATTTAAAATATCACAAGAATTAAAAAAAAATACGGGCTTGGTAGATGCCATAAAAGACACACTGTGATAATATTTACCTTTAGAAAGACCCATTTTAGCATCAGTATGTGTGCAATGATTTGACACAGAGACTGCTCTGCTGAGTCTTACATAAGATCAAATGAGCTGTAACTAAATTAGGTCGAATCTAAACGAGCATCAGTTTGAAAACTGGAGCCATGTAGGTTTCTGTTCTGACTCGTTTTCTTCATCTCTGATGGCAAAAGGTCGGAAAGAAAATTGTTGGGCGATAATGATTTTGCTCGTGGCTGAGTGTGTTTGTCTGTTAGTGAGCTAGCTCATGATCCACTGGATGGATTTTAAAGGAATTTTCAGGAAGTACTCATTAAATGTGCATCTATCATTGTTTAACTTTTGGAGCCAACCTGATTCAAGATGGCTGCCACGGCCAACTGACCTCAAAAAACACAAAAATGGTTATGAATCAGTAAGTTTTACAGATAATGACCTAAAATTTGGTGTGTGGGCAACTGAGACTGATCATTAACACATATTCTGAACAGAAAAACGTTTGCACAAAACCTGTTTAAAATTTGTCCAATAACAAATTGGAGTCAACTCTATCTGTTAGCAAAATATCTCAAGACCCACTGGACAGATTTTAATAAAACTTTTAAGAAATAATCATTGGATGTGCATCTATTAGTGATTACATTTAGGAGCCAACTCAAGTCAAAGTCTCTGCTCCAGTTAACTGAATGTAGGAACATGAAAATAACTTTAATTCAGACAATTTTACATTTTATTTTTCTAACATTTGGTGTGGTCATAGCAAAGAGTTCGTCACACCACATACTTCCAAGTGCTACACAAAGTTTTTCCCAAAAACCCTAAACCCTGTTAGCAAAATATCACTTTATGTTTGTGTTGCTCCTTTGAAATTATATACGACGCCTTCTGCCTATAGATGTGCGTTCATTCGAGAAGCCAAAATGCAAAATTGTGTTGGAGAGTTTGTAAACTTTGTTGGTGGAATTACTAAGCATTTCAGATCCTTCCTCCTACAGATGACTCACTCCCACTCACTCCTCTGAAAGTCCCAACTCAACCCAACAGAACTGATTGAAAAAAAAAAACTGCAGAGTCACATTTGTTAAACCCATCTGCCTCCATCTGTGATCACAAGTGTAAGTCACTTCCTGCGCTGGCGGGCTTCTCTCGCCTTGTAACATGTTCATCATCATCATCAGCCCTGTACCTGCTGAGAAGATCTCTGTTGCCACGCCGAGAAAGGCATCTGACACCATGTTCTCCATGGCGACGGAGATGTTGAGCTGCCGCGCCACGTTCCTGTACAGACCGGGCTGTATACACTCCAACTCGTCGCCTTGGAAACAGGAGGCAGCAGAGGCGAGAAGAAAAAGAGTCAATGAGGAAGAGAAGCCTGAGATGAAACACATAAACGTGCAGCAGTTTAAACCATTATGTCTGTTTTACAAATGACAAAAAACAGGGAGGTTGTCTTTGTTGCAGTTGTGTACATTTTTAGACATTTTGTGCTAATTAAGGAACAAAATTGTCCTGTCCTTGCATAAAAAAACACAAAAAGACATGTCATTTTCAGGGTAAAAAGAACAAACCAGGCCTTACCAAGACAAATTAGCACCAGAGACACGTCAGCCAGCGCTGCATTGGTAGACGGAGAGAAGTTGACTTCAGTTTTGGACCACCCCAGCCCGTTCTGGTGGAGCCTGGACAGGATGTAGTCTCTGCACAGAGCTTTGGACTGAGACACAAGCTCTCTCTCCGTCAGCGATCGGTCAAACACCTCCAGGACCTCCGAGGCGAACGCAGAGGATCTCCGGAGCACATCCATGCCCTCCTGGAGGAGATGTTGGGGTCGGCGAGAGTCCTGACCTCTCAGGGATGAGCAGGGGGGGTCACCGAACCTGTCCTCCTTTTTTGCTTTGATTTATTATTATGTTCCCTCTTCAATGAGGAGGATAAAATAGATGCTGTGGCGACACAAACAGAAATCCATCAACAATCCTGATTTAATATTTCTTTTCTATTTTACATTTAAAAGGCCTGTGGGTGTGTACAGATCTAAAACAGAGCAGGAACTTACATAAGGAGAATATGATGGAGGTGTTGTTGCTGTGAGTCACACACAAGATATTTCATTGCCACACTTCTTCTTGGATTGAGCAACAACAAGCATTGAAAGCACATGATGTTTGTTGGTGGGGAAGGGACTAACCCTGATGTGACACCAAGCTGCAGCACATTTAGGACAAATATTTAAAAACAGGAGGTAAAAGTCAAACTTACCATCATCTTTCCAAACTGGAGCTGATTTATGAAGAAACTATGTCACAGCAGCTCCCTGTTGCTCCTCTTCTCTCCTGCTTCAAATTCTTTCAGAGGTTTTAAAAACCCTCCACCAGGCGAAGTTTTGGTTCAGTTCTCACTTTCAGCGTGCTTTCTGCTCGTTTAGTTTCCAAGGAAAAAAAACCGAAGCATCAATTCGACTGTTACAGAACGCCTACCTGTTGTTCATCTGCCCCCATTGGCTCCTACTGGGTGCGTTTGTTTAGCAGACCGGAGAAGCCCGGCGTGGGGAGTTTAATACTCCGCTTCCCGCCTTCACCTCCTCTCTGCAGGCAGAGTGAGGCAAACCAAACACATCCCTACTTTTCAGTCACAAGTCTGGGCGGATTAAAGCTGAAAGGATTTAAGGTTTTGCTCTGCTGTGTCACAGAGAACCGGTTTAAAACTCATGACTAATGGCTGCGGGTAGAACAGGGGTGTGTATGAACTTTATGTAGGGCGTGTGTGTGTGATTTAACAAGCTGTTATCAGGAGCTGAGACCTTTATCCAGTTAATGGCAACACTGTAGCTTTAAATTTACGCCAAATGAATGGCCCATAATTAATTAATTTATTTATCTATCCATCCATCCTGTGTGCTTATATGTTCCTGTCACTTTGCTGCTGCTACACTGACATTTTTTCACTGAGAGACAAATAAATTACTATTGTAGCCTATTACTCTCTATTTTATTTATTTGCATATTTCATGACTTGAAGGGGGGAATCAAACTGCTTTTATTTTATTTTTCCTATTTAGCAGTTAAGATGTTTACTCTCCACTCATTTTTCTTTAGTCAAACAATTATAATCTATTTTAACTGGTTTATTTTTTACTTGTGATGGTAAGTTTGACTTTTACCTCCTGTTTTTAAATATTTGTCCTAAATGTGCTGCAGCTTGGTGTCACATCAGGGTTAGTCCCTTCCCCACCAACAAACATCATGTGCTTTCAATGCTTGTTGTTGCTTTTTACTTTAAAAGTACTTAAAATTATTAGAAATTTTATTTATTTTTTTTTTTTTGGAAAAAGGCGCAGATATTATAAGATTTTTTTCTTCTCTCTGCTGCCTTTCATTTTATTTTTGATGGTTATTTGTATATTTTTTGTACATAACATTTATTTTTGTTTTTATAATGAAATGAATAAACTAAACTAAACTAAACTAAACTAAACTTGTCTTACCTCATGTTGACCACTGGGTATCGCTGTTTTTATTTTGTTTTTTTTTTGTTTGTTTTTTTGTTGTTGTTTTTTGATCCTGGAACTCCTCTTCTAGAAGGTCAAATCTAATTTAATTTAATTACTTATTTACTTATTTTTAATTTAAATGAACTTTAAAAGTACTTAAAATTATTTATGCATCTTATTCATTTTGTTCATTTGTTTCAAAGAAACCAGCCCTTCTTCCAATCCTTTAAAGTGCACTTGAGTGAAATTTATTTAGGCTTTCAGAGGGTCTTTAAATGTTCTTCTTTGAACATAAACGGCTTTTCATCTTCATTCCCCTTCTTGACCTTAATAAGTTTATAACTTAAGCATCAATTAGTTACATAAAGGATGAAGCAACTATGTGTTAACACAAAAAAAATTCAGAAAACAATTCCAAACTGTGACTTTAGGCATCTTTTTAACAGCTTGTTACAAAAAAGATACATAACTTGTGGTCATTTGTTTAACACAGTCCACAAAAAACAAGTAAACATGAACAAAATCACTGTTTATGAAACAGGTGATTCCCAAAGAGTTTGCAAAAAAGTCTCAACATGCGCTGCAGCAGTATGGATGATGGGCGGATGGATGGATGGATGGATGGATGGATGGATGGAGTATGTGAGTGTGGAGTGTGTCTTCAACAAAAACATCTGAAAACAGAAAAAGCAGAGGACCAGTGGAAAAGAGTCCAAAAAGCAAAACAGATACACTTTTTCTTATAGAAGTCTTGACTTAAACAGTAAAAAAAAATCAAATAAAAAAATCAGCAAAGACCTGAATCAGGTCCTGAAAGGATCTAAGAGTTCCATCATCAGCTGATTATCATCTGTTTAAGTTCTCAGCCAGCTGCTCTTTAGGAATCATTGGTGCTAAAAGACTATTTCATCTCAATCAAACTGTTACTATTGTATTTTTTCTTGAATGCAACAAAATTTATTAAAAATGTGTTTCTTTCACAAATGGCAACTCACATGTAGTCTTTTAATGTGCAGTCACATGTTTCCTTGAGCTTTCCCAACATTGTTTACATCTGGGATAATAAATATGCCAGATACCCATTTACTCTGAAAATAATGAAAAAAAAGGACCAAACCAAAAACAAGTTAAATCAGTCAATTAAGCAATACGTAATTAAATACATAAATACATTGGATTTTGAAGAGTTTTGATACAAATTAATGGAAAGTCTTGTTTTATTGGAGACACAAGACACAAAAAGGTTTTCCTGTTTTTTCATGTAAATTCTGTATTTTGTGTTCTATTGTGTCAAACATATTTGATGATAATTGAGGCAATTCAGTCTTATTGGAAATTAAACTTTTTATCATAAATAATTAAATTAAAAAAACACATTTGTCTGTCTCAGAACCCTAGAAGCAGGTTGTAATACTGTGTTCTGTTCGCATTAATCTGGAACAAATTACTGACAAATAGCAACATGAAAAAAATCATTGCTAGAAAACTGAGCTGACATTGAAATTCTCTCTATAATCTGCTCTAACATAATCAGCGATGTTTCTGCATTAAAAAAGATGGCGATTAAACTCACCATAGCTGCTGTTATTCAGAAACATTCTCCAGTTATTTTCCATCTGGCTGTCTTTTCAGGAGATAACATGTCACAAGGGCAGTTTCAGAATGATTCTCTACAAAGGGAAACACTGGATGATAAAAAAAAAAAAAAAAGCCTCGCCCATTTTGGCTCCCATGAGCTACTGTTGACATTCACTAGTGTTAAAAAGAAAAACATTTTTTTAGATACAGTGCATATGGAAAATTCCAAGAATTTCTCAATTTCCAGAATTTCTCAAGGTTTTCATAAAAAAAATTCCATGACTTGTTTAGTTTGAAAGTCTAAAAATTAAAAAATGACAGCTTAGATTAAATTTACATCTGCATTCAGACATAATATGATGGATTATGACACTTTGAGGTTAAAAACCAAAAGAAAATTTGTGCTTTGAGCTTCAGGTCTTGGATTTATCCTACAAGCTTCTCGCACCAATGCTGTATTGTTCGTGTCAAGTTTAGGACTTTCATTTACTTTTCTAACACCATTCCAATATTTCCTTGGTGCTTTTATTTGCCAAATTTATTCTGTTGTATTTTGGTGATTTACGCTTTAGGGTCCTTATTCTGCATTTTCCACAAACGAGCCATATTGTTCAACAAAAATTCCACCTAAAAATTACAATTTTCTATTTTTGCTTTAAAACATTGAATCAGAAGATGAGCTTGCATTAGATTAGACATATCTCACAAAAAGTGCAGAATTGACTTGATGCACCTTTAGTTAGAATATTTTAGATGACATGGGTGTGGGTTCAAACAGTGAACACTTCGTACGAGGGCTTGTTTTCATCTGTAGTCTCTGTCAGGTTGATGGTGAAACACTTAAAAAAAAAGATCAAATGAAATAAAATGCCCAAACCAATAAACAACAAGAACACATAAACAGCATAAAAACAGTTTTTGTTCCACCGGTGAGCAAAACTGGTGAGGTTTCTTCAGCTGTGGCGGAGTGGTTAGGGGAGTTGTCCTGTAACCAGAGGGTTGATGATTCAATCCCCCATTGCAGCCGTTTCAGTCGTTGTGTCCTTCGGCAAGACACTTTACCCGCCTTGCCTATACTGATGGTGGTCAGAGGGTTCGATGGTGCTGGTGCATGGCAGCCCCACCTCTGTCAATGTGCCCCAGGGCAGCTGTGGCTACATTGTAGCTTACCATCATCAGTGTGTGAATGACTGTAAGTACAAAGACCTTTGGGTTCAGCTGGACTTGATAAAGTGCCATATAATTTCAGACCATTTACCATTTAAACATTTCCAGATACTACCTGGGACTTTAAAAAAAAAACATTTTGTCAAACGACTTCATCCGGTTCTTACCTTTAGCATGACACCTTGCATAAAATTAAAAATGTCAGAAGGCTTTTGAGGAATTTTAGGGTGACTGTTAAGGGGTTAAAAGACATAAAAAGGGTCATACTCACCACTTTTTGATGATTCATCAGGTATTATTTCAGATTAGTCTTAAAATGTAGAGATCCTTGAAATTATTGGTAAGCTACGTATATCTGCTGTATCTGAGATCATTTACAGTTTCAGAATTAAGTATATAGTTTTTATTTGATAAAATGCAAAATTTTAAAAGCCCATTTTGAACTTGAGTCACAGTATATGTAAAAACAGAAATAATTCTTAAACATGTGCTGTTGCTGCTATTATTTTTTGTTTACTATTTGTTTGTTTGTTTGTTTGTTTTACCAGAGTAAAAATAACAACTGGACTTCAACATTTAGACATTTGTGTGTTAAATTTCTGAATGAGTAATGTAAAATATGAACAAAAGAGGACCCAAAATAGAGCCTTGTAGGATTCCTACATAAGGAAGAAAATTACATAGGTTTTTGTTTGTTTGTTTGTTTGTTTGTTTAATTCATGAAAAATTATTTAACCTTGCTTTATATCTTTGAAGAAATAGGGTTAAGAAATTTATTTCTCTAAAACTGTAGAATGTAAAATGTAATTGTAAAATGTAGATGGTCTTAAAATAACTTAATTACTGCAGAAATAACTGTTTTTATGAGAAAATATCATACATTTATTTTTTTTAAGTGTAACTTGTTACACAACATACAACATACTCAGAAACATATATACAGTATATATATAAACACTAAGTTTATATATATAAACTTCAAGTCTGGACCAAGAAAGGCACATAAGGAGATTTTTAAGGTGATATAAATAAATAAATATATATATAGGCCCGGGTTCGAATCCGGGCCCGGCCGGGGTCGGAAAAAAATTAATTGCGCTATCCAGTCTGGGTCCTTGGGCAAGACCCTTTGAGCTACTTGCCTACCTCATAATGATGACAGACAATAATATGGATGACATGCCGGCTCAGACGTCGCCCGGCCAAACAAGGTCTGCGTCAGGTGCTGGGGAACCAG
>JARVJO010000431.1:11120274-11143784 GCA_031762555.1 Cynodonichthys magdalenae | reverse complement strand
TTTGACCAAAGGAAAACTGGAGCAGAGAGAGATGAATATGATTTAGATTTTTATTTCTGTGACTGTATATGACCCACGGGAGACACGACATTAACAGCAGTTGTCATTTCATCCCTCTAGCAGCTCCTTTAATTCCAGAGCTGACACTGCTAAAAATGACAGATTTTCTTTTTCCTGGATCTCTGAGAGCAGGACATCAGTCTCCAAACTTATTAAGTTCTTCTTTTTACTTTTCGCTGTCATTTTCATGAACGAACACTTCCTGGTATGTGGGGCAGGAAGCGTTGCCTTATATGGTGTTTTTGGGATGGTAATTATGCTAATGTCCTCTCCTCGTGCACAAGCACCTGAATACGCATTCATCAGTTTATGCTGTTCATTTACTAGAGGTGTAAATCACCAGCTTTATCACGATACGATATTACATCGATATGTTTGGATGATGATTCAATATTTCTCTATCACAAAGTCTGTCACGATATGATTTCGATTCAATCCAATTCACAAGTCTGCCATCAATTTAACGCGATATATGCCCATCTAACACCATGACTGTAATAGATGGACATATGATATTGATTCACATCGAGAATATGATGACGATATGGATCAATATTTTCATTTTGCCTCAATATAACTGAATCATTACCCATTCAAATCGATGTATCGATATAGATCGATGTATCCTTACACCCCTATCATTTACACACTTTTCCTGAAGATAGAAGCGTTTGCTGAATCTGACGTGGCATGTTCGTACAAACCCTTCATACGAACAAAAGTTAGAGAAATGTAGGGTAAGAATATGAAAATGTTCTTGCATGAGGCCCAATGTCACTTTTTATTCAATGCACTTCTAAACAAACAGTCAGGTACAAATGTTTACTTTACTTTCTGCTTCATTGGGATTTGTCGCTGGTTATGTATAGGCTCAGTGGGGTGGGTGTTTGTTTTCAGAAAATGCGTCTCCTACTTTTAAAGCTTCAGGGTGATTATGTAGGTGCTGCCAAAGGCATAGCAAACCTGTCGTGGGCAGTGAGAAGAATGAACTAAATGCTAGCTAATTTTACACATGAATTCCAAGCTCTGCAAATAATCACTCTTGAAGTTGATAAAGGTTTCAGCTTCTACTAAAGATGTGAAATTTGAGTTATATTGTTTAAACTCATGAAATTATTAAAGGGGGTAGTATTATATATTTTCCAGGCACATATTTAAATTCTATACCACAATCAAATAACTATGTTACCTTCAGTTAATATGAAAAAGTTGTATATATCAAAAATAAATTTGACTTTGCATCATAGCCTTGAAAATGGCCTCTGTCTCTTTAAGAACCTCCTTCTGTTTTGGACGCTCCCACTTCAGCACTTCTTCACAACAATTGGGGGAGGGGTGCTCCATGGGGCAGGAGCTCCGCTGCAGACTGAGTTTCGGGGGAGGAGCTTTGTACAACTGGGCGGTGCTTTGTACCAGCAAGCATTTAGGTAGCTTCACATGGCTACAACAGGAGATTCCAGGATTTCTCAAACATGCATGAATGAGTCAAAGCAACACCCTGGGGGTGTTTTTAATGAGGGAATGACATTCTAACATAAATAAAAAGCACAAAACAAAAAAAAAAATAATTTCCAGATAGTATTTACTTTTTTTATTTTTTTTCCCCAAATCTGATGACCATTATTGTCTTTAAATCTCCTTCCAGATGAACGATAATCAAATAGACAACTGGTCGGATCTTGACGAGCTGAAGAACGCAAAGTCTCTGGAGACGGTCTACCTGGAAAGAAACCCGCTTCAGAAAGACCCCCAGTATCGGAGAAAGATCATGTTGGCGTTGCCCAGTGTACGCCAGATTGACGCTACCTTTATTCGCTTTTAAACTGCGTACGATCTGCCAGCCTCTAAGTGTTTCACCTCACCTCCCTGCCTGCCCTGCCTACACAAACACATCATCCTCAACATATCAAGTCACTCTATACACAAAATACATTCCAGCACCAAACTCACCCATTGTTCACTCATCATACATGTAAGCATGTATGCACTCATTGGAACCTTGATTCATGCTGTTGTGTGGAAGCTTTTATTTATTAAGGTGAAACTGTGAAAACATACGCTCATTTTTTTTTCTGCACTTTGATTTTTGATTTTTTGCATGTGGGATGCAGTTAAAGGGCCCCTTCAATGAATTTAGGAACCATTTTATTATTTCATTAAAAACAAATTATGGAAGTTGCACCGGTGTCATATTAATTAAAAGAGGGTGGCATTATAGGGATATGAAGGGATTTTTGTTTAATCTCTTTTGTTTGACAGATTGATGCTGTTCATATGTCACATGGTATGTAAAAGACGTTTAGGATTAACACAGATGGGAAAATGTTATTAGCAGTTTAGATAAAGAGTCTAAATTTAGAGTCCCCCATTTTTCTGTTTTATTTTTCATGCGGCTTCAACACACTTCAAAGTGATCCTAACCCAGGTACCAAAAGTCAAAGCCAAACCTCTAAAATGAAGCCTTAAGGAACCACGCTGATTTAAAGCAGCTCAGAAAAGTGCTACCTGCAGAAAAACATCTTTTTAAAAAAACAATGTATCATTTAAATAAACTGACGTCGTTACAAAAAAAGGCATGTTTTTGTGTTTGGCTGCCTTGTTTATTACTTTTCCAAATTTTTACAGCTTATTAGTTGATGCAATGTTAATGACCCCTATTGCCCAGAAAAGAGTAATGTAATCTGGGATACCGTCACAGTTTTGTTTTGAATTTTAAACACCACACTGATTACCTGTTCTTATTTTAATTAATGTTTTTTAACATTATTTAAGAGGCTAACAATAAAATGTAGTGTGTATTAGAAATGAATTTGTATTCAAATGGCTTGGCTGCTCTAACATAATGTTTAAGATAAACAACTTTGTTTTGGCAAATTTCTTTATTGCTACACTTCAGTTAAAAAGTGTATAGAACAGGTTAATGATATTAATGCATATTAGTTTATAAAAAGTTAGAGAATAGATTAGATCAAACAGTAAGTTGATAACATATAACCAGATTAAATATCTTAGTAGTCTCCTGATTACAAGGCTGGAGTTTGCATGAAATTATTTGTTAAAGCTGAAAAGTGATGCATTATATTGCACCACCTCAGGGATTAAATTCCGTAAGTGTAGCTACACAACAAATTTCAGTCAGTAAATCCAAACAAAAAGGTCCAAAATTTAGTGCATCCTGTTTTGTTTTTTCCCCATCAGTGAGATTACATATTGTCATCTTGATTTGTTTTGACAAGAAACATTTAAAATTAGTTAGAAAAAATCATATTTTATATAATAAATAGCTCCATTTTAAGGGAAAATAATTAAGATTCATTAAAGTTCTAATGTTCATTTGTGACCTTAGAAAAATTACCTGTTTTTTGAGTCAGCTATGACCACAACAGTGACTAGCCTATGTAAGATTACGAGCAGGGATATTGTGCATCATTGATATGAATGTAAATTTATTCAGTCAGCCAGTTGGGATTTGAAGTGCCCCCATTTGTAAATACAGATTGGACATCTCATAATGTAAAAAAACCTGTGCCATTATCACCCTCCCTTTGTAAAGTGACATTCTACTGTTCGTTTACACCTGGCAGCACAACAGATTTGTGTAAATGATCAAAATTGAGAGAACAAAACCTGGCTGAAGGAGCGTTTACACAAACTGCTTTCAGCTCCTTGTCAGAACCGAGTGTTCAGGGGTTTGGACTTGGTTGAAGCTGTTTTCAAACTGAATGTATTATGCAAATAATAAAATAACACTAACTAAAAGTCTGTGTAGTTTTAATTTTTCAGTTGATGTGACAGTAATGCATTTTAAAACTTGAGTTAACAATACTAAAATATTTACCTAATACAGACTCTTATGGTGATTAAGATGCAACCAGAGTTATTTTTTTTACCAAATAACAAATTTAATATTCTACAATGACAATGTGTTTTAATTTATTGCTTTTCAAAATGTTAATTATATATGGGGCTGATACAATTTCTATAAATATACAAACATTAAATAAAACATGTAATTGGTTCAGAAATATTAAAGCACAATATTTTAAATTTCAGAATTATGACATCACATAGGCTTTTTTAATCCCAATGAAAAACATTTTCACAAACCAAAATATATAATTAATATTGTTTCTCTGCAAATTTTATCAGTGGACAGAGGTATTAATTAAAAAAATTATCTAACTTATGTAACCATTTAAAAGAAATGCTACTTAATTCTGCAATTAATTAGCCATTGCGAAAACGTTTTTAAAAACTACATAACCCACAATGCACTTTCGCGCCGCGCGAGAAGGTGGCGAAAAAGACGACGTTGCGCATGCGTCACGCCTATGTTGTTGTTTGTGGCGGTAAGATGGCGGCGCTCGGAGACACCTCAACTCCGGGGGTTAACGGGTTAATACAACAATTTACAGCAATAACGGGTAAATATAATATTTTATTTAACCTTATAAATATTAAGTTAATTACAGTTCTCGTACACGACTACCCCTGTTGCCTCCAAACACACGTAATCATTGCGTAGAGAAAGAAAACGGCAGCTTAGTCTTGCTCCTCTCCTGCGCTGTGAATGCTTTGCAGAAGGCAAGCAAAGGCTGTTTTTTTCACTCTCTAAACTCGAATGAAATGCTCTGAATGTAAATCATAAATCCAGCAAATTTAAATAATGCTTTCCATTTTAAGTAAAATACATTTTATTTTCATCTTGATACTTATAATAAACACATTTTTGTTAGTCTTGAAAAGGTTTTTTTTCTGATTTCGGTCAGCTTGTTTTCTGGCAGTGTGGAATGGACGTCGGTTGTTCATTCCCCTTCTTCTTCATCACCAGCCTCATGTTGGCTTACTGTCATCTTCGCTGTCACTTTGACAATAGCCACACGTGAATAGATATAGTTTATGATTTATAAACAGACACAGAGATATTGAATAGTTTATCAGCGCTTTGACACATCGGTCAGGTTTAAATTCAAGTTCTTTATCGGAGAAGAGGAGAGTAGTAGACTCAGCTCAGGGGCTACCTGACTACTTGGAAAGTGAAACGGTCATGCGCAGTACAGACAGGAAAGATCGTTCTGGCTGCAGGATTTTAAACGCTTTTAAAAAGGACTAAAGCTTTATATTTGTGATGTTTTTTTACTTGCAATTTATTTTCGTACTTTTGCGGATATAAATATTTCAGGATTTAAATACATTTGAAGGCTATATGAGCATTGTGCATTGTACCATAGCCCATGCATTACAACAGATGATGCTGGGTCGTGAATTTTTTAAAGCACCCAAAAAAACGTGTGGTCTGCCCATTTCTATAGTTGTCACATAGTGATTCAAAAACAAATTGTGATATCTTACAGACCGAGTAAGCAGTCAACTAAAACTTTATGTTGCAAACCTATCAAAATGTTCTTAAGTAACAAACTTAAGATTTGCTATATCAATTATATTTAGTTTGGAAATTGACAAAAAATTGTTCCTTAATAAATATGTTGCTTACATCGATGTCACTAAGGTTAAACTCAAACAGACATTGTTTCCTACATTTCTGCTGATGATGATGAACGATACCTGTCAAAAAAGCGCTGCAAAAAACACACCTAAATCATACATGATTTGACCCAAAGAAATCCATGAAATCATTTTTCCCCTCATATATATGGGATGTTTAGGGTGATTAGTGTAATTTCAACTATTCATTTCCCCATCTTTTTAATGTTATACTGAATTGTGTCTGATTATGAGTTATTAGTCTGAGCATTTATTTTCCCACAGAAAATAAACACGTGTCCACTGAGATGCTCTGGAATGTTTCTTTGCAATTAAGTCTAGATAATTAGACTTTAGTCTTAAAATAATATTTTTAGTTTTAAGCAACTGGAGATAAACACCAAGAACAATTTAATCTTAGCTGAAGAAGAGGATGGGTTGATCCAGTTCTATAAATTGAACAAATGTTGGTCAGTTTGTAGCAGTTTATTTTTAATTTGTGTTTTAGTTTTTAATTTTCTCAGTGTGAAAGGTCATTATTCTCATCTTTATTGCAGAAATAAGTACACCTAAGTAAATAGCACATGTGGGTTTTGAATGAGTTTGATTATTATAATGCTATTTTAAAACGTCTCATATAGTGAATAATAATAATAATAATTGAGAAAAATAAATGTTTATGATACATAAACAATGTCAAATCATCAAAAATTGGGTAAAGTAGATTAACTATGAACAGGTTGTCATTTTTGTAAAAACAAAGTCTCGTATCTCGTTATTTTTTTATAACAATGACAAATAACTTCTAAACTGAACTGTTCACTCTTAGACTCTCCCATCTCTTTTCTAGGGGCCACAGAGAGCGTAGGAAAGCACATGCTTGAAGCGTGCAACAATAACCTGGAGATGGCAGTGACCATGTTCCTGGATGGAGGTGGGATGGCAGAGGAGCCCAGCACCAGCTCCAGTTCAGCAGCATCAAGCAGCAGAGCTCCCCCTACAGAGTAAACTCATGTTTATCTTCATAAACTTGTACCTTAGATAAAAATAAAACTGATCTCATTGAGTTTTCTATTCACAAATAAAGAAATAGTCATTGCTGTTTGTTGGTGCAAGACTAAATCAAAGTTGCTTTAAAAACTGATTGAATTCAGATGTTTTGCTTTTGATAACTTTATTTCTAGTGTGGTTATAGTTGCGTGTATTATTGTCTTATGTCTCAGTGAAGTGCGAGCACCCATTCCCCAGAAGCAGGACATACTGGTGGAGCCAGAACCCCTGTTTGGAGGTATTCTAATGTTATATCATTGAATCCAAACAAGTTATAACCGGCTCCTGATGAAATTACAAGTAACTTTGAATTTCTCTCTCATCTATTAGTGCCAAAGCGAAGGCGACCTGCTCGATCAATATTTGACGGCTTCAGAGACTTCCAAACAGAAACAAGTTCGTATTTACAAGTTTATTTTCTATTATTTTATTATCATTTTATAGAGAATACTAGTTGTTGTATTCTGTTTTGATCTAAAAAAATCCTCTTTAGATTTTCAGCTGTTTTGTTTTGGATTCCCATAATCACTAAGAATGTCTTTCTCCTAAAGTCCGCCAGGAACAGGAGCTGCGTAACGGAGGAACGGTGGATAAGAAACTCAGCACCCTGGCAGACCTTTTCCGTCCTCCCATTGAACTCATGCACAAAGGCAGCTTTGAGACGGTGGGAAGTCACTCAGGACACTCGACGCCACATCTTTATGCAGTTTGAGGGAACTTTCAGCAAATTTTCGGACAGTGTTTGTGTAGATACATATGATCAGGCTCTTATAACTCTTTCTGAGAATTGTACTGGTCCAAAATAAAAAAAAAGCATAGTGAACAGTTATTTTCTGTAATGGAGGACTTGTTTGGTTGCTACAACATAAAGGATCTCTTGCTACATGTTGAAACTGGGAGATCTTCTGAAGAAGGTTTGCAGATTTATAGATTTCTTGGCAGGAACACAGTTTTTTTAAGTCCTGATATTTCTTTACTGTAAGTAACCTTATAACTTTTGAGGATTTTATTTTTATATTAGACACAACCACAACTCTTTAGCATCAGATCAGGAAGTGTTAAATAAAAAAAGATGATTGTTTATACCATATTTTAGTGTAGTTATTTTATTTTTCGCAAACTAATTAATCTTTTTGTAATATAAAAACACTAAATCCAACCTGTGTGTTTTCAGGCGAAAGACTGTGGACAACTCGAAAACAAGTGGCTAATGATCAACATTCAAAATGTTCAGGACTTTGCGTGCCAGTGTCTCAACAGGGACGTGTGGAGTAACGACGCGGTGAAGAACATCATCAGAGAACACTTCATATTTTGGCAGGTGTGTTATGAGCAGCACAAAGTCGAGAGAAAACCCCCAATTTCACACATAGTCAGAACTAGAAACTTCTTAAAAACTTTACAGCTTCACTCCAAAACAAGCCAAACTGCTTTTTCCGATTGTCCCTGTTTTGACTTCACATTCACACCTCTATGTTCAGTTATGTCACATCCTCTCTCTTGGCAGGTGTATCATGATAGTGAAGAAGGACAAAGGTACATCCAGTTCTATAAGTTGAACAAGTTTCCTTATATTTCCATCCTTGATCCACGCACAGGTGAGAAGTTGAGTTAAACATTTGCTTCAGATTTTTTTAACTGGACCTTAAAGGGGATATATCATGCAAAATCCATTTTTTTAGCTATTGAATGCATTTTGTTTTGTACTTAGAGTCTCTAGGAGTGCAGAAAATCTAGAAAATTTAGTTTTCACGGTGCTGCGTAGATATTTTTTGGTGCGTTTCAGTAGTCCTGGGAAGTGCTAATTTCCCTGTTCCCATTGGTAGATTTGAACTGGAACAGTGGTAATAATCCACTCATATAGTGAAAGATATGCAACTGCCCCTAGTTTCGATTTCAAGATGGCGGCTACTCGTAGCTTTAGAAAGTTAACTCTGTAACTTTTACTTTTAATCTTTTTTATTGTTTTTGTGCATGTTTAATCACTTGTACAAGTAGTGCGTTTTCTATGCATACCGTACGTATTAAAATCAATGTTTATTTGCATGCCCTATGTAGTAGAGCTATCTTTTTTCATTGTTTATATTGTAGCAGTGTTGTAGCTAGGTTAGCAGCAGCAATACAATCACCTGTCGGCTAACTGGACTTAGATCTGGACTTACCAACTAACCAGTTCTGTTGTCTTCATTCTGCTCTTGCTCTGGGTCAGACTCTGGCTCCAACATGTAAGGCTGGATGAACAAGTCTTCTGTTGTTGACATCTTTTAATTAATTTGTACAAGTGTCTACGCTGCTATAGTTGCAAACCCCTCTATCACTCTGGAAACTGGAGGGGGACAGTATGAAGCGCCTTGTTTGGATTTAAAGAGACAGCGTCAAAACGAGTTGATCTGAGACACAACTCAGAAAGGGGGTAAAAGAGGGGCTTGTGGAGTTACGATGAGGTGGAATTCAGAACAAATCTTTGCAGTTCCACTTTATATAGACTGAACCCCAAACTGATTGATTTAAATATGAAAAAGGATTTAAAAGCATGATATGTCTCCTTTAACTGTTCTTTAATGGGATTACTGGGATACTTCAAATACCTACACTTTAGAGATTAATTATTTAGAAAAGTAATATCCACAGATTACAAATTTAATCCTTACCTGTAAGATGATTCAAATTTTAAAACAAAACTATAACTGGGCACAACTGAGCACTCTCCTTGAACTCAGTGATTCAGATGTTTGATGATAATTAATCCATTTTCCTGCCTTTGCTTATTTTTTTCCATATGGAGTGTTATTATTGATCTGTACTGTTTCATACCTCTTAAATTCAGGTCAAAAAATGGTGGAGTGGAACCAGCTGGATGTGGCGTCGTTCCTGGAGCAGGCATCCAGCTTCCTAGCGGAGCATGGGCAGCTCGATGGGCCATCCTGCCACGCACCCCCTGCCAAACGAGCTCGCTCAGTGAGTTTCTCAACTTCTGTGTTTTTAGGGTTTTTTTGTTTGGTTTTGAGTGTTTTTTTTTGTTTGGTTTTTTTTTACATTGCATAGGAGTTTTAGGATTCTGTGAAAAAGTTTTTAAAAATGTTCACATTATCATCAGTATAAAAACATTTTGGCATTAAGATACTAAGTGGGAGTGTCAAACAGCAGCAAATGTGCTGAGTTTACTCCTTTGTGTTTTACCTTCTGCAGCTGCTGACTGTGTTTTCTGTTCTCAG
Source organism: Cynodonichthys magdalenae (assembly GCA_031762555.1). Taxonomy (NCBI): domain Eukaryota; kingdom Metazoa; phylum Chordata; class Actinopteri; order Cyprinodontiformes; family Rivulidae; genus Cynodonichthys; species Cynodonichthys magdalenae. The sequence goes on along the minus strand of JARVJO010000431.1, from coordinate 11,133,975 downwards.
GAGAGTCTTATTGATGCCAGTGAAGACAGCCAGCTGGAGGCAGCGATCCGAGCCTCCTTACAGGAGACCCACTATGAGTCCTCAAATGTCCCCGACGCCCCTGACTCCCCTCGATCAGAGGACGAATCAGATGCAGAGCCGTTTTCTGACAGCGAGGGACCCATTTCCGTTGACGGCTCAGACAGCGAAACACCAGCACCGCACGAAGAGAAAAGTTCAGCCAGCAAACAGACACAGCCCCCCTCGGCCACTGCAGCCCAGCAGCGCCTACATCCAGACAGTTCCACTTCTTCCCACAGAAAGTCTCCGTACAAAGAAAACAATCATAGCCACAAGAAAGAGGAGAGCAAAAAAAACCACCTGGAGCCCTCGTCTGCTGGTTCTCATCATCCACAGCCGGATGCAGACTCTGGGGGGAACCACTGCACCTCACAAACCAAAAGTGCTGGAACCTCCATTATCAGCACCACAACCTGTGATGTGGACTGTCCTGATGACAATGGTACGACTAATATGAACCTGCCTGCTTCTTTCAGACTAAGGCCATTTAAAGAGTTTAGCTGTTTTCAGACATCTTGTTGGGGTTGAATAAGGTTTGTTGTGTGTTTGCGATCTTCAGATGGAAAATCTTCACTTTGGCTATGTTCACACTGCAGATGAAAGTGGCCCAAATCCAATAATCTTTTGCCCATATGTGGCCTGTATCCGATATATTAATTTTTTTATGGTAGTCGGAACAGAAGTCTATTAGGTTTGTATTTTTCTAACTTTTAGATTTGCAGAAAGTTACACCAATAAAGCTGGACTTCGGGTCATATGGATGCTAGCTGGGAACGATACGTTCCAGGAGTGCAATTCTGACCTGAGTAGGCAGAAAGATCAAATGTAGCCTGATGACAGGTGCGTTTAATTTATAATTTGAACAACCACGCAAAAACAAAAAATAGGACTTCAGCAAAAAATCTGAAATGCGCATTGAGACCTGCAGTGTGAACTGGATGCCACTGGATATATCTGACATCATCAGACAAATCAGGAAATTATCAGACTTAAACCTCTAAAGTTAATTTGGAGCAGTTTATTAACCAATCGGAGCATTAACGAGTTGAGTGACTTTTATATCCATACTAATTTGTCATTTCAGCCCAACCACCGTTTTCTGTTTTATAGTCTTGATCACCTAGTAGTAGTTCAAAGCAACACATGACACTGGAAAACAAATAGTAAGGCCTTAAAAATTTATATATACAAAAACATGAATGCAAGTTTAAAAAAAAAAAAACGATTACATCTTCAGCAGCTATTTTCTGTTTGCTCTCCTAAATAAAGGGATTTCTTCAACTAAGGAATATCCCACCAAAACAGGAATTGGGTTTCTCTAAATGGAGGCATTCACAAAGAACTAATACAAGTCTTGATCAAAATTAGGTTTCACCTTTAGTTTTAGCTTCATTTTTGTTTAGCACTAAAATTAATTTTTCAGACAAAAAAAATATAATTTTCTCATGTTCGTTCTAACCACCTTAAAGAGCAGTAAAAATGATCTCAGTGGGATATTTTAAAAGCATTAAAGACTTTTTCTTAGCTAATGTTTAGTTAAAAGTGTATAAGGAAATGAATCTTATCTTTAGGTTGTGGCTTAAAGCAATGTCTGGAAATAAACTTGATGTGTCTTTATTAATTTATTGTTTTACAAAGGCCCCAAAGCGAGGTTGATGCTCCGTTACCCAGATGGGCAGAAAGAACAAATTTCTTTGTCTTCAAAAGCAAAACTTTTGGTGAGTAAACCCTATAAAGTTTCTCATTTTATCTAAAATACAACCACAGCTTTGTTTATCAAAAGTGGTTAAATGTAAATCCCCAGCCTGCCCTATAAAACTTCTCCTGTTTTCCTTCAAGGCTCTGGTTAGACACGTCCAATCCAAGGGTTACCCCAACGAACGCTTCGAACTCGTCACCAACTTTCCCAGGAGGAAGCTCGCCCACTTAGACTATGACATCACGCTGCAAGAGGCGGGACTTTGTCCACAGGAAACTGTATTTGTGCAAGAGAGGAACTAGAAACATTCACTTCCTGCTTCTCTGTATCTCTGGAAGACCTCACCTTTTCACCAACATTTTTGGCCAATGAGACCAGTCCCTGAAAGTAAGTCTGGTGTTTTTGCCAGGACAGGTGTTGAAGAATGGACGACTTTCACTGCTACTCTGCTAGTCTCCATACCGACGCCCTCACTGACAGCCTAATCCCTTTGTAGTGCTGTACATTTTGGCCAGTAAGGTGTTACTGATGTCAGCACTTTTTTAGTTTTTATTATATTATTATTATTTTGTTTTTCTCTATATTAGTATCTAACTTGATCTAGCTCGCTTCTTGAAAATCAGGACACATTTCTGTTAAAGAAAGCCTCATTTATTGATGTAGGGTCACATACCAGAGACTTGTACAAAAATACTTATACCTCCCAGAAAAGACGGTAAATATCAGAGTTTATTTTCTATATCTTTTTTTTTTTTTGGTTTGTTTTTATTTCTGTACATGGAAAAACTAAAGGGAGGTTTATTTTTTTTCTGTCTCTGTTTCAACTATTGTAATTACTTGGAAGGTAAAAGGGGGGGATCAAAAATAGCAATTCAACAATAAAAATGTACCTTTTTAATACCGAATTGAACGAATGGAAGGTGGTTCATCTCATCGGTTGGACCTGCGCTGTACAGACACAGATTAGAGAAACTGATATTTAGCTGTAGTCATTGTTTTCTTTTTTATATGCTGCCAAGAAAATATGCTGATGTTGAAATATAACCACCAAAAACCCAAGAGATTCTTTTGCTTGCTCTTTTGTTAATGTTTTAAATAGTTTATGGTTTTTGAAAGAAAAGAAAATTGAAATCTGCAGCCCAAATAGAGTTACAAAAGTACCTTAAATCTTAAAGAAGTTATTCCAAAAACAATATAGTAAATTAAAACAAAATGCTTATGAAATGAAAAAAAACATGTCCCGTCTCATTAGCTGTGACTCTCTTTACTGTTGTACAGTTTATGAAATGGACAGCTGGTGGTGGTAATGTGGCAAAAGTTAAAGTGAAGACCACTAATGAGTATACAAATGCAGGTTTTAAAACTTTCAAAAATGTTTGTCATCTTTTAGAGTAAAGAAAATGCTGACAGTGTGTTTTACTCTGAATTAGGATGCTTTATTAAAAAAAGGCTCATTATATTTCCCGACCAAAACAAATCTTCACATTTAGCCTCAAAGCATATTTTTCTGCATTAGCTGTTTGGCTTCCTGAGATTTTTCTGCATTCAGCAATATCTCTCTATTTATTTATTTATTATTTAATTTGGTAGCGCTCCCTAAGGTGGATGACTGCTACAATATTGTAATAATATGTGAAGAAGCTACACAGAAATTTATCACCTCAGGTTGTGTTTATTTTTAACCACGAGGGCTCACAAACCTATTTCCAACTTTACCTTTTATAAAGCACTAAATAAATCTGTTTTGATTGAAAAAGTCTTAAAAATCTGTGACTATCAGGCTTTATAGTGTCAACTAAGATAAATCATACAGGCAGGTAAAAAAAAAAAATAAATAATTGCTTGTTGGGCCACAAATTATCAGTAGAGCAGGTATAGTGTGACAAAAATATTGCCTGAATTTTTTTCATTATGAGATTGAAAATAGCTGTTGGATGGTTGTTATCAGTTGATATCAATAATAATTAATTAATTTTTGTTTTATCTATTTGTAATAAGGAGAAAAAAAACTACTTATCACTGCCAAACTGGTGACACGACCTTTCCTATTTTATCCACATTTTCCTCTCGAGCTGTAGCGCTCATTTTCTCTGTTCACTCTACATTCTTTTTTATTTTGAAGCAGTTATGAGGCACTGTGGCGTACTATGCATGCTACTGTGCATGTTACTCAACAGGTTGTTGCTAGGTTACCAAAGAGGGAGTGAGTTAGTTGATGTTACCGACCTTGCTCCTGCTTAGCTGAGAGGTCGAGTGGCTGAAGCCTTACCTTTGCCTACAACTCCCAGAATGCTGTGCAGTTCTGGATCTGAGTTTATTGGAAATATCAACATTCTATCTGACGTATTTTTTATTTATATTGGTCATGTGTCTATCGCGACTTCCTATAGGACTGAAATGGAGGTCAGGTGACTGTAGAACAACAGCCCTGTTTGGGTTTTTGTGTTATAATTAATAGTACAAATTCCTTTGTTTTGACTATTAGAATTTTAATCGAAGACAAAAAGTACATTAATCAGTAAGATAATGAAGAGGTGACTGAAAACTCTGCAGCAATCCCAAATGGTTCAGTTGAACTTTTTCTCCAATAACAGTCTATTTTTCTTTGGATCCACTTAGATTTGCCTTGTCCTGAACGTGCTTTAAAGCCAAATTTGAAACGTCACACAGTAGGAGTGTTATAAGCTAAATACTCCACACAGATGTGCATTTAGCAAAAAGAAAAAAGTAAAGGAGACTTCTTAAATGTGCAAAATAAGTTTGTGATTCCATCCATCTGTTTACTCATGTCTTCTCGTGTTTCGAGGAGCTGGTGCTCATATCCAGCAGTCACTGTGCGAGAGGTGGGGGGACACCCTGGACAGGTCTCAAGTCCAACGTTGAGACACTTTCATCCACACCTAGGGACAATTGGTCTGTGGGAGGAAACCTGAGATCCCAGAGAGCTAGTGTGATGAGATCAAAATAATCTTTATTTTTTCTTTATTTGCCTGTAAGGAATATACCCTATGGTGCAAACCTCTCATTTCTCATTACTCCAAGAACATCAAACTACACTAATTGAAGAAAAATATTCTGCACAATTCAATGAATGGTGTTCAATGCAAGTTCTTGATGAAAGCCTGCTCTAATCATCCAGGAAACAACTATTCTTTGACTCTGAGGTCCACAGCTAAAACAAAAACTCTGAAAAGAAATATTTAAATGTCTTGACAAAGTTCAGACCTGATTAGAAATCTGGAACATCAGTCTGCAGACCTAAGGATCGATTTAAAGGTCCCCCTCCACCACCTACTTCTTACTTTCTTTAACAGTTACAGCATCTGTAGTTTGTTTTTTGTTCCTTTATTCAGAGCCTGAACTGATATTGGTGTCTGTGTCGGTCCAGGCCAATGGTCAGAGTCGAGAGAAGCGTCGCAGCTGAACAAACAAATTCATTGACTCGTTTTTTTCGCTCTCCTCTGTGTGGATTTTACAGTTTGCGACGTGCGTTCCTTCACACTCTGGTCTTTGTGTAAAGAACAAAAGGAAAAATATACACCTGGGTAAAACGAACCAGAAACTTTCTGCTGACGTTAAACTGGATTTGAAGTATAGGATTTTAGTTTGGCTGTTTGGCACTTCAAAGATTTCTTTATTTTGGGGATCTTACATTTAAAATGATTCTGATGAGGTATTTTTTTTTTTTAAATAAGAACCTTGAGAGGATAAAACATTTCTGTTCAGCAGAAATGACCCACATCTTTTTCATACCAAAGCTAAATTTACAAATCAGTGATGAAATTCAAGCAGGGTAATCATCAAATTTGGTTTATTTAGGGGGGAAAGTGTTGTGTAACAGGCTGTTTCCCCACATCATCTGCTGTCCTTTCATCTGGTTCTGAGAAATAATCGATAGAAGTTAATGAGTGAACAGTGAGCCATCTTGTTCAAAGGAGCTCATAAAAAAATCCCATTTTCTTTTCCTCTAATGAATCTTTTAAGGTTCTGAAAAAAATGTCAGAGTTCTCATCTTTGGTGATGTTAAAAAAATATTTTACAACTTGAGGGTGTGTGGTGTGGGGAAAAAAAATTGCACCTTTCAAAACACTAGAAATTAAAGACTTATCAGCTTCTGCTGATTCAGTCTTGATCTTATTGTGTTCTTGTGCTGCTCAATTGCTGCAGTTCTTCATAAAGACGTGGATGAAAGCACCTCCATCTTCATCTTCATTTGAAAAAGAAAGAAGTCAAACCACATTAATTGCAGCTCAAAGTTAGAATCCGTAAATCTCTCCACAGCACTGAGAACAACTCTGATCCAAACCAGCATCCAGAAGTGTGTTTCTGTGCTTGTTGATCGTCATCATCTGTGGGTATTCAGATGAATCATCAGCGGTGAAGTTTTGCACCATCGTGTGTCACATTTAACTCCACTTTCACCTCTTGGACACAAGGATGATGAAAAGGGTTTTTAACCTCCTGTTGTACTTGTTTCAAGAGAACAGTCCTGATGATAAACTTATCTGCTTTGATTTAATCCAGATTGGACGTTTACAGCTAGACGTTCAGTCGGAAGAATCCCAAATTTCAAATGCTTTAAAACTGCTTTTAAACTAATGACCTAACTATTGTAAATTAGAAGCAAAATAACACATGCAGACTAAAAATGAATGCCCAATTTTTTAGTCTTAGAAAAGAAACCTGCTAATGTACTTTGAAATCATCCAGACAATGTAAATTAACCCAGTGGATTATTTTCTTAAACAACAGTGTAGTAGGCATCTGCCTCTGCAGTGAGCAGACACACTGGCTCTCCGGCAGTGTGATCAGAAGGTGTCGTTGCACTGAGGAGGAAAATGTCAGCACAGATTGACACAAGGAGAGCCATCTGTCAGGGGGAAACACTCACCAGCAATACACACTCATCACAAGCCAGACTGTGATCATAAAAAACAGTATTTCAGGGGACAAAGATCAATATTGCAGAAACCTCAGGAGTTCATTCAGTTTTTAAACTTTGCTTAAACAGCAGAACAAAATAAATCATAAAATAATATGTATAAAAAGTACATTTTACTATAAAACATACAACCCCAATTCCAATGAAGTTGAGACATTGTGTAAGCATGAATAAAAAGAACATGATCATTTTCAAATCCTTTTCAATATTCAACTGAATACACTAAAAAGACAGGATATTTTTTGTTTAGACAAATTTTACTGTTTTGTTGCAAATATTTTCTCATTTTGAATTTGATACTTGCAACATGTTCCACATGGTTTTCACTGAGCTACATCACCTTTCCTTTTAACAACACTCAAGAAGCTTTTGGGAACTGAGGACACTAACTGTTGAAGCTTTGGAATTCTTTCCCATTCCTGCTCGATGTGCAACTTCAGTTGCTCAACTGTCCGGAGTCTCAATTAACGTATTTTGCACTCAACACGCATTTTCAGTTGAAGACAGGTCTGGACTGCAGGCAGGTCAGTCCAGTACCTGCACTCTGTTACTATGAAGCCACGCTGTTATAACGTGCAGAATGTGGCTTGGCACTGTCTTGCTGAAATAAGCAGAGACGTCCTTGAAAAAGATGTGGCTTGGATGGCAGCATACAGTATGTTGCTCCAAAACCTGTATGTAGATTTCAGCATTAAAGATGCCTCCTCAGATGTGGAAGTTACCAATTTTATGGGCACTAATGCACCCCATACCATCAGAGAGGCTGGCTTTTGAACTTTGCACTGATAATAATCCGGACAGTCCTTTTCTTCTATGGCCTGGAGGACACGACGTCCATAATTTTCTAAAAATAATTTGAAACGTGAACTCATCAGACAGTCAGTCCATCTCAGATGAGTAATATTTGATGTTACTCAACATTAACACAGTTTTGTTTTAGCTGTGCTGCACAAACTGATTGTTTTCTGCAACATTAACTGCTCTAAAGGACTTGTCTTCATGTAGAAATTCAACTTTAATTTGAGAAATAATTAAAAGAACAAGATTTAACATTTAAATAACCATCTGACAGTATACTCACAATAATCATGATTTATCCAGACTGGGTTAAAAATCTGTTTCATATCTGCCTCCAATTAAATCAACTTTTTGTGCAAAGGTTCAACTGACCCTGATGAGCTGATAAAGTTAAAAACAAACTAAAGTAAAACATAAAAATGCATAAACAATTTCAACAGCTATAGACATATCAAAATGGCAGTTAAAATTAAATCATATACTGAATAAAACATCTAAATTAATTTAAAGTGACTTGTAACATTAGCTATTCATGCTAGGAATAAGACATTTCTCATTTTCATACCCCCAAAAAATCCTCTGTCTTATCTGATACAAAAGGTTCTTGAGATAACGGTGGCGCCTATCAGACCAAGAAATAAATTGTGAAAAGTATGAAGTGATCGTGCAATAATTGGCAAATAGAATAAAAAAGGAGGTGTTTTGCTGATCAGTATGAACTTTAACCAGTTGTGTCACTTTGTAAATAAGTAAAGTAGGCCAAACTGCAGCTTCAAATTCAAAATTAAATGTCATTTTAAATGCAGTGATTTGAAACTGTTAACTAACACATTTCTACCTGCAGTAACTGAAGCAAAATGACTTACAGCTTAGCATGTAAAACAATTGTAAAACTAAAACATAATACAGGAAGACATGTTTGTTCAAGTGCAATGAGTTCATTCAAGTATAGATTTACTTTAGTGCAGTTTGGATAATGATAATTTAAAAGTGCTGCATTTTTCACCAAATTATTGAACAAATTTTTAAAATAAATTAGCAGATAAATTTTCAAAAGTTTATTATATGTAATTTGAAAACTAAACTCATACTTGCACAAGAGTATTTTAAGTCTATTGGGGTGGGGGGATGTTAGGTTGACCAAAAGCCATTACAGGGTTTTTTTTTTTCTTTTGTGTGCCATTGACATAGAGTATATAGAGTATTTAAAAATAATAATGATATGTAACAAAAATATTAAAATTCCTGCAGCCCACTGTGTTTATTATTTGTTATTGTTCAGTGTGGTGGAGAAGCATAGGGGTGGCCATCACCCCCTGCTTTGCCCCCCCTTTGGTGGCGCCTCTGTTGATCTGCTGCTCTGAATACAGAAAAAAGTCAGATGATGAAAAAATCAATCGCCTCATTTTTTTTCAAAAAGCAAAACAGGAATTCATATCAGATCAATCAAAACTAAATGGATTCCAAATGTAAAAAAAAAAAAAAAAAAAAACAGTCAGTAAATGATACTGTTTATTTTTTCTCTCTTCTGAATTGTTGGGAAAACAGCAAACAATTACAGCTGTCTCTAATAAAACTCTGTAAATTTCCATTATGTGGAAATGCTGGACAGTCTGAGGAGTATCTCTCCCGCGCGTCAGCACGCCAAAGTTCGGGGGCGCGCGCACAGATTGGGAAACCTAAGCAAACTGATGTCTTTTTTTCCCCCTTCGTGGTCCAGGTCCAGTCGGTGACTGCTATAAAAGCCTCGGCTCCCCTCCCAAACGGTCTGCTCTGCACCCACCCACTCACCCACCTCCCACAGGTCCATCATGAAGCCTCTCCTCCTCGTGGCGCTGCTCGGATGCCTCGGTAAAGACTTTTACAATTTCCGCACAAGTTGGATATTTCTCAATTAAAGTCTGACTAATAATAATAATAATAATAATAATAATAATAATAATAATAAAATAGTAATAGTCAAATGCAAATGATTTGTCTTTGCAGCCTCGGCGCTCGCGACCCCAGCTCCATCGGTGAAATGGTGCGTAAAGTCCAATGACGAATATCGGAAATGCACGGCTCTGGTTGCTGTAGCTCCAACCTTTGCCTGTGTGAAAAAAGACAGCACCATTGACTGCATCATTGCAATTAAGGTAGATTAAAATTACATGTATTTACTATTGATTAATCAGAAACACACTCCTGAGAGAGACTTTGTAGCCTGTCAATCTATAATTATAGGTTAAAAAAGAAAATAGGCTATAAGTTTGTTGTTGTTAGCTATTATAAAAATGCTGTTGTTTTTTTTTTTTTTTTTAAGAAATTAACAAAATGTATAACTAAATACAGGCAGGTGAAGCAGATGCGATCACAGTGGATGGAGGGGACGTTTACACTGCTGGGCTCAACAACTATGACCTGGGTCCCATAATTGTTGAGGATTATGGTGACCAAGGTATGCTTTACACATCAGCTGTCTTTATTATTCAAATAAAAACATGAATAGATTTATTTTTTGTTTTTTTTTATTCTTCTGTGTCTTTTATTTCCACTCATTCAGCTCCTGACACCTGCTACTACGCCGTGGCTGTGGTGAAGAAGGGAACTCAGTTTGGTATCAGAGAGCTCGGCGGGAAGAAATCTTGTCACACCGGTTTGGGGAAATCTGCCGGCTGGAACATTCCCATTGGAACCTTGGTGTCCATGGGTATTATTCAGTGGGCTGGCATTGAAGACAAACCCCTGGAGGATGGTAGGTTTTCTTCTTTTTTCTTTCAATTTTATCACAATTTGTACACAGTCCTCATTAAAAAGTAGCACATTTGACAGTTTCTCTTGCTATCACTGCAACAGAAGTCATCATTTTTTAGAAAAATATTTATTTTATTCTTGATCATTGCATTGTTTTTTTTTATTTGAATATAAGATGATAATTTAAAAAATACAACTTGGTAATGCTTTATAGACTAATTTGTATATTTTTAGTGTCAGTGTTTTTCCAATTGACTAATTGAGCTTGAAATTTCAAGACAACAAATTAAGATTTTTTTCTTTTCTCCCTTACTGTACCTTTAGTGTCTGATTTATATTATTCTTTTGTCTTTGTTTTGCATGCAAAATACCTGTAGCATCTGCACAAAAAATTTAGTTTTTCTTCCAGCTGCTGTTCCTGAAATGTTCCTACTTTAATGACATCAGCATGCAGGGGCAGAGCCAGAGGGGAGGCCACCCCCCAAATGATTGACTAGTGAGGTGGGGTTTGCATGTGGCATTTCAAAGATGGGCAGTTAATGAGATTTTTTTTTTTTTGCTAGCTGGGGTAGCTTTCAGAATGTTAAGGGGACTGCCCTTGCTATGACCACACCAAATTTCAGCTCAGTATTTCTAAAAATGTCTAAGTTGTAGCCTTTTAAAATTAGCTTTGGCAGTGATCTTGCATTTTGTATTTGAAATCAGATGTTTAAAAAGATTGTAAAAAGATCTACCATTAGGCTAATTTTCAGCTATGTGTTTATACATTACTAAATTATAGCCCTTTATGAAATTATCATTATCATTAAAGGCTATCTAAAAAAATCAACATGTTTTCTTTTTTTTAATCATTCATAGCTAGGATCACACACAAAATGTCAGCTCAAAATTTCAGAATTAGTCATTTCAACTTAGCTGTGGAGTTCATCTTCGATTTTCAAATCCAGAGTAGATTTTTTTTATTTGTATGTGCACCCCTAAAAATCACCTGTCCCACCCTATGCAAAAATGTCTAGCTCCACCTCTGTCAGCATGTAACACATTTGCATTATGGTAAATTAGGACTATTCAACTTAAATGGCTCAGGGGCCAGATATCCAACAATTAATTAAATACAGTATTTTTTTTTTTTAAATAAATAAAATTTTAAATAAAGCAATTCTATATTTTTTATGATTTAAAATCTATTATTATATTAAATGAAGTCATTAGCAGGAAAACTGAGTTGTATAGTTCTGTCATAGATCATCTATATAACAGGATTGCCACTCTGACTAAAATATTTGTCATTTAAGTTTACAAAAATAATGTTTATTTGTGATGAACTCATTGACAGGCCCAAATGAAGTCACTGGTGGGCCAGAAGTGGCCCACAGACCACCAGTTGAATAACCCTGTGGTAGATGGTCCACACTTACTGTGGCTTTTTAACCTCTCCAGGTTCTGCAAAATACTTTTAATGTTTCTCAAACTCAAGCACATTACTTTTTATTTTTATTTATTTTTTTTATTTTACCAGGAGAAACTCACTGAGATTAAAAACTCATTTACAAGATTGCCCATGTTATATACAGTACGTTACACTCTTTAGACATTTTCATGTTCTCACTGACATATCAGGGGCAGTGGTGGGTTCAGTGTCTTGCCAAAAGACCCTTTGGCACACTGTGTGGGCCTCAGATCAAAGCCACTTTAGCCTCTGATTGAAAGGTGACCTCCACACCCCTGACTTGACCAATCAGGGATAACTAGGCCTTTGAGGAGGCATTTTAAGGACAGAAAATATAAATTTCAAGCAGAAAGAAGCAGGCAGTGCCGCAGCAAGTAATATAATGGATTTTATTTTCTTACAGCGGTGGGCAGCTTCTTCCAAAGCAGCTGTGTCCCAGGGGCAGCAAAAGGCTCCAAACTCTGTGAACTCTGCTTCCAAGACTGCTCCAGATCCCACAGTAATCCGTACTACGACTACTCTGGAGCCTTTAAGTCAGTAAAATTTATGTCTCTCCAATGTGACTTATATTACCTGACAACCATTACACATCTTGTCTTACTCTCCCACCAGTTGTAGAAGTTTTGTTGTAAAACACTAACAAGCCTGTGACATTGATACAAGTTGCTCTTAACAGGTGTCTGGCAGATGGAGCTGGGGATGTGGCTTTTGTGAAGCATCTCACTGTACCTGGTCAGTGTCATAAAATGAAATGAGAACACAAATATGATGGTTTTTAGTCCTAGTTTCATCTGCAACATATTTTAGTAAACATTTTTTATTTTCTTTACCAAATGCAGAGTCAAAAAAGTGCCTAACCTTTTTTTTTTTACTCTTCTAGATTCTGAAAAGTCCAAATACGAGCTGCTTTGCAAGGACAACACCCGAGCCCCCATCGACAATTACAAAAGCTGCTACCTGGGCAGAGTACCAGCTCACGCTGTAATCTCTCGCAAGGACCCACAGCTTGCTGACCTAATTTGGAACAGCCTCAATGGAGTGCAGGTAAAAAAAAAAAAAGTTTGCTCACTGTAAATGTAAAGAAAGACTGTTGACTCTGAAGGTAAGAAGAGAGAGGGTTTTCAGGTAATGTTTCCTAATGATGTCTTTTCAGAACTTCAAACTCTTCTCCTCTGAGGACTACGGCCCGGTCAAGAATCTGATGTTCAAGGATTCCACCAAGAAGCTGGTTCAGCTGCCCCCAAACACTGACTCCTTCCTGTATCTGGGTGCTGAGTACATGAGCATCATCAGATCCCTGAAGAAAGGTAAAAACACTGGAGAGAAACCCACATAATGCACATTCAATGTTCCTGTTGTAAGCCTGGTTCATGGTCATGCCCCCCTTCCCCCACAGAGCAGACCCCAGGCACTGCATCTCCTGCAATTAAATGGTGCGCTGTGGGTCATGCTGAAACCTCCAAGTGTGACACGTGGAGCATCAACAGCGTGACTGATGACAGCACTTCCATCGAGTGCCAAAACGCCCCCTCAGTTGACGAGTGCCTAAAGAAGATTATGGTAAAACTTTATAACAAGCATTTTTACTTAAGTTAATTGTAGAGGCTTTATTTTGAGTCCATACTGTGACATCAGTTTTTTTTTTTTTTTTTCAGCAGCGCAAAGAGGCAGATGCAATGGCAGTGGATGGAGGTCAAGTGTACACTGCTGGAAAGTGTGGTCTGGTTCCTGCCATGGTGGAGCAGTACAATTCAGGTTTGACACTTAATTACAGTAAATAACATAAAAAACTTTTTAGACATTCCAGCATTTATTTTCTACAGAAATTGAATTTGAATTGCTCAGACTGAATCTGTATTATGTCTACACTGCCATAAAGGAAGTCATTCTGTCAATCTGTGTTTGATTACTCTTGTGGCTTTCTCATGGACCTGGATGTGTGACACACACACACACACACGCACACACACACACACACACACGCACGGTCTAGTACAGCTATCTTTATGGGGACCTTGC
>JARVJO010000431.1:11090799-11114472 GCA_031762555.1 Cynodonichthys magdalenae | reverse complement strand
ATTATAAAAGTATTGATTCAATAAATTTGTTTAAAAAAAGGATCAAAGTTAAATTGTTAAACAAATATGTAATTGTTCAATTTGTATTGTAAGAGTTACAGTTTGAGTATTTGAATTTTTTTGTTGTTTTATTATTTGATTATTTTTGTTAAAAATTTATTGAAAATAGGGGAAGATATAAGATTTCTTTCTTTATCTGCTACCTTTCATTTTAGTTTATTTGTGTTGTTTTGTTGTATGAAATATGTTTTTTTTTTTTTTTTAAAAGAAATGAATAAATTTTTTCAATTAAAAAAAAAATAAAAATTGACCGATAATTGACAGCTTTGCCTTCTGCCTCAGGTCTCGCTTCACTACGACGGATCAGTACAGCGCCCGCATCACTACAGATGCAGCACCAATCCGCCTATCCATCTCCTGCTCCATTTTTCCCTCATTCATGAACAAGACCCTGAGATACTTGAAATCTTCCATTTGGGGCAAGACCTCCTCCCCGACCTGGAGAAGGCACCCTACCCTTTTCCAACTTAAGACCATGGTCTCGGATTTGGAGGCACTGATCCTCCTCCCGGCCGCTTCACACTCGGCTGCCAACCGCTCCAGTGAGAGCCGGAGATCATGATCTGATGAAGTCAATAAGACCACATCATCTGAAAAAAGTAGAGACGTGATCCTAAAATCACCAAAATGTATCCCCTCAACACCTTGGCTGCGCCTAGAAATTCTGTCCATAAAAGTTATGAACAGAATCTGTGACAAAGGGCAACCTTGTCGGAGTCCAACTCTCACTGGAAACGAGCCAGCCTTACTGCCGGCAATGTGGAACAGACTCTGACACCGGTTGTACAGGGAACTAACAGCCTATATCAATGGGCCTGGTACCCCATACTCTTGGAGTACCTCCCACAGGACTCCCGAGGGACACGGTCAAGCAAATTCTCTAAGTATACAAAAGACTGGTTGAGCGAACACCCATGCATCCTCCAGGACACTGCTAAGGGTGTAGAGCTGGTCCAGTGTTCCACAACCAGGACAAAAACCACACTGCTCTTCCTGAATCCAAGATTCAACTATTCGACGGACCCTCCTCTCTGGGACCCCTGAATAGACCTTACCAGGGAGGCTCAGAAGTGTAATCCCCTTGTAGTTGGAACCCCCTTTCTAAAAAGGGGAACCACTACCCCAGTCTGCCAATCTAGGGGAACTGCCCTCGATGTCCACGCAATATTGCCACCTCTATTCATCTACACCCATAAATGCACCACCTCTCACTCCACCAACACCATCACAAAATATGCACATGACACTACTCTGGTGGGACTTATAATTGGTGGAGACAAGTAGACAGGGCAAGATGGAGTGGTGGTGTGTCAGGAACAACCTGTCTCTCAACACCCTAAAAACCAAAGAGATAGTCAAAGACTAAGGGAAGAGCAAGGTTGCCCTTGCACCACTCTACATCAATGGCGTGGAGAGCGTCCTCCACTTCAAAGCTGCACCAACAGACTCCAAAACAGTTTATTCAGACTTTGAACACCAGCCAAACATCCTAAGCGCAATAAGTACTTTATTACTGGTTTTGTCTATTCTGTATATATTGCTGTTTTCTTATGTGTGTTTCTATGTTAATTTTTTTTGTACATGCTTGTGCAATGGCAATAAAGATTATTCTATTATAATATTCTTAAGTAGAGAGGCAAAAATGGGTTTCAGGTATTTGGTAAGTTTTTGAGATGTATATTCTTTTTTTATCACATGACATATTTTATCCATTTATTTTTGCATTCATCTCATGTCTCATCTTCATTGTATTTAACTCAACATTTTACATATATTTTTAAAGCTATTTTGGTGACATTCCTTGTCTGAGGTCTAATTTTGTGCACAGTTTTCAATTTCTGTGGCTCATAGTTTATCATTCTATATAAATAAAACAAAAAATAAAAAGGGGGAGGAAACAAAACCAGTTAGTCTAAATTGTACTAGAAGTCTGGGAAATGTAGAAATAGAAATGTATCTACATGACAACTAGGTTAACTCGAAAACAAAACAAAAAACAAAATAATAAATACATAAATCACAATATGGTGTACTGTCTTTTGTAATATTTTTTATTTAGCCTTTTTTTAACAAAAAAATATTATTTACAATAATGGCCTGGCAGTTTAGAGACAAATAGCCTAACTTGTATAAATCCTCTATTACGTTTCATATAATCATCCGCTCACTGTTTACAGAACTATAACTGAAATGATTCAAGTTCCTGTATCACATGACCAAGGGATCGGCATCAAATTGTCATTTCCCCTGAAGTCACCCACGCGGCTCGGAGGCGCACCGGCTCCACACACAGCAGAAACAGCGCACTATGGCCTCTCACTGAGCCTCCTCATACGAGACTTGTGCACACACACAACCGGCAATCCGTTACCATCGACGCCTTGATCATGGACCTGTGGTCCAGAGGCTTATTCGGGGGTCATCGGAGAGGTCAATAGTACTGAAGATTATATTATTAGCTTGTGAACGCTGTCACTTTTGGACATCCCGGGATTTAAAACGAAGTGACAGTAGCACTCACCCCATCTGCCGGTTAGCTAAGAAGGACACCACTCGTCTGTTGAAGTAAAGGACAAGAAAACTACGAAACTCAATAAGAAAGGAGTGATCAGAGGCTGATCCCTCTATCTGACAACACTGTCACTGTTGGTACCTGGTAAGAATTTATTTTACGGTGGTGTTGCTAGCTAAAGTACGCCGAGCAGGGCTAGAATAATGTCGAAGGCATGCAGGCTGAGCAGGCCCTGCCGACTGTCAGTCTACACACCAGATGACAAGCGAGCTAATCCAATTTTAGAAAACAAACGAAACAAAATATAATTATGTTTATTTTAGGAGGTCAATATCTCTTCGTTGCCTGTTTTAACTTTAGGCCATCTTTCGTGCTTCTTGGTCGAAGTTATCCTGACGTTAGCTCAAATGACAGCTGGTAGCTAATCTTCACCTGTGTTATGCCGAAAAAGGCACCCCTTCTGGTCAACGTTGTCACTACCAAGAGTTAGCACTAACCTTAACGTTTTTCCTGAGCAAAACCGGGTTTACTTGCGGGGACAGTACCCCCGATGACGAAAGTACGGTCTGAACCCGTTTGTATATGTAATATCGGCTTATAGCTTAATCAAAATTCAGATTTGTATGGTTTAATTTAAAACGTAGAGCCTGTCGGGCCTATTTGTACATCACGGATTAGAGCTAAACCGCTGGCTAATGTTCACCAACAATAGCTTCACCGTAACTTGATCGGTCTTAAATGTGTTAAAACTTTTGTCAGGACAGACGCATTTGCTGTTTTTGTGTATTTTTGTGTAAATGTGTCCTTTATCAGATGCTATAGTGAAACGTGTGTACGTTAAAGTCAAATATGGTCTAAGCCACGTAGCGTAACAGCAGATGATCATGCTCGTTGTAGCGGACCACGTAACGTTAGCTGGCTAACATTTTATAGGCGACCACGCTAGCGGGCCAGTATTTATTATATCACGCATCCTGGCTGATACTTTAAAATTTTTAGGTTGAGTGCTTGCCAGCTTTCATTATGGTTCACAAATAATTTATTTTAAGATGAACCATATAGTTGCGTTGTGCGGTAAAGCCTAGAAGCATGGCAGATTAGCTAACGGCTAACTATAGTTCATGTGTCAGCAGGTGGATGCTATTTTGTCACGTCTGCAAATGACACTGTTTTTATTTATTTCAATATTTAATGGTTGTCTAAAATGTCTAAAACAACAATCTGTTGAGTATTTGATGTCGGCTATTAAAGTTGCTGCTAGTTCTGGCACAAATCCTTGTTTGAACAGCCTATTTGCTCTGATGGAGCTAGCACAACAAGCCTGTTAACACAGTGAATGAACTTTGACCTGAGGTGTCCATTTTCTTAAACTTACTGAAAACCAGAAAAGTTACAGTAGTGTGGGGACATAATCTTCAAGAATTTTTAAATTATTACTGTCCTTTTCTAGTAGGTACACTTTTTATTCATTGTCAGTGTTTTAAGGTGAGGAACTAGTTGCAAGACTTTCACAGTTTGATTTTTTTTTAAATATAGCATACTTGATAGCTTTCTATCTTTTATGCAATAAATATTTTGTATTTAAGTGTGGGTGGTAGTGGTGGCGTTATCTCTGGCAAAACTTCAGACCACACCCTCATTGCTTCATTAGATGGTGCCACACTTAATGTGTGTCTTACAGTAAGGCATTTACCTAGCACGGGAAAAATTATTTTAAGCAAGATTTGGCTACTCTTTAAATGTATTTTTGCTACCAGTTTAACATGCAATTGTTTTTACTTTTGGCATTTTTCCCCCTTCTCTTCAGAAAGGCTGGCAACACACCGCCACCCTAATGCAGACTCATAAAAGAACGTGAAATGAACAAACCGCCACCACCTATAACGGGACCTACTACTGTCCCAAACCCATCTCCCTCCCCTGGACTGACACAGGTAAGACCATTGCCAGGTAGAATTTATGTTTTTCTAGTTTTCTTTTGTGCATCTGTGTTTATTAATGTTTTTTTTCCGTTTTTTTTTTTTTTAAGGCTGCATACGGGCCTGGGCAGCCTCCTTCTCTTGTGTTTGCCACCCCTCCACCTCCACAAATGAACTCTGCCCAACAGCCACGACAGGTAGTCTGTCGCATGCTTTTTCTGCATCTTTGAGCTTTTGCATTAGGTGTCTTTGTATGTGATGTGTATCGGAATCCTTTTTGTTTCCTGCTCTTTCACTTGGAATTCTGACATGGCTCTACTGTAATGCTTTAGCTAAATGTGTGTGTAAACAACTATCTCTCTTCTCAAATGTCAGTCTTGACTTCTTTACTTTCTTCTGCTGTCCTCCCAGTTTGCTACAGGGCCCCGTACATTACATCAACAGGTACTAACTCTCTTCACTTTTGCCTACATCCCCTTAGTCGTTTCTGTAATGCATGTTTTCACGTTTACAAAATAGGAAATCAGTCAAATCTTTCTTTGTTCCTAGTTTTTAGCTTTTCCAGAAACCCATGCTATTCTCAACAAGTTTTTATTTTTTTGATGATCTTTCATTTTTGTTAATGTTTAAAAAAGAGTAACAATTATTTTATTTTTTTCTGTTTTGAATTGGTCAGAGTAAATTTTTAATTTACAGTTTTGGAGCACTGCTTAAGTTCATTTTAAGACACTTTCAGGTGTTTTTTTTTATTTTTATTGTACTTCAGTGGTGGTTTTAAAGAGGTATTTCAAAACACAGCAAAATTGCAACTTATTTGAAGCCTAAGATTGTCTAATAATGATCTTGGTCTCAGTGTTTGTCTTAAACAAAGTCAGTTTGACTCATGCCAAATTATGAAGGGATTTACTGATGACTCAGGAGTTCTGCAATAATGAAACGAGAGGGGTGGACTGACACAGCAGTGTTTTCTCATCAGTCATCCATTTGTGGCTCTTCATTAAAACTGTTCAAAATATAATTATTATTAGTCACGCAGATTTGACTTTTTCTTCTAATTTGATTTGTGGGTTGTGGCAAAGTTGTAACTCTGCTTACATTAGCACAGCACCAGGACGTGTATTCACTAGGGGTGTGTATTAGCAAGAATTTGGGGATATGATGCATATCACGAAACAGATGTCAGGATAGGATATATTGCAATACTTAAAGCAAGGCGATATATTGCCTTTTTTTTCCTCTCCAAATGATTCTAATTTAAA
This sequence comes from Cynodonichthys magdalenae, assembly GCA_031762555.1. NCBI lineage: Eukaryota > Metazoa > Chordata > Actinopteri > Cyprinodontiformes > Rivulidae > Cynodonichthys > Cynodonichthys magdalenae. The sequence goes on along the minus strand of JARVJO010000431.1, from coordinate 11,108,722 downwards.
AAAAAAAAACTCCGTATAAGGAGCACATGTAAAAAATTGTGGATCGGTACATCCCTATCAATAAGGATGATCTTCATAGAGTCACAGGGTCAAACGTCAAGGTCACTGGTGACCCCTTTGTTAAAGCATCATCTGTGCTCCAGCTAAATATCAGAGTAACATAGAAATTATTTTGCTTGTCTGTCCACCCACCCATAAGACAGCAAGTTATCTATGGAGTAACTCCACAAATGTTTGGGGTAGAAACTGTCATCAGACTATGGCTCCACATTAAATCTTTTTTTTTTTTTTATTTTATTAAAACCATTTCCACCAAAGAAATCTTGAGTTTGTACTTGTGAAGTCTAATACTCTGGTGATTAAAGTGGTATGAATAGGCTCGTAGTCATCAGTAGGTAAGTTCTTCATATTACAGCTGGTGGCTGCAGTTTCATGTCATTACTTGTTCTTTAATTTAACTGTTTTGAAATAGTTTGTATCTTGTTAGGATTTGAAGGACCAGAGGAGATTTAGGTTTTCATGTTTTTGTATAGAATTGCATGTGCATTGATGGCTGTTCACATCTATGAGATACTCTTGCTTCTCATAAAAACCTCTCTCACACCTTGTAATCTCAACCTCTCATATTCTGTAGTCCTCATTTTCACCTTAATCTCACTCCCTATCTTGCTCTCTGCTCATGTGTTGTGCGGCTGAAGGGTGGATACAGAGCGTTGCAGGTAACAGCTTTTCTCTTCGCCCCACCACCTCTTAATTTGGGCTTCTCTCAGTTTGGCAGGAATACATGCTTTGTGCAATGTGTGGGCAGCAACTGAATTTGATGTAAATGTTAGCAGGTGCTAGAATTTCATTGCTTCTAGATGATAAATGTGTGTGACAGGACAACGCTGCTGTTTTTTTTATTTCTCATATTTTCTGTTTTAACTTTTCTCCAGAGTTACTACCCAAACCGACCTGCAATGACCACCAGTGCTCCAAGGGTACCTACAAGTAGTGGGCCTCGACCTGTTGGACCTACGCATATCTACCAATCCGGCTCCCAGATGATGATGATCCCCCAGCAGCAGCTGCCTTTTGCTGGCTCTCCTCAAGGATATTTCATTCCACCTGGACAGGTAATCTCTCACAAGTCATTTCTGCACAGACGCATTAGCATTCAACTCTGTCACATAAGCATTAATGCTCATCAAACTACCACATAGTTTCAGGTAAAAGGTAGTGTTTTTGTACAAGAAGGTGTTCACAACAATGGGTAATATTTTTGTAGAAGTTTTGGTGTGTCTTAGTGGTTTTTAAAAACATTATGTAGATTCTCTTTTTTACCCCTCAAATTTCCCTTGTTAAATACTTTTGTTGCCATTTGTCTTTGCTTGGTGTTTTTTGTTTTTAATTTTTAAAAGAAAAATGTAAAAATTATTTCAGTGAAATGAGGTAAAATTATTTTACCACGCAAAGTATTGCTGACATCCATAAATACAATAAGATGAAGTTCAAAATGCTTAAAAATAAAGAAACTCAATATATTTGAATGCCTAACTAGAAATGCTAAAATTTATAAAGCTGTTACTAATGGATTATGTGATGAATTAACTGCATAAAAAAACTTTTTACACATCGCTTCTCAAGTATAGCCTTTATTGGGTCTCAGTGCAAAAGTGCAGAGTTGAAATCGGGGTCAGGCATGAGTCCACAACAGGGTGACTCAAAAGGCCAAGGCTGGTGCACCACCAATAAAAATACTGCTGTCTCTTTGCTAAATGTTGAATGCTGGCTTAATCTGTGTAAACATACATACTGGCATTAACCTGGAGTTCTCATTCATTCTTTTGTTTTTTGCTTCTGCAGTACCGGACTCCATACATAACTCCTACCCAGCAGTATTCTGTGTCTAGTGGTACAAGTTTCTATCCTGGAACTAGTCCTGCTGAGTACCCTGGTTATGGTAAGAGTTTTAACCCGAGACTAGTACCAACCAAGCACAACCACAAACAATTTTAAGCGAATGAAATCTGAAGCACTAAAAAAGATTATTAAAAATTATGTTCGACCTCTCGCTTAACTCAAATCCAAATGCATATCATTATGTACTGGATGTGTCATGGTTTTGCTTGGTTTCCCAACTGTGTTTTATTCTTTTCTATGTCAGAACAGTGTTGTAAGTGTTGAAGTGCCAGTTGCATGCACTCTGGCTTGATTCTGCTTTGGTCTGTGTTCTTCCTATCTGCAGTCACCTGAAACACTGCTTTTAAGGTTCCATGAAATGACTTCTTAGACCATTTTTATCTAATGGATCAATCATATAGTTGAGTGGGGTCTGATGTTATCCAGAAAGCTTTTTTTTTTTAACACTGGAGGCGTAAAAACAACCATATAAACTCATTGGTTTAAGTATCAGTTTAAGTATCTCGGGGTCTTGTTCACGAATGAGGGAAGAATGGAGCGTGAGATCAATAGGCGGATTGGTGCTTCATCTGCAGTGATGCAGGCACTGTACCAATCCGTCGATTTACCGGTTGGTCTACGTTCCAACCCTCATCTATGGTCATGAGCTTAGGGTCGTGACTGAAAGAACGAGCGGTCGAATGAGTTTCCTCGGTAGGGTGTCTGGGCTCTCCCTTAGAGAGAGGGTGAGAAGGGGACTGAGGGACTCGGAGTAGAGCCGCTGCTTCTCCACGTCGAGAGGAGCCAATTGAGGTGGCTCAGGGATCTGCTTAGGATGCCTCCTTGGCGCCTCCCTGGTGAGGTGTTCCGGGCACGTCCCACTAAAAATGAGACCCAGCTGGCCCAAGTGGCTGGGGAGAGGGAAGTCTGGGTCTCTCTGCTTAGGCTGCTGCCCCCATGACCCGACCCCAGATAAGTAGAAGAAAACGGACGGATAAACTCATTGGGAAAACATTACCCAATACAAACAATCCCTCCTAAAATGTGTTTTGAAACTTTAAACAAAATAGAGAAACAGCTCAAGTTTGCTCAACTATAGGTAATGATTCAGATGGATAAACAATTGGTTTAATTACTGGTAGGTTCTTGTATTTCCTAAGTATATATTTTATCCACAATGTGATTGGAATCATATTAAAAAGTAGGGTTTACATTCGTGGGGAGCTCACTGCACTCTATTGATGTATGCTTTGAGTTTTAGCCTTTTCTCCTGCATGTTCAGACAGCAAGTACTGCAGTTTAAAAACCATGTATTAGTTATGAAAAGCTGCTGCTAGATTAAGTAGCCTGAGAGTACAATGAAGCCATGGTTCATTTCATGGGGCCTTCTTAACACCCTGCTTCCTCTGGTTCCTCTCATTAACTCATTCTGCATCTGTCTCTTCCTGCCCTCTCTCCTTCTTTCCTCCTCCTCCCGTTCCCTCACTCCCCTCCTCCTTGCTGCGTTCAGAGCCCTCTCTTGCTGCGAGGGAGAGGCGGGGTGGCGGGGGGAGAGGGGGTGGGCGAGAGAACGGTCGTCTCTCTCTCCACGGTGCTCCTCTCGCCTCCCAGCGCTACCCCGGTGAGTAGTGTGTTTGTGCTTGTGGTCAGCTAGTGTCAGCAGCAATAATCTTGTGGCACTTCCCGTCTCTACTCATATCCTACATTTGTTCTTTTTTCTCACTGTAACATTTGTATAATTTTCCACCTAGTTGATCTAAAACGTGTAGCTCACATAAAAGAATGGATGGTGGTTGTGTTAAAGTGGGGTGGGGGGTTCTGTAAAATATAGTATATACTGTTTATAGACATCTCTAGGTATCTGTGTTCATCTAAATTGGGTCTCAAATAAACTGTTCACTAAATATCAGGGTTAGTTTTATCAGACCTCTTCTATGCTGTTGTTGACATCCAGTCCCAGAAGAATAAAGATTTTGTGCAAAGTATTAACCTTGATTTATTTTTTTTTTTGTTTTGTTTCATATTTTCCCCCCTCCTTTTATTTCCCCCTGAGCAGCAGGAGCATATTATCCAGCTCAACCACAGTACACCCAATCAGTCCAGGCTGCACCGGTCATGATCAACCCGGCCCAGCACCAGCAACAAGCCCCGCCTCCTCAGCAACTGCCAGCACAGCCACAAGGCCAACTAAAGAGGGAACGCAAACAGGTAGTGTGTTTCAACAAAAGGGTCAGCACACCTCTTGTAAAACACGGATGAATAAAGAAGTGTGGCGTTCGTTCATTGTGGAACTTTCCTTTTTACCTTAAAATAACAATGGCATTATAACGCTGGGTGCCAACTAAAGGTCAGAAGTGATAGGATTGTTATGTATAGAAATATATTGTATATTGTCTGTAGAATCCCTAAACTCCCTTTTTTTTTTTTTATTGTTTTTGACAGATAACAATACGAGACCCCAACCAAGGTGGGCGTGATATCACAAAGGAGATCATGTCAGGTGGAAGATCCTCCACTACACCAACTCCACCACAGGTAAGGCTTAAGTTTAGGAAGACTTTTAGTTTCTTACCCAATTATTTTTTTAGAAAATTCTAACTATTATTGAATGCAAGCAGCATAACGTGACTGCACTTCTTAAAAGTTAAGATTGGAGCTTTGTTCTGTTTTAGGACTCTAGGTAAAAGACAAAATAGATCAGAAGAATGTTTATATGACAAAACCGTTACTATTGAGTTACAAAATAAAATAAAAAGTATCTGCAGACTGTTGTAGTCTTTGTGATTTGTTAAAAATAACATTTTAAAATGTGGAACTGGTTTACATGCCAGCCCTGAAATTGTTTAACTATATTAATATTGATGTGGTTTAATATCAAATAGTGGCTGTGGGTGGGCTGGTGCCAGTTCAGGTGTTAAAACTTTGGTTTTCTGATCTTAGGCCTCCATAACAGATCTGAGTGTTGCCCAAACCAATGGTGAAATTGTGCAGCCTGTTGTTGCCGTGGCAAGAGGTGGGACGACCATCATTTTGAGTAGCTGAAAAATACATCTGCACATTTTTTTTTATTGAGAAGTTTTCTTGTTTTCTTGCTGACCAGATGAACATAAGGAGCCTCCCTCCAGTGCTGAAACTCCTCCACCCCCAGCTACAGTAGACACAGAGCCTGTGGTAGAGATCAAACAGGAAGTAGAAAGCCAAGTAACGCCGCCTGTTGAGTTAGCTGCACAGGTTGTGGCTACTACAGCTTCTACTGAGGCGCTGCCCCCACTATTAAAGGACCAGCAGTCTCCATCTCCCCCTCCTCCAGGAGCAGCAGGTATCATTAGTGATGCAGAGGTCATCAGTTCTAATGTTAGTGACACAGTCGATGCGCCTGTCGGACCCTCAGCATCGTTCGTGGCAGCACAAGAGACTCCTGTGAAAGCGGAGGAGCCACAGGCCGCTCCATTTAAAATGTCTCCCAAAAAGGAAGAAGTGAAGATAGAAGATGTAAAAAATTTGAAAAAAGAGGAGCAGATGCCTACGTTAGATTCTGCGGTTGAGGTTGCAGCAACAGTTGCCCCAGTAAAGATAGCAAAAGAGGAAATGGCTGCAAAAGCAACAAGTGAAGTCACCCAGCCTCCCCCGTCTGCAACGGAACCTGCTGTGCCACAGACCCGGGACGTCGAGCAGAGCTCAGACCCTGAACCAGAACCCACATCGGCTGAGATAGCAGAGTCTCCCCTCCTGAACGGCCTTCCTCAGGAGACTGAAGAACTGTCTGAGGACCTACCAGTTTCTGACACTACACCCCATGACAAACCTGACCCTTCTCAATCTCAGGAGTCCACACCTGTGGCAACACCAACGTTACCAGCACAGGAGGAAGAGGAAGAGGAAGAGGGAGAGACACGGGAGGAAGAGTCGCAGATCGAGAAAAAAGAAGATACTCCTCATGCCTCTGTCAGCTGCCCAGAGGAATCCACTATGCAAGGTAAAGTATTAATTATTTTACTCCAGAAGAAATCTGCTTAAACATATATGCAGTCACTCAAACATGTGTTTTACATGCAGGCCTGAAAAAAGTTAGCAACACGGACCAGTGCAAAACATTTTACATGTAATTAAAATGATGCTTACGTCATCTTTATTGACTGGACTTCAGATCACATAGTGGAACTGAAAATGGGATGAATGTTGTCATACTGACACATAAATTAAGTCTAGTTGTTTATTTTTGAAATCTGAACATTGCTGTTTTACATTTTACAACACTAAATATAGCACCCATGTAGAAAACTGATTTTTTTTTCTGCAGCTTTGTCTGTGCCAAAGAAAAAGAAAACCATGAAAGAGCTCAACAAGAAGGAAGCCATTGGGGACATTCTGGATGCCTTTAAGGATGTGAGTTTCATTTTCATCCACACCAATAATTGTAGTAACACAGAATTATGTTCTTTATCATCTATTTCATTTTTAAAAACCGATAAGCTAATTTGGACATATTAATCCTGTCAGCAAGAGCAGTCGGTTCCTGAACCTGCACCCCTTCAGACCAGCCCTCCAGCTCCAGCTAAACCTCCTGCTGAACCTGTTGATGAGACTTGGGAGGAAAAAGAGGACAAGCAGAATGCAGAACCAGACAAACCCGCAAACCCACTTGAGCCAACTGAGGAGAAATACCAGTACAAAGAAGGTAACCTGTTTGCTTTGAGATTGTAAACTAATGTTAGATACTATTGCAGTTCAATAACGTGGGATGTAAAGTTTATTCACAAAGAGTCTAGTTTCAGATATTAATACATTATCATAGTTCCAGGACTAGTTTCACTTCCTCGGCAGCCCAGACACTCTGTTTTAGTGCTAAAACTGCTTATAGAAGGTTTTGTCATCATTATGTTAGATTGTGCAGGCCTGATGAAAGGACTGTTGTTTTACTCGTTTACATCGTTTCCTATATCTTCATCAAAGTTTCAAAGATTTTCACCTGTAAGGATTTGAGGAGCATGTGGTTTGGGGATTTTCCTAAACAAAAAGTCTTTGTAACCCAGCTTTAGCTGCAGCCAATGAAAAATATAAAGACACCTGTAAAAGTTCCCCATTTCATTTATTTATTTATTTATTGCAGAACAATGGAAGCCGATCGACCCAGAGGAGAAGAAGCGGTACGACAGAGGGTTTCTCCTGCGTTTTCAGTTCAGCAGTGCCAGCATGCACAAACCTGAGGGACTGCCCATCATCAGTGATGTGGTCTTGGACAAGGTAGGTGATAATCATATTTCAGACTCATTTACATGAAGGTGATCATTTAGCTGTTGCTTTATGTAGATTTCTTGTGCTGGAAATGTATTTTGTGTAAATTTTTAAATTCAGGTAAACAAGACTCCACTCCGACCTGCTGACCCATCTCGACCGGTGAATGCTGGTCCTGATTTTACGCCCTCATATTTGGGAAATCTTGGGAGCAGATCAGTCGGAGGACCACGAGGCCCGGTGCGCTTATTTAATTTTTTCTAAAGTACTTCTAGCCCTATGGTTTCCAAGTCATCATGCAAATATTCACAATTAAATGTTCGTTCAAAACACAAAGGTTTTTATTCCACTAACTTTTCTTCATATTAATGTTTGTTTCTTGAAGCCCCCCGGGCCACGGCGCTCCCAACAAGGCCAGAAAAAAGTGCCAATAAGAATCATCAACAGCATGTCGCTCAATGATGATGTGCAGCTTAACAAGGCCGAGAAAGCCTGGAAGCCCTCTACAAAGAAGAACACTCGTGTTCGTTCAGGAGAGGAAGTTGAAGAAGATGACCCCGAACAGGCCAAAACCCAAGATCTGTTCAAGCGGCTGCGCAGCATCCTGAACAAGCTGACCCCGCAGAAGTTCCAGGAGCTGATGAAGCAGGTGACAGACCTGCAGATCGACACAGAAGAAAGGCTGAAGGGAGTTATTGACCTCATCTTTGAGAAGGCCATCTCAGAGCCCAACTTCTCTGTGGCCTACGCCAACATGTGCCGCTGCCTTATGAGCGTAAGTCACCTTCTGCTTTTCATTGTCTCTGCTCTGATGATGACTCTAGCTTTGTGCCACGTGTCTGGGCCACTGAATGCTCATGATGGTATTGAGGAACTGAAGGAGCAGTATTTAATTTGATCTCCCAGTTTTAATGTCAGCTGTATGAATATTGTTAAATTCAACCACGATCAATTCAAACTTGTTTATGTGGTCCTTCCTTCAGTTAAAAGTACCCACCACAGACGAGTCCGGAAGCTTTGTGAACTTCCGCAAGCTGTTGCTCAACCGATGCCAGAAAGAGTTTGAGATGGATCAGGATAATGATGAGTTCTTTGAGAAAAAGCAGAAAGAGTTTGAGGTCGCTAAAGATGTAAGGATTTTTTCTTTTTAATATAAACCATTTTAAACAAAACAGAATATTTGCCAATACCAATGATGAGCTCAAACCCCTTTATTGTGTTTTTTCCTCAGGATGAGGAGCGTGAGCATTTGAGGGTGGAGCTTGAAGAAGCCAAAGACAAAGCTCGAAGGCGGTCGCTGGGTAACATAAAGTTTATTGGTGAACTCTTTAAGCTGAAAATGCTGACCGAGCCCATCATGCACGACTGTGTGGTGAAACTACTGAAGAACCACGACGAAGAATCCCTCGAGTGTCTCTGCAGACTTCTCTCCACTATTGGCAAGGACTTGGACTTTGAGAAGGCAAAAGTGAGTGAACGATGAACAAAAACAGTTGGAAGTTACATTAAATGTCTTCAGTGATGACTTTCTTTGTGCCACGTGTCTGGGCCACTGATGATTAGTGATGGGTTTGAGGAACTGAGGAGACGTTTGCAACTGTTAAGTTATTTGTGTACACCGGTTTTGATTTAGCCATTTTACATGAAATCCACCTTTTGTGTCTTTTTTTTTTTTTTTTTTTTTTTTTTTTACAGCCTCGTATGGATCAGTATTTCAACCAGATGGACAAAATCATCAAGGAGAAAAAGACGTCGTCCAGAATCCGCTTCATGCTGCAAGATGTTCTGGACCTCAGAAAGGTAATTAATAATTCATCCAAGATGCTTCAATAAAGGTAGTAATAATGTCTGCTTATTTTAGTGCTGAGTTTTATTAAGATTAATGGATTTATAATGCAGAAAAAGCTCTTTGGTAACACTAAATTAGAGTTTAGATCAGGCCTTAAATAGACATCGTGTCCGAGCCTGATCCAACCCCACTAATTGACTCTAGAGCAGAGAAGCCCAAAGTGGGGCCCGTGGGCCAAATGTGGCCCGCCAAGCCATTTGATTTGGCCCACCAGCAGTTGCCATAGTTACTAGATTGTAACCTGTCATCTTATGTAGAAACACAGTATTTCCCACTTAGTCATTTCATCCATTGGCCCAATGACTAAAGGGCACATGTAGATTTGCACACTTTATAAGGCAACAAAAAAAATGGGTCACTGCACTGGCTGCTTGCTTAATCATTAAAAATACAGGACTTAAAATTAAAAAATTGTATTTCATGTATTATTGCATTATTATTAATTTTGTATTATTATTGCATTTGGCCCGCAGCTCCAGATAGATTTTTATTTTGGCCCTCTGGGGGAAAATGTTTGGGCACCCCTGCTCTAGAGTTTCGTCTCCACTCCATAGTTAACAAAAAATATATTTATTTTCCTCCGTTGACCCCATTGTGTAAAAACTACTGTAATTATGATTTATTCTCCATAACATAATATTTCAGTTGTATAAAAGAATATCTTAAAATTTATTATGGTAGTCTTATTAAAAACTCGTCACAGAAGCCCAACTCCACTATCAGACATGTAATTTTGTCTTGACCCGGCTCGAATTTTGGTTCGGCCTCAGGCTGTAAATCTAAACTCAGCACTAAATGCCTGCTTTGAGCATATTTCAACTGTTGTCCATCTTTGACCCTCAGAATAACTGGGTCCCTCGAAGAGGAGATCAGGGTCCTAAAACAATTGACCAGATCCACAAAGAGGCTGAACTGGAGGAGCACAGGGAACAGATCAAAGTCCAGCAACAGCTCCTGTCAAAGAAAGACGGTGGAGGAGGAGGTGGTGGTGGAGGAGGAGGAGGAGGTGGTGGAGGAGGAGGAGGAGGCAGGATGGGCGGTAATGTGGGAGGCCGAGGCCCCCACACACCAGGAGGGAGCCGGGTCAGTCAGCCCCAGGACGAGGGCTGGAACACGGTGCCCATTTCCAAGAATCGACCCATTGACACCACCCGCCTTAGCAAGATCACAAAGGTAAAACCAGAAGCCTCTGCGCACACATTCCTGAACTGTAATAAAGTGTTCATTAGTGAATTTTTAATTTGATTTTATTTTCCTGTAGCCCGGTGCTGTGGACTTCAGTAATCAGCTGCTGGCTCCTGGTGGAAAAGGCATGTGGGGGAGCTGGGGTAAAGGCAGCAGTGGAGGGACTGGAGCTAAACTAGCCAGTGTAGATCAAGGTAAAATACCCGTCTCTAAAAGAATATATGATTTTTTTTTGTGATTTGGGTCTTAATCCATATGTTTCCCTCTGTTTAGATTCTGGGCGTCCAGCCACCAGCACCCTCAACCGCTTCTCAGCCCTACAGCAGGGATCCATGTCGTCATCAGCCGACACTGATCGCAGAGTTTCTCAGAGGTATTTAGAACCAACTCTACACTTCTCTCTAAAATTCCCCATCCTTCTGCTTAACTGCAATTTCCTTTTTAGCAGCCTCTCAAACTGTCTTGAGGGTTTTTATGCTTGTAAATTACTGCTTGAAACAAGTTTTTGAAAACTTGGAGAAATGGAGCATGTTGCACATTTGTCTCTCGTAACTTTAGGTCGAGCTCCAGTCGCGAGCGGGGAGGTGACCGAGATCGGAGCGACCACAACAGAGATCGCTTTGACCGATTTACTCGCAGCGAAAGACGCGACGGGAACCAAATTACCAAGAGAAGCTTCAGCAGGGAGTCGCAGGAGCGCGGCGGAGAGGGCCGAGCAGCAAACGAGTCTGTGCGCCGCGTCGCCAGCATGACCGACAGTCGAGAAAGGGGCAGCAGAGACCGAGGAAGTCGGGACAGGGGCAGCAGAGACCGAGGAAGTCGGGACAGAGGAAACAGAGAACAAGGAAGTCGAGACCGAGGAAACAGAGAACAAGGAAGTCGAGACCGAGGAAACAGAGAACAAGGAAGCCGGGACACCGGTCCAAGCAAAGACATCCCAGGTATAAAACCTTAATCTTCCCTGTTTAGAATGAGTATAAGCTGCACAAACAAGTGACTCTAAGCTTTTCTTTTCACCATGTTGTGTTACAGTTAAGCGTGAAAGTGTTCCAGCTCCTCCTGGTCTTCCTAAACCAGCCATGACTGAAGAGGAGGTTGAGAAGAAGTCGACCGCCATCATTGAAGAATTCCTGCACATCAATGATGTGAAGGTACACATAAAGTGCCCGTAAAATAGTTTTTAATAAAACTTCTGGGTGCTAACATATTTATTCTTTGGCACTGTAGGAAGCCTTGCAGTGTGTGGCAGAGCTCAATAGTGCCTCACTACTTTATATATTTGTGCGCACCGGTGTTGAGTCGACACTTGAACGCAGCACTATTGCGAGGGAGCACATGGGCCTTTTGCTGCACCAGCTTGTAAAGGTGGGGACGTTAACCATACAGCAGTACTACAAAGGGTGAGTGTTGCAGAAAAGACTTGCTTTTTTTTAAAAGAAACAATAAAGCTGAGTTGTTTTTGTGTTTTGTTGCAGGCTACAAGAGATCCTGGAGTCAGCAGAGGACATGGCCATAGACATACCTCACATCTGGCTCTACCTGGCTGAGCTCCTGACCCCCATGCTCCATGAAGGAGGCATCCCTATGGGACAGCTCTTCAGGTGAGGGTTGCAGCAAAAAACATGTAACCAAGTTCATCTAAATGTTAGCAGTTCTTGGATTCGTACGCACAATCTGACATTTATAGATGGCTTTAATTGAAAATCTATAAAATAATTAAACTACAAATAAACATTCATTTTTTTGTTGTTTTGATTTAAATATATTAAAAAATCTGAATAAGATTTAATGTTTTATTTAGTCCTTTAGTCTTAGGCTCAAATTATTTCTGACTAACATATGTTCTGCTTAAGCTGTATTTGAAATATAAACCGTTTATTTGGCCTCGTGGTTTATTTTAATATCATTCTATGATAAAATTATTTTCATTTTTGCATTTTATTTGGTCAAAATATCCAAAAAAAATCTTATTTTTGGTTGAATGCCTTTTAGTGATTTAGACTGACTCTAACCCTCAGAGAATTCAAGGTGTTTGTTTTTATATTTCAAGTTACTGTCATCATTTTAGTTACCATTTTAAATAACAAAAACTTATTTCCAGATTTTAATCTTTAAGGTTTTATTCATAACAATCCTCTTATTTAAACCTAACCAAACAATTGTCTTTACACATTGCTTTAACAGTCATGGTCATTATAAATAAATATGTCCTCTGCTGATAACTGACGTTAAGGATTCACAGCAAAGATGACTGAAAGTTTCCTTCTGGAATAAAAGATTGTAAACCAAATATAAAACTAGGTCACTTTAGCAGGAGCACTTTATAGATCTGAACTTTAAACATAAACTATAAACGAACCCACTTTTAAAAATAAAACCTTTTTTTATTTTCAGTACAAACAATGTTGTAAACAGCTAAACAATCTTCTAATGTGCAAGTTTAAAGAAGGAAAGTTTAACACGGGGGGGGATTGTGTCTTCAGGGAGATCTCGAAGCCTCTCGTGCCTCTGGGGAAGGCTGGCGTGCTGCTGGCACAGATCCTCAAGTTGCTCTGCAAAGGAATGGTACGAACACAAAGCTAAAAAACACAGAGAGCAAAGTTGAGTCATTTATTATGTTGTACGTTTTCGCCATTCAGCACTAAATCAAGTTTATTTCCCCCGTCAGACTCATAAGAAGGCTGGGACTTTGTGGAGAGAAGCTGGGCTAAATTGGAAAGATTTCTTGCCAGAAGATGAAGACGTGAACAAATTCGTCACTGATCAGGTAACCTAGGAGACGTTGAGATTGTTTTCTGTATCCATTTGAAAAAGAATTCTGTTTTTCAGCTTTGTTCTGTTCTCTCTAAGCGAGTAAAACCTCGTGACTGTTAAATGAAAACAAGCTGCAACAAGTTGCTAAACTTACCCTTCAAGACTTCTGTGTTAACTGTTTTTAGAAAGTTGAGTTCACCACAGAGGAGATGGAGTCGAAAGACATCGGCAAGAAAAAAGTCCTGAGCGGAGAGGAGATCAGCAAAGAGCTGGACAGACTGCTGGAGGACAAAGCCGACAACCAGCGCATCAGAGACTGGACTGAGGTTTGTGGCAACTTAAGAATTATTTGTTTCGATCAGGCGTGTCCAGTCCTGGTCCTCCAGGGGCCACTATCCTGCATGTTTCAGGTGTTTCCCTGCTTTGACGCACCATTCCTTGCTTTGAGTGATTAACAGATTTCTGCGGAACTTGGAGATTTGCTGGAGAGCAGGGAAACATCAAACACATGCAGGATAGTGGCCCATCGAGGATTCAGATTTATAACAGTTTTGGTCATATTTACTGTTTTCTGACTTGTTTTTCTTCACCCAGTAATGCTGATATTAACTGTTTTTTTAAATGCAGTGTATTGCCTGTGTTTTCAACCAAAGTGTTTTGGTTTCAGGCTAATTTGGATGAGCAGCAGACTGCTTCCAACCAGTTTGTACGAGCACTGATGACCTCAGTGTGCCAGTCTGCCATCATATGTAAGTATGACTAATACACCATGTGGAAATCTGAGCTGCCTGTTTTTTTTTTTTTTTCCTTTTGTTGTTTCTTTTTTATTTTTACTAACTTTTTCAAATACTTGTCAGTATTGGTTTACTTATCTGAGCAGAAAAAGGGATTATTAAACACAACCAGTAATATGTGTTTTTTTGTTTTTGTTTTATAAAAAAAAAAAAAAAAACAGTGAGCAAACTTGATAAAGGTGGTGTTATAATTTTATTTTTCCTTTTTAAACTCATGTCAGGCGACAACCCTTACAAGGTGGATGTGCTGCAGATCAACCAGCGGGCCAGCCTGCTGCAGAGATATCTGTGTGACGAGGAGAAGGAGCTGCAGGCCCTTTATGCCCTCCAGGCTCTCATGGTGCACATGGAGCAACCTGCAAGTGAGTGATCTGCTCATAATTTGCTTCGATGTAGAAAAAGCGTAGAGAATATTAAAAACAACTGAATCATCTTCGTATTACGTTTGTTTGATTTGACTCTGTAAAGCTACCGTTTCTTCAACTCCATTGTTTAAATTTAGTGGGAGAGGACCAATTTATTGCAGCTTTGTAAATGTCAGCGAGGGATCAATACTGACCTTGGTGCTTTGTTTCTTTAGACCTGCTGCGGATGTTCTTCGACGCCCTGTACGACGAGGACGTAATCAAAGAGGAGGCCTTCTACAAATGGGAGTCCAGCAAAGATCCCGCAGAGCAAACGGGGAAAGGTGTGGCCTTGAAGTCAGTCACCGCCTTCTTCACCTGGCTCCGCGAGGCAGAGGAGGAGTCCGACAAGGACTAAGGGGCAGTAGGGTCAAATCTGCCACCTCCCCTTTTGTCTAGACAGGGAATCTGCGGAGAGTAATGAACATTATATGAAGCCAGAGTGGCAGACATTAATCAATCCTCAATGAGGATAAATCTTTATTTTTAGTTTATTTTTTTGTTATTTCTTTGAGGGATGAACTAAAAAAAAAAAAAAAAATACATCAGTTCTCTCTCCTTCTCCTCCTCCTCCTCCTCCTGCTTTACACAGCAAGTGTCCTCATCAAATAAACTTGAAAACGATTCAGCAGGACTGCTTCTTAATGAGGTGTGAAATCTCCCACATCACTACGACTTTTTGTCACAGTAAAACACAAACCAACTGGCTGCTCTGTCATTGTTCTATGCCTATGATCCTCTCGGACCTGCGGGAAGAACCAGCAGGGGGCGCGTGCCGTGTGTTCTGTGATTCATTGAGGGATGGGTCGTGTGTTCAATCCAAACACAGGTCCTCCGTCTGTCCTTTACTGGAATGTGCAGCATGACTGAAGTGTGTTGCTATGAAAGATACATGAACTAATCTTAATTTGACAGATGGAGTTTTTAAAGCAAAGGTTGTCTATTTTCCTTTTTTTTTTTTTTTTCGTTTCCTATTTTGAGCTTACTGTGGACTCAGGACTACTGGGAGGTGGTCTTAATGCTTCCTCTAAGCCATCCTCTCCCGCCTCCCCAGTAGCGAGCTACACTGACTGACTCTTCCTCTTTACCTCTTCTAAACCTGACTCTTAATGACCCAATCAAAGTTAAAACTTGAAATCTGCAGAAAAAAATTAACTTGATAAAATATATATAGAGTGGAGAAAAAAAAAAAAGGCAGAAGTGATCCGAAAGCTTTTTCTACTTTAAGTGAAAACTCATTTCAGGACCTTTCTGTAAATATATAACGATGATATACTTTTTTTTTTTTTCTTTTTGTTTTATTTTTCAGAAATTGTGATTTTCTGATATAATTGCAGTGTCTCCTTTTCCAACAGAGAACAGTTGTCCAGATGCAGAGAGGTGCTTTAGATAATCTGTTGATTATTAGTTTTATTTGAATTTTGTAAATATGTTTTCTGCTTTCTTTATTTAAGAAATGATTGCTTCTTTTGCATCAGAAACTGGAAAGAGGAGGTGACAGAACATTACAAATAAAGGAGTTATTGAGTTGCTGAGCAGAGTTTTGTGTAGCAAATGTGTTGAATTTCTCTGATTTTTAAGGTTTTACTGATGATTTCATATACTAAACAGCTGAAGGGGTTTTTGAAATACTTATTTGTTTAAAGCATAACTGTCTGCATGTGGTGTTTGAGTTCATTCTGACTGAAAAACTTTACAATTGCACAATCACATTTTAGTATTTGAAATAGGAAAATGTTTGTTAAAAATAAGAGAATCTATGCAGTACATCGCAACAACTTTGATCCTTTTTAAAAGGTTAGTCCTCTGGTCATTTAAAGTTTTTTTTTGTTTGTTTTTTCACCAAATGTGTCAAACCTAAAAAAAAAAAGCATACCGCTGATAGACAAAATCTAAAAGTCTTTGAGAAACAAAATAATTCTCCTTAAGCAAATTAAGTTCTACGGGTTTCCAGAGTGCATCAGCAGGTGGCTACGTAAACTAACTTCTGTACACCATTTTGGGTTTTTTTAACTATATTTGGTATTTTTGATGGATAATGCAAGTGCTTAAAGATGAAATTTTAAAATGGCTCAATTTGTCCAACACAGGATTTGTTCCTTTGAGCCTTTAACACCTAAATGAAATCATCTGGTACTGGTTGGAAATGGGTGGAAAAAGTAGCAACAATTAAGAAAAACATGGGTTTGATTTTTTTTTTTTTCCTTCATCCTGGCTCCTAACCCACTGGAACACAAGTTGGGCATCCTCAGGACTCTGTACCACAGAGCAGACAGCAGTGTCCCCACAAACCCAGGAGCCAGGGAGAAGCAGTGTGGTTATCCTAACTGGACTTTCCTCAAAGCAGACAAGAAACCAAAACAGGACTCCAGTCAACCACAATGAAAATGAAGACCCCAGACCTGTGGTCATGCCGTATGTTGCAGGAGTTACAGAGAAACCGAGATTTTATTCTTTAAACATGACGTCCCAGTGGCTTTCAAACCCCAAAACACATTATGGCAAAGACTGGTTCACCCCAAAGATCTGGTCCCCCAGCACAGAGTAATGTTGTGTATGCTGTTAAGTGTCAGGAGGACTGTGATCAGTTATACATGGGGAAACAAAACAACCACTGTTCAAAAGAATGAGCCAAAACAGAAGAGCTAAATCATCAGGCCAGGATTCTTCAGTTTACACTCATCTACAGGCCAGTGGTCACTCTTTCAGGGATGAAGAATGTTCTTATTCTTGATATAGAGAAACGCTGGGTTGAGAGAGAGATGTAAAGGAAGCCATTTTTGTGAAGAAAAATTGGTGAAGGCCTCCGTGTCTAGTTGTCCCCCTCTTACAATGCTGTTAATGCAAGTATGACTCAGCCCCCTGTGAACAATAGGTGATAATCAGAGCCCCAACCATAGTCATGTGGTTGGTGCACATGATCCTCTGAACAAAAGGTGATGATCAGGGCACTAATGATTTATTGTTTGGCTGATGGTGTTGATGTTCATTAAACTGGTTTGTCCACCATGTGGTGGCAGTCCTTATAAGGCTAAGTTCACATGAAACTCCTCAGACTGAAAAAGTCTCTTGGAGAGACGAAACATTTCATTAAAGAAGAACCCACCCAGAGGACCTACTAAATTAGTTTTTTTATTATTTCTTTACTTGGATTTCTGAGATGCATCAGGACAAACCAAGTATTTTTCAGGAATTTCAGGTGACGGACCATCATGAAGAACCTAGTTAAGTGTCTTTCCATTCACAAATGGAAATCTGTAAAGTGTGGCATGCTTTCATGTTCACCCTTTTCACTCTGATACCAACAAATCCAGAGCAACTGTTCCCTTTAGGAGTTACCTAATTAGTAAATCAATTCTACCTGAGTGTAATTTAATCTTGATATTAATCCAGTTGTGAAAGCCACATGGTGCATGTAATCTGCTGTATTTGAATGTCTTTGCTTCCTTAAAATTCTCATTTCAAAGTTCTGATGATCAGTAAAAAAATCCGTAAAGCCAAAAACAATCCATACATTGTTTTGCTCACATTGATGGATAATGTGTCTTTTAAATTCAAAAAGAAAAAAGTGTGGTCAGATGTCAACTAATGAATGCATTTGTTGTTGTTGTTGTTGAAGTGAATGAAAATGGGTCAACAATGGTGACATCAATGAAGGAGCCTAAGAGTGAGAAGTTTGGCCATTTTGATACATATTTACACTCAGATTTGAGAAAAGTAATAAACTGAAACAGTAGACCAGGGGCAGGCAACTTAAATGATGGAAAGGGCAAGGGGCCAGTTTTTTAGAAGAGGGCCACATAGCACTGCGCACTTACCCA
>JARVJO010000431.1:11077253-11087938 GCA_031762555.1 Cynodonichthys magdalenae | reverse complement strand
TCTTGTCTCGGTCTCGGTACACTGTGATCTTGGTCTTGACTTGGTCTCGGGTTAGGTGGTCTTGACTACAACACTAGGTTGTAGTAGCTAAATGTTAGAGCAGAATGGTAGCTAAAACCTAAAACTATAGGCTAAGCTAAGCAGAGCTCAACAATAGCTACTAAAATCAACATAAGAGGACAAAACTAGAGCAACTTAGCTGAAATCTAAATGTTTTATAGTGTACATATTTGTAAATAAAATACAAATTTTGAAAAGTTACAAAACCCAAGTGGTATTTCATATCTTCTGATTGAACTGACTAAAGCATCAAAAATATGCTCTAGTGACAGCTGAAGTCTGTCTATAGTTTGAGCTACTTTAGCTGTATGTACAAAAATAATGTGAACTTTAAAATCAGCAATAACACAATTGTAAAGTTCTTGAAGCAGAACAGGACTGATTCATTTCTCTGAGTGTTCTGAGCAGCAGAAACACTGATCTGTCTGCAGAGCTGAAATCCATTCTTCACCTTTCAGAGCTTCTCATTCTGACCACGTGTTTCTAAGCTTTACTGACGACTCTCAGCTGTGTGTTTTTCTAAGCTGAAACTCCTCTGAGGTGTGTTGACTTGTCACCTGGGCTGTAGATACTGTTTGCACCTTCACATTTCCTCCCTTCAGAGTTCCTCGCCTTCCTTTTGCACACATTTCCTGTCATGCTTGACTTCTGTGAGAGCCTTTAACCACCGTCAGAAGATTTGTTTCTTTTTTAGCAGCTTTAGGAGACAATCTGCTTAACAATATCCGTCAAGTCATGCATGTTTGCTCATGCTTCCTGCTTGTTAAAAGCCACCCCAACATGTTCCAAATCAGCCTTGTGCCCCATCTATTGTAGCTACAGATTGGGGCTGACCTATATGATGGTCATTAAAGGTTTTTAGAGTTCATTAGGTGGCCTTATCAGTTTCAATCAACAGCTTTAAGTTGAGCAGGCTTTGGAGGAGTCACTGACCCGGGGCTGGTCCCACGCCATATGTTTGCTTTGTCAAATGGAGATCTGTCCCCCAATGCCCTCTCCTCCCTCCACCCTGGCCTTTCGAACCGGTTTCACCGGCTTACCGTGGCTTTAGCAGCATCTGTGCGGTAAATATAGGGCATTGCTGTCTGCTTGTCTGCTCCGGTGGTTTAAAGCAGCAAACTCAAGCTGTGGTGCTCAGTTGGGTTGGTTCATGGCTCCCTGGAACCATCTCTGTGATTCCACAATGAGGTTCAGCGTCAGAAGGAGGGAAAGAATGGAGAGGCAAGAAGAAAATGAGGTGGGAAGAGATCGTTTTAAATATATGTTGCTTATTTTACATTTACATGGAAGCTATAACTGTTGTTTGTCCAGTGACTCATTTAAATTATGATGCTGAACAAGTGTCTCTGTTGGAAACTGCACTGTAAAAAATGACAGGATCATAGTTGTTTTTCAAAAGCTCAGTCTGGCTACTTAGCTTAGCACAAAAAGTTAGGAAATTTGTGTTTGCATAGATTATTTCTTTGTTGTAACAATGCTTTTTGACAAAAATGTTCTGACTTTTTGTGCTAAGTGTATTGGATGTAAAAAACAGAACATTTCACCAAAATGTGACATGTTTTTCAGGTGAAATTTGAAGAAAGTGAAATGATTCCAAAGTCGGGAAAATCACCAGCAGACTCACGGAAAAGCGTCGGCATTCATGAATTTGCAGCGCTCGCCAGATCGTCCTTAAATGGTGAAAGAAACGTTTAGATTTTCCTGTTTTATACCACTGGCTCCAAACATCACACGTTGACCTCTCCCTGTCTGTGATGCAGGCATCTCCCAAGCTGTGAGGGACCACGTGACAAAGCCCACCTCTCTGGCTCAGGGTCGGGTAGCCCACCTCATTGAGTGGAAAGGATGGCCCAAACCCACGGGTCCTCCGGCAGGCGCTCACTCCCAGTTCAACTCCTACAGCCACCTGACTGAAGGGGAGAAGGAGGCTCGGTTTGCTGCAGGTACTCTTTTAATCTTCTCATGTGACAGAATGTTTGATTAGGAAATCCAGCTGTTACAGCTTCAAACAATGCAAGTCAAAAAAAGTCACATGCTCTTGTGTGGACATGTGCGTCCTCTTAGCATGGTTTAACTACAGCATCATCTCGTGACCGCTCCCACCTTCTGTCATGCACCTAATCCCCTCAAAGTCCTCTATCAGAGCACTGAGCTCCACCCACCGCAGCATCACTCCGGCGGACCGTTTGTCTTGGCGGCAGATGGTGGCCCATTAGAGACACTTTCAGAAGACTTCTCTGCCCACTGACAGCGCGGCAGCTCTGGGTGTTTTGCTGTGACTCATCCTCTCTGGCGCCGGTGACATAGTTGTGGTTTGATGAGGAGATAATGTGAGGGGGAGGTAAGTAGAGTGCAGGCAGAGAGAGTGGACATTGTGTTCATTACCGAGCCCTTTTGTCCTGATAGACTAATCAACACAGCTAAATGCCAAAAGTTGTCTCATGGGAACATTTAAAACTGAAGCCTGAAATCCTGAGACAGCCGTGTTACGTTCACAAATAACTCATTCATCTTAGCCACTGTAAGAGCAGCCAAGTTAGTTTAGTTTTATATAAATAATTTGAAGATGTTCGTTTTTACTTTTAATAAAAACTAACTTACTCAGATGAGGTTACACTAACAAAACTGTTCTGTAAACAAGACAATCTACAGAGTTTCCTTTTTACTCCAACCTTGTATATTAAACAAGCATATTGAATGCCTTGTAAAATGAATTTATTATTATTTCTCTCTTGGCAAAGAGACTTCAGCAAACAAAATAAAACATGGTTAAAACAGCCAGTTTTACAGATAAATGTGATGTACTGGTGGGTGAGGGTTGTCTTTTATTGCTATTAGACCCAGTATGTTACTGACAAGGTTTGACCAAACTGTCAACCCTGTTGAGTGTAGCCTGTCTGGTGACGGGCGTACACCAGTGGAAGTACCCCACATTTATTCTTATTTATTTTTTAAATTTTGGGTGTAATCCAAAGAGTTTACCTCCATAGTTCAAACAGTTCATTTTTCATAGTATTTAGATGACACCGAACGCAACAAGTGTGTGTCTAGAAACTGTTTTTTTTACCTTGTTTCTGAACATAACATAACTCTGACTCCTGCAGCAAAGGAGCAAAGGAAGAAAGTGTTAAGCTTAAAAATACAACTGAAGTCACCACCAGTGTCTTACAGCTATATATAAGAAAGACTTCATGCCTAATAGCAAGTGAATGAAGTATGTCATTCATTCCTGTATTAAAAACAAAAGAAATAATTTAAACTTGTCCATGTAAACAATCAAATGACTGCATGTATTATCTCATGGCCAGGTGTTAATTTATTTTTTAGGCTCTGTACTATTGTCATAAGAGTTTTCTTTTATCTCTGGCAGAAAAAAAGTGGGTTATGTGTATTTCTTCAAGAAATACAAAGCCTTTAATAAAAAGTTATTTGGACTAGATTTACATTGACATGGCATATTGGGTATTTTTTTATAACCATATTTAAAAGTCAGTGGGATTTAAATATCTAAATCATCTAAGAATGATTTATTTTAGCTATGTTTAACTTGACTTAAAACAATTCGAGTCTTGTTGAAGTGAAGAAAAGTGAAAGCATCTTTTCTACTAAATGAAAACTTTTCACATCTCTCCGAGTCCCTCACTGCAAGAAATATTTTTTAAATAACTCTAGGACACACTAAGTTTATTGTTGATCACTGCCATACCCCGCACTCTCATCTAGCTGCCAGCAGCTGGAGACTGATAGGATGTCGTCCCACTAATCATAAAGAAATCAAGCTGTATTATAAGAAGAACCACTGATTTGTTTAGTAACTTGTTCAGCCATTTTTAGAATGTAAGCATGAACTGTGGACAAGGCTCACACCTCTGTGCATTTAATTCCCATCATTTATTTTTTGTATGGCCAAAGGACGGAGTCATCAGCTAATGCTAGTATCAGTTAGTTTTAAAAAAATGCACCTATAGTTTTATAAAATCAAGTCCCCAGTAAGTCATATTTCATTTTTAAATGTTTTCATGCTTATTGTATGCATCATCTGTGATGGTTTACATGAGCCAGTAAAAGACACAGGCGATTGGCCAAAAAAGGTTTGTCTGTATTCAGATTTGTATTTTAGAACTGAGTGTAATCAAAGTGAATGCTAATAATACCTTGTCACACATTTAAATATGCAAGTATTTGAAGAGAACTAGCAGCACAAACACAAAGTTTATCTACAAAAAGTATTTAAAAAATATATTTTCTTGTCTTTAAATCAACCACTGAATTCATGCACTGAACATGTTTCTGATAGGAGTGGCAGAGCAGTTTGCCATTGCTGAGGCCAAGCTTCGAGCCTGGGCTTCTCTTGATGATGATGAGGAAGAGGAAGACTCCAACGATGAGGACACCCACACCAATGGACAGACCCACACCCTGTCCACCCAGAGCTCAGGTACATCTCCATCTCTCATCATCTCATGGCGCTCATCATTTTCCTGCATCGGTGACATCATCATCTTCCCATCCTCTCTCCCAACACTCCATCCCTCTGTCCATTCGTCTGCAGGTGTTCTGACTGTGTCCTCCTCCCTCAGACGCCGCTGTGTCCGGGCCCACCGATGGAGCGCCACGCCAGCCTGAGACTCAAGGCGTTGAGGTTCCACCCTCGGTTCGTCCTGTAGGCTCCTGCAGCAGTCTGCTCGGTGATCAGCCTCCAGCTCAGAGCGATTCACCTTCATCACGAAGCGACTGCATGCATCCATTCTTGGAAGAAGAAGAGGAAGAGGAGGAGGAGAGGCTGAGGAGGCTTGATGAGCAGTTGGCTCCTTTGCAGGAGCAACACAGCGAGGTCTGTGTCCACAATAAGCCGGAGTGGAGGTCCAGGAGCAGGAGCAGCAGGTTCGACTCCTGCTATTCCACCTCCCACTCTGAGTCTCCCGGAGAGGAGGACGAAGAAGAGGACGAAGAGGAGGAGGAAGGCAGCGTGTTCCACGAGCTTCGGGTTTGGCACTGGAGCCCCAGGGGCTTCTTCTCTGACCGCAGGTCATCTGGCGTGGCGTCGTTTGAAGAAGAGGAGGAGAGAGAGGAGGTGGACGAAGAGAAAAAGGAGGAGTAGTACTTGATGTGATGTCTTTTTCCATCTTTATGTCTTCTTGAGTCTGTGTAGATTCTGATGTGACTCGCTCGCTGTACACCTCTCTCCTCCAACTCTTCCTCCTTCCTTCCTTCCCCCTCCTCCTCCTCCTCTCTCCCCCATGCCAAGCCTTTTGCCCTTCATCCTCCATGCCTTTCACCGACCTCGACCCACTGTTTAAACAGCATCCATGTCGGAGAGTTCACCGAGAATGTAAAGCTGTTGTTTCAAACATTTTTGTGAAGAGTTGTGAGTTGTTTTTTTGCTATGGATATTTTGCAGTGCCGTTTTATTTTTATTCTGTTCAGCCATGCTGTGTGTCATGTGGGTTTGAAATGAAAGTCTGATTGTTCTGCGTATATAAATATAATTTTTTGAAACAAGAATCTTTGGTGTTTTATTTCCTATAACAAACTTAGGAAAAAAAGAAACCATTTGTGTTGTGTTTTACATGAGGTTTTCCTTTAAATTTAATAATTCATTCATGTACAAAAACAACTTCATGTCCCCAGAAAAATAACAATGGCTGCGTTCAAATGCATAATTCTCCTATGTACAAAGTAGCATGTATGGGATTTTCATCATCTGTGTGTTTTCATATGTACAAAGCATATACAGGCCCGTGCCATAGAAAGAGAAATACTACAGACTTATTGCTTCACTAGATACGCTGAAAATTAGCTTATATGCTTTCTGCAAATAATTCCTTACATGTAACTTGTATATGGCAAGCAGTACTGCACATTCTTTATGCAAACAAAAATTTAAGACATTAGTAGCACAAATGTTTACCTGGGGGAGAAAGAGCCATGTGTGGTGAGCTGCAGAGGTAATACAAAAGAGTAAGACACGTTGAATAAAGCTAAAATACATCCATTG
Source organism: Cynodonichthys magdalenae (assembly GCA_031762555.1). Lineage (NCBI taxonomy): Eukaryota > Metazoa > Chordata > Actinopteri > Cyprinodontiformes > Rivulidae > Cynodonichthys > Cynodonichthys magdalenae. The sequence continues at coordinate 11,081,880 of JARVJO010000431.1, read as the reverse complement.
TAAGGTCAGAACAAGTACTTGTATACATTTAGGGTTTTTCTTTTTTTTTTGGGGGGGGGGCTTCATAAGGTAGTTTCATTCCTAAATGCTGGTTGAAAAGACAGGCTGGATTAAAAAAAAAAGTTAAATATCTACAGCATGTGTCCATGCCTGTGTGAGTTTATATGTGTGTGTAGGTGTGTGTGCTTTATACAACAGACCTTACATTCCTATAATCTGGAGCTCAGGTGTTGCTCCTTTATCATGCACCTTAAACTCACATACAGCTTCAGAAGATGTACTTGGTACTGATGATATTTCCTTTATCAGATCTACTCCTGTAAAGCCAAACGAGCCCACCTGTTCAGTCAGTATAATATGGTAATTACAACGTGCTTTGCTGTGAGTCAGAGTCCAGCTTTGGGGCCTTTGGAAGCTGCCGTTTCACTGTCAGTAGGTCCCATATAATACATTTTGAGGGTTCATATAGACATCATTGCTTAGTATAAAAATACAAATAAATACTGATGGCAGTAAGTTGTAATAAATGTTTTATAACTTTAATAATGCTGTTGGTGATCTGCCTTTACTGCATTAATAACGTATCTTTATTGCATACCAGCAAACACAAGAAAACAGCACTTATTACAAGCCATTTATCATAAATGGTTAGCGCAGATCTTTTGACTGTGGAATGGTTATGAACAATCAGTATCTTACCTGTTGTAAATGGTTCTTTGACTAGCCTCATTTTAGAGAACTGGAGTATAACTATGAGCAAATTTAAAGGCAAAGGGTTAGTTCAGTGGTTCTCAATTATTTTCTGTCATGCCCCCGAAGGAACTTAATTTTTTTCTTGCCCTCCCCCTGAATTTAAATATTACTGAAAACCTGATCATTTTAAACTATTCATCGGTACAAACCACTGTATGACTTTCTTGCACCAGCATTCTGCATGTAATCATAATGGTAGGGGAAACATTGCATTATGTTATAGAACAAGTATAATTATCTTTTAAATTGGTTTATTTTGCTACATAGAATCATTAAATTAAATTTTAAAGTTGATTTGAAATTTACGTTAAAAAAATACTTCAAGATGAGTGAGGCATCTTGATTTCTATGGTGGTCCTTCTTCTAAGCTAGTCTAAAAGACAAGTATAATCTCAAAATAGTCTAAGCAATTTATTCTATTTATTTATATTAATAACAGTTTTGCATTGCACAGCTATTTACATAGAGTAAAACAGAAAAGATACTGATTGCTGATAACCTTTCTACATAACCCCAAATGAACTATTGCTTTAAAATAAACTTGTGCCAAGCTAGTAAATAGGTAGTTATTTGGAATAATACAATCTTGTGCTCATTTGAATAATTTATTTAAAATTCTGTGCTTTTTATATTATTTGCTTTTTTTGTTTTCTCACTTAATAATTTTTCTTCTTCTTTTCTTTTACAGTAATCATTTTTTAGGACCAAGCTCAGAGATTATTTTTTATGGCCAACTAAATAAATCAGTGTGAATCCAGATTATGGGAAAAATAAGTTTATCTTGTACACATACAGACATCTCCCCAGACACACAAAAAAATAAACAAAAGGTAAAGCTGGTGAGGTTCTATCTTATCGCCAACAAATCCCATTTAAAGGAACAGACAAATTAGTGTTTCTGCAAAACTCCGAGACTGTGCATGGATGTGTTTGTGCCATAGAGACCAATACAGTAACCAAGAGATTTTTTGGGATCGGAAGCTGTTTTGTTTCAGTGACATATCTCAAAAAGTCAGCTGCATTTATAAGTTTATGCCTCAGAACATAAAAATTGAAAATAAATGACCTGATCCTTACTAGGTCTAAAGCAACAAATGGCACCTTTAATTAAATACTCTTGACACCATAGCAGAGCAGAATTAACAGAACAAACCTGCTATAGTTTGTTTTTAGCCCATGTCAGCTTTCTGCTCATTTGCACATTCACTTATAAAGTCGCTGGTATTGATTAAATGCTTGGTTCGCGCAGTAAGCTTTGACTGGTAGCTTCTCCTGCAGATCATTATTCAGTATTCTGCAGCAGCGCCTGAATGATCTAAAGCCTCCCTACCTGCTCAGGAAATTTGAAAATGCCAGACCTTGCTGCTTAGACTAGACAAATTTTTAACAAAGAAGAGAAACATTTTTTGAACACATTGCATCTTTATGAGCTGATTTGCCTTCATGAATTAAAATGAATCTTAAATGAATCAACAGTTTTGCTTAGTATTGATTATTAAAAAAAAAAAAACTATAGAAATAACTGCACCTAGAGATAAAATGATGCACCTGGTGATTTGTTTTTACAAAAAATTATCCTAAAAAATTAAAAAAGAAAACTCACTTTTTATAAATTCTCAAACAAACGCTACACTAACCTCTTGTCAATGAGAGTCAGCCAATCAGAAGTCAGTGGAAGCAGCCATTACTGATTGTCGTAAAAAATGAAACCTATCAGAGTTCTGGTTTGTTGGGACATTTGTGTTTTGTGCCAGTATGGATTTGTAACCAGGAATATACAAATATGCTGAAAGTCCAGCTGCTTTAACAGACATCATATGTCTGAACACTTGTCACCTGCTCTACTCAGTGCAGTCTTCTTCCTTCTGAAACACAAAATGAAGCATTTTCTACAAAGTATTATGACCTGGAAAACTCATGTATATTATTTACATGATTAGCTCCTCAAGCAGTCCTTCACTTTAATGATCAGAAACAACTGATTTAATGTTTCATTTACCAACTAAACTGCATTTGCAAGGAATAAACCTTCAAAAGTTAGATGTTCTTAAACTTTCCAATATGGGGTGCCACGTGTAAAATAAGATGATAAAAAACGTCACTAACGCATTTTCATTATTTAACTTACTTTGAGTTTAAATCCTAGTAAAAAAAAAATTCCACTAACATTTTATTGTTATTTAGGTCACTGTTCTTACATTTTACTATTTTTTTACTAAATGTTAAACTTAAATGTAAATATGTCTAAATGTTTGATTCTAAAAAAAAAAAAAAGTGTAAAACTAAATGTAAAAAAAAAAAAACTTTGGTGTGCAGCTTTTGGGACATTGAATGAAAAAAAAAAAAAATAGTATCTCGTGCCCACCAGTTGCGCATCTAACTGGTGGGCACGACATACTAACTGGTGCACACGAGATACTATTTTTTTAAACTTTTCATACAATGTCCCTTTAGGGGCTCAGTATTGTTACAATGTCATCATCCTGCGACAAAAGCAAATGCTAACGCTAATAACGTGGTTAATGCTTCCCTACAAGACATCAAACTTGCAGTTGTGTCCGAGCTGTACTTTGAACTACTGGACCAAAGGTACCATCCATATTGTTTTCAATAAACATATTTTGAATTTGGATTTTAAATGCTACCTTCAGCAACGTTAGCAGTATTAGCAGCGTTAGCAGCATTAGCAGCGTTAGCAGTATTAGCAATGTTAGCAGCATTATAGTTTGCTTTTGTATGGATGACAATGTCTTATAAGCCGCGTATCAACAGCAAAAGCTGTGCTCCATTCTTTCATTCTTATATGTAAATTTTAGCTGCAACATTTAAGATTTAACTTTGACATTTAGATTTACACATTTAGATTTTGGATTTACCATTTACTTATATTACCGTACTTAATATTTAAATTTAACATTTAATTAAAATTAGCAAAATGTAAGAACAGTGAGCTAAATAACAATAAGACGTTAGTGGACTTTTTTTTACACTCAGAATGTGAGCTAAATAATAAATATGTGTTAGTGACATTTTTTAACATTTTAACTTACACTTGGCACCCTGTAGTTCAACACCTATGAACAAGTTTATGTAGCTCTTTTAGGCCATGAATTCAAAATCTAAAAATTCACGGACAGATAACTCAGAAAGTGATGTTAGTTTTGGTCTTTTCAAGAGATCTGTTGACTGGATTAAATATACAAACCAGCTTTATCCTTTTCACGTTCACTCAAACACGCTGGCATGTTAGAAACGCAGAATTTAAAGAGACAAAATATTTGAGGCAAAAATCATAAATCTGATCACTCTGACTGATCCTCGGCGTCACCCTCTCCCACAGGTTCTGATTGGTCCTTGTGTAGCGACGGGCTCTCCTGATGCTGGTCGCTTTCGTTTGGCTCCGGGGTTTGGGTGGGGGGATCGTGGTCACAGACCAGCTCTGACTCCTCGGTGTGGGAGGGGCTGCAGTCAAAAGTAAACTCTGATTGGTCCTCCGTGAATGAGGGGCTTTCCTGAAGCACTAGGTCCGATAGCTGGTTTGTGACGTCGCCAAGGCTGTTTTCGAAATGTAAGTGTGTTTTGTCCGAGAAGCTGACCGGAACGTCTTTGTAGGAAAGGTCCGTCTTTTTGGCCCCGTTCGGAGGGTTGGGTTCTCGAGGTAAGGACAGACCTTTGTGGCGCATACACAGCTTGTGCAGTTCCGTTACCTCAGATACGTTTGTGCTGTTCCCACTGTCACGAAAACTGGCCAGAGGAGGGCGTACTTTCACTCCGGTCACCGTCACGGAGCCCTCAATGGCCTTACGTAGCTGTAACGACAGTGAAATAAAACGGTGTATGAAAGTGGTCATCTAATCAAAGCAAATATATATAC
>JARVJO010000431.1:11060449-11073513 GCA_031762555.1 Cynodonichthys magdalenae | reverse complement strand
AAAATCAAGGTGACAAGGAGGGAAGTGAGCCAACTGTCAGAGCTCCAAAGAGGTGCAATGAAAAGACCAGTACCCAATGTTGAATAGTGCACACAGATTACTTTTGCAGAGTGATGCATCAAGACAAATCAGCTTCTGCCTCTCTGCACGACACCATCCGCACCTGAAGCACTAAAAAGCAGGATGCTCATGAACCGGCAGCCTGCTGCTCACGTGTAATCATTGACTGAAAGACAGATCTACGACCACAGATCAAACAGGAAACTTTGGCTGCCTTTAGATGAGTTCTGCCCAGCAGCAGCAAGAGAGCGACAAGCATTGACTCAGAGAGAGCACACACACATCCTCTCACACACAGTGCATGCCACACTCACATAAAGCTCACACACAAACTCAGGATTTCTCACCTCCAGCAGCTCCTGGTCTTGATCAGCACAAGAGAAAGTCTGTGAACCTTACAGAGAACATAAAACAGCCTTTATTAACGCTGCCTTGGAATCACAACATCGTTAAATTAGTGTGTCCTCGAAGTTCATCTGGTTTGTTTCGCCGTGTCTGTGTGAGTTCTTGTAGAGGTGTGAGCTACGCACTGTTCGGCATCTCCGTGTTGCTGATGGCGGACACAGATTTCAAGGCAGATTTCAGAGGCAGCTGAGCGTTGGAAACCACCGGGCTGAAGGTGGAAGACTCCTCTGTGGAGATCTACATGGAAAATATATTAACAGAAGCAGCCAGACACAAACAAAACAAAACAAAAACAAGCACATGCAGGACACAAACAGGACAGCACAGGTAAGGGCACAGACAACAGAGACAAAGAGGACAGGAATTAATTACAAAGTACGGAAATTATGCATTTATATAGAAACACTTACCACAAAAAGAAGTCCAAACTCTCTATCTGTGCCTTTACCTACTGCTACATGCGGCTCACATGCAGCTCACATGCTGCTCCTGATTAAGTCTTACTGCTAAAACCCAACCCACGGCAGACTGGTCCCAGCCCCGCCCCGACGCCCTGCAGATCTCCTCACACCTGTTGGGTGCTCACCAGGAAGCGGACCCCTTGGCGAGCGCTGGCGTTGGTGGATGCGTTTAGGTGGATGTGGGTGCAAGGGGAGCTGGGGGAGCTGTCCGACGTCAAACTGGGGAGAGAATCGGGTGTGCCGTTGTCCTGAGCCAGCTGACGGAGGTACTCGAGCCTCCGCTGGCGGCTCAGCTGAAGGGAGAGCAGAGACTGGAGCTGCAGCCGCTCGATGGAGCCCAGCAGGATCATGGACTCTGAGGAAAAAGCAAAGAAGTGGGACAAGATGGTCTCTGGAAATTAAAATAGATATAAAGATTGTTGCTCAAACAATAGCAGCACTTGGGGTAAGTGTTGTGAATGACTCAGCTGCAACTACAACAAATTTGAGTTTAATATCTCTAAAAATGGCTTTGATTTTTAAAGACACTTAGCTGGGGCAGCCAAAGAATTCTAGACATTTATAAAAACCTGATTAATGAGTGCATCTGCCAGACAGACTGGAGTGGAGAAAGGAGGACATTTAAGGTGAAAAATAAAAAGATAGTAAAGAAAAGTAGATACAAATGTACCTAAAGAGCTTGTCCAGTGACATTGAATACAAAAAATTAATGCATGGCCACAAGATAATAACTCTTGATAATAACTTTTGGTCACAAGATAGTTAATGCGTTGCCACAAGATAATGGCCACATGATAACTCTTGGCCACATAACAGTTAATGAATCACCATGAGAAAATAATGCATGGCCACAAGATAGTATTGCATAGCCACAAAATAATAGCATGTGGCCACAAGTTAATAACTTCTGGTCAAAAGATAGCTAATGCATTGACAACGAGATAAGAAAGCATGGCCACAAGATAATAACATGTGGTTACAAGATAATAACGCTTGGCCACAAGATAGTTAATGTAACACCACGAGATAATGTTGCATGGCCACAGAATATTAATGCATGGCCATGAGATAGTTAATGCCTCGCCGTAATATAATAACCCATGGCCACAAGATAGTTAATGTGTCACCATTAGATAATAACGCATGGCAACCAGATAACGCATGGCCACAAGAACATACAAAAAATGAAGTTTCCCAACACACATTTAGGGTGTAAAATGTCATCTCATAAATACTAGTACTGTAAAAAATTAACCATTTAAATTGAAGATCACCATTTAGATACCTTTATATATATAATAAGTGTACCTTTGAACAGTTAAATACCAAAACAACATATTTATATACAGTATAATCTGACTCCAACAATGTCTGTATCTGTCACAAACAGACACAGCTGCTAAAAATTATCTTGTGGCCACGAGTTATTATCTTGTGTCCAGGGGTGGATTTTCTTTTATTCACTGTCACTGGAGGGGTTCCGTACCTACCTCTTGATTCCACCAGGGCGAGTGTTTTGAGATGACTGGTCAACAGCATCTCCTGCAAATCTCTGTATGAAGAGTTCAGAGTGATGAAGCGCACATCCCTGACCATGATGTCCTCCACCCGGATGTTATACTTCCTGAAACAGGACGCAAGAGCCGACAGACACGTGTGACAAAAAAAACTAGAAAGACAAGTATCGATGCTTAAGATATAAGGAGGAAAAGCAAAAGCAAAACAAAAACCACCACTGACTCGTGATGCCCCATCCCCAGCTCAGGCAGATAGGGAAGTTTCTTGATGCGGATGATGGAGTCGTAAAGTGATGGCTGGAGCGCCTGCGCCACGGCGTTAGCCAGGATCACTGCTATCATCACAGGTAAGATGTGAGAGATCTGACCGGTCAGCTCAAACACGATGACGGCTGTGGAAACAGTGTGTGTGACTGCTCCAGATAGAGCTGCTGCGCCTGTAGAGAGACAACAAAAAGGTATGAAACAAACAAACAAAAAACATTACTGGCCATAGAATAGATGGGAAAAGCAGATTTATAGCAACTCACCGACTACAGCATAACCACCTGGAACTATGGGATACACGCTGCCATCTGCGTGGATGCCATCAGGAAACGTGGCTGCCATGATTTCTCCAACCAGTCTGCCAAACGCTGCACCTGTCAGTCACACACAGACACAGCCGGAGGTGAACCCTCACCAGGAAGTCCACCCGCTCTCTGGGAATCATCAGAAACAGAAAGGCATTTCCTTACCGATTAGAAACACCGGCATGAAGGCTCCACAGGGAACGGGCATGGTGGTGGCCACGGCAGACATCCAGAACTGGAAGGAAGAGAACAGTTCTGGTGAGAAATATTAGGCAAAATAAATTCTAATGCTACGTTTTTCTCGACACATTGGATTTTTACAAAGCTCACCTTCATGACGATAAACAGAATGAGCGTGATGAAGACGTTGACCTGAGGGTGCTTCCAGCCATGGTGGTGGCTGATGTAGTCGAACTCCTCTGCGACGCCCTGACGACACCAAGTACGGTTGTCGAACAGAGCGACCAGAGACTCATGCTGCGTCAGCTGACAGGACAAACAACAACAACAGAAACAGTAAGGTTAAATCATCACTAACACGACTCAAACCTCCTGCTTACAGCAAAAACATCCACCTGCTGCGAAGAGACTCTAAAAAAGAAAAAAGTTGTTTTTCAGTTAAGGGGACAGCTGTTTAATAGCAATAAGATTTGTCAAAATTTTATGTGGTAAAATATATTCTGGTTTTTTAAAACTCATAAGGCCCATAAAAACACATTACCTTCAAACATCCAATTAAATTTTGTTAAAAGAGAGAGTTTTTACAATCTCAAGGGGATAGATTTGTTTATTAAACCTAAATTTAGAACCAGTTTGAGGGAACGAAGTACTTCAATCCAGGGTATAAGATTATGGAATAATCTGGAAGATGACATTAAAAATGCCAGATCAATGTTTATATTTAAGAGAGAGATAAAGGTTGATTTGTTGGGGAAATATGTAATTGTATAAAGTTGTTGCTCAAGAAGGAGTTAAACCTTTATTGTTTTTCTTTTTTGTATGTTTTTTGTTATTGTAATTTGAAGATTATTTTGATTGAATTTATTTATTTGAGAAAAAGGGGCAGATATCATAAGATTTTTTCTTCTTCTGCTACCTTTCATTTAATTTAGGATTTGTATTTTTTTTTTATTATATATTGAATTTATGTTGTTTTTTAAAATGAATAAACTTTATTAAAAAAACTTTCAAAAAATTATATGAACTGTTGTAACTAATGGCATGGCATCAAATAAAAAACAAATCTAAACTACAGTTTTTAAAGCATCTACCTGTGTTCTTTTTGTATATTAAGCTTTTAGCCAACTGTTTTGCTAATGTTTGATTAAAGTCACAGTTTAGATCATTTTAGCGAGTAGCTAAAATTGTAAAATTTGCTATACTTTAATTAAGGCTCAGCTTTTTCTCAGATTTTAGCTATGTTTTTTAAGCAAGCTTTTTAAATAAATTGATTTATTTATGATTTTTTCAATTGTAGCATTTAGCTATGGTTATGCTATTTCAAGCTTTTAGCTGTTAGACGATTTTAGCTTCTGTTGTGCTCATTTTAACTTTAACAATTCAGTTAAAAATTCATTCTTCAACAAATTTCAGCAAAGTTAGTGTTCACTCTGCATTTTCTCAGAAATTGCCTTTTTGTGTTTAAATCTCGTCTCAGCTCACTGAGCACAATCAACATGTTTTGCCTCAGTCTTCGTCTAAGAAATTTATAATCCCTCATTATTTGAAACAACTTCTTGAGGAGTGGGATTCAGACAGAAGCGAAGGAGGATAAAGTCTGGAAACAAAATATTTTACCTGCAGACAAATTAGCATATTTTAACTTTAAGAGTCTTTTTTTTCGCTTCATAATAAAATGGTTTCCTCTGTTCAAAGCAAAAAAAATGGACAATAATTATAAAAATCACATTTAATAATTTTCTGGAATGTTTTCACAAAGTCAAATTAATCCTATTAAAGTAAAATGTTGCCTTCTTTGTGTTTTTGTAACAAAATAAAACACTGGATAAACATCATAATTAACCTAAATCACTTTTAGCAGAAATGATTCTGCCTGTTTTATGTTTGGTGAGGAGAATCTGAAAGGTTCAAAGTGACACGGAATGACATTTAAATGACGACAATTCTCTGAGTGAAGGCTGCTGCTCTAAAAAAACCTTTTTTCTTTTTTAAAATCTAACCTCTACAGTAAAACACAGGTTTGTAATAAGCTTTAAAACGATGTAGAAGCATCACTGTCACTAAACAGATCAGGATCTGAACCCGTCAGCAGCTGTCACCATCAGTTTCCTCACAGAACTTTCATCCTTTCAGACAGATTTTCTCACCTGTCCGGCCATGAACTGCCCGAAGCCTGGAGGAAAAGTGAGCGTGGAGACCAGCAGGGTGACGAGAGCCGGGTACAGCAGCCGCCTGACAGGAAGAGACGGACTGCGAGGTCGTTAGTGGAGGGCGGCATTCGTCAAACACAGACATAGATTGGATTCTTTAGTGAATTTCTACACATTAACGTCTAAAGATACAGATGAAGGTGAACTAATTCATACAGCAGGTTTTTTCTATTGTTAGCTTTAATAAATGTTGTTTTCTTTGTTTTGTAAAAGCTGTTGTTTGTCCTGTTTTCTAAATGTTCCCTTTTCTGTCTAGTTGTTTTTGTCACAGCTGGGTTTTCTGTTTTTGTTGCAAAGTTTTCTAAATGTTGCTTCCATTTTTCAGAAATATAAAAGTTGTTTGGGTTTTAGGATGTTTCTTCATTTTTGTTGTTTTTTTAATACTTATGCTTAAATGTTGATAAGTTTTTTTTCCCCTAGCTTAGATAATTTCTGTTTTTATTGGTATCATTTCTAGTTTAATTTTTTTTACATTTGTGTCTTCTAAATGTTGCTTGTTAAGCTTAGTTTTGTCTCAATATTGTTTGTTTCCATTGATGCTGTATAAACCATTTGATGTCTATAAAAAGGTTGGAATTTTTTTTTGTGTGTTCTTATTGTTTTTGCTAATTTGTCTAACTAGGTAGTGTTTTATACCTGAAGACAGCTGATCAGGGCTTCTAAACAAATATTTATGTTACTTTCAACAGATATTGGATCAGGATCAGATACTCACTTCCTCAGCAAGAACTTGTTAATGGTCTTTTGTTTCCTCATGCACTCCACAATCAGCCGGTTCAGGTAGACAAACAGAGCACCTCCAAAACCACAAGCAATCCTGTAAATTAAAAAAAAATTAAATTAAAACGAAAATCATCTAAGAAACCTGAAACAGAATGTCAGCTGAAACATGAGCTGGTGAAATCAAACTCATCTGGATGCTTCACAAGAGGAACAACAGTTATTTATTAATACTTATTAAAATGCGTCAGATAAAGTTGACACATGTTGTGGATCCAGCCTCTGGGCAGCTTGTAGTTTGATGTCAAATAATCAAATGTAAATCGCCCTTCAGGCTCCATGCAGCAGCAGAGTGACTTTAAGAGGAGACTAAACGCTCAAAAACTAAACATGGTTTAATGTGGCGCCACTTCAGAAGAAAACAAACAAACAAACGTACCCAAGGATGGCAAACGCCGGCAGCTCCTGAAGGTCAAAGGGGAAATCCAAACGGAAACGTGTCTTAAAGAGAGCCGTGATCGTTTCTGAGGAAGATGAAACCGTTCTCACTCTGCTGCTTTCAATAAAATGATCTACTGACTTTCTATTGTGACACCAAAATATGAATGTTCATAAATAGACAAGCAGGAATACAAAAATATATATATTTTTTTATTTTCACACAATCAGTTTAAAATATGACAAGTACTCTTATATATTTTACCTTCCTCCTGGTTCCACACAGCCAGAACTCTGAATATAAAAGCACTGAAGGTGGCAGCAAAGAAGCCCCTCCAGTAGTTCCTGACTGCAAAAAAGGTTGACGTGACTTCGATGCTGAACAGAACACCTGCAAAACAAACATTAAATAAATAAATTAAAAATAATAAATACATACTCTAATGTAAATCAATCATTATTTGGTATTTTCAGATTTTATTGTCAACAGTTTGTAATTAATGGTTCCATCATGCATTTGTGTGGCTGGTTCTTTTCTAAATGAAGTTTGTGCAGAACTGATCTGAGGTCAGGTTGGAATCTAAATGCTCTACACAAGACGTCAGTCAAGCCACAAAACAAGCTTCCAAAAGCTTCTGTCGTATTTAACTTAAGCTACATTCACATAAAAAGTCAGTGATGAAAATCAGTTTCAAGTCTATATTTCCATCTCATTTCAGGAATTTAGTTTGTAGATGATGACAAATACTCGTGAGGACCGTTTGATTCTAAATTATTTAAATTCATATGAGGAACGGATCCAATTCAAAGCACTTTATGAGCTGCAGGTAGAGAAAAACAAAATACCAGAACAACCAAAACAGAATTAATCAGAATTAGATAAAATGATCAATAAGATAAATAAAACTTTGCTCTCATGATATTAAAGGAAAGGTCAAAAAGTTTTTGCAGCGCTCGGGAACAAAAAAATGGAAATTTGAACATTTACATTTACATAAGTGGGTGAGTCCATCTGCTGACAAACAGAGGAGCAGCTGCTGAGTGGACCCAACGTGATTCATCACTTCAACATTTAAAGCAGCAAAGTTTCATCTAGATTATACTGACAGTCGGCACAGAGGGGAGGAAACTTTGAAGGTCAAAAAAAACATATATGATAATTGTAACTTTGAAGCCTACAAAGTGCCTATTATAGTAGAGTAAATAAAATGTCATTTGAACTGTCTTTGTGTTATAGACAAGCTGATGCTATTACCTTACCTGTTTGAGCTGCATCAACATGTTCAAACCTGTTTGTCTATTCAATAAATTTGCACAATAAATTGTATTTTTGTACCAATATAAAAAAAAACATCAATATAGACCTGGGGGTTCAAATTTAGAAACATTTAGTTCTTTTTTTTTAATTGTTTTTATTGCTTTTAACAAAAAAAAAACATCTTATGAAAATTAATAATCAAGTTAAAGTTGTGCATTTACAGAGGATCAGATGTGCAATTTACACTTTAATTACTCAGCAGGTTTTGGAATCCAACCCTTTGTAAAGAAAGGCTTTGTCTAAAGGTCTACAAAAACAGTTAATGTGTTTTTTTAAAAAAACAAATTGTTCTGGGAGAAAAATCATTCTATAGTCTACTTTTGGGAAAAATAGTGTAAAGATTTGTCATATTTAAAAAATAATATTATTTCTTTAATCAGGGGTAAAAAGAAAAAAAGCATCTGTTTTGAGAAAGGTGGAGTCAGAGTTCTATTGTTTGCAGATGATGTGATTTTGTTCGCCTCTTTATGATGGGATCTTTGGTGCTGATTGGAGCAGTTTACAGTCGAGGGACGTGGTGTAGGACCCTCCAAATGAACCATCATGGCTTGAGGACCACTTCTGAACAAAATAGGTGAGTTCATGTATCCTGGTACTTTGAGTGAGAGCAAGATGGAGTACTGACAGAGCAGAGATTGGGTCTGTGCATAAAAACTGTGGATATTATGGTCTTTAAAAACTTTGGGTAGTGATTGAAATAATGAGACCATAAATGTAAACGGTGTAAGGGGCTGGACTCAAGGTATTCTAAAGGGCAGGGTACTCAGTGACTCGGGGGCAGCTCACAGAGAACCACGGCTTGCTGGTGTTGGTAATCCAGTTGATTGATCTAACTTAGAAGTCTACTGGGCTTCTTTCATTTTTTGAAGTTTTCCAGACAATCTCATGTGGCAAAAGGTTTCCAGGGTAGGTTCCTAAAATTCACTGAAGGGGAATACATGTCTCGTCTGGTCTCGGGATCCGTCAGGAGGAGCTGGAAAACATCACTGAAGAGAAGGATGTCTGGAATATCCGGCTCATCCTGTTACCATGGCAAATGTTGGATGAGCGGTAGACAGTGGATGGATGGATGGACAGATGGGAACTCTGGTTGAGTCAACATGGAATGTTCCACAAGGAACGATGGGAAACATGAATATACATGTAAGATTCACGGTAAGCCAGGCTGAAAATTGTGGAGATTGGTTGCTCTGGATTAAAGATTTAAGACTGATACACTGGCAGAGATTAGCATTTTCTATTACTTCAACCAGTTAGCTTCTTAGTTTATTTACCATTACATTTGTATTTTTGTCTCTTACCTCCGATCGGGGCGGCAAAGCAGCAGCCAACACCCACTGCGCAGGCAGCCGACAGCATCTCGGTGTTCCTCAGCTCATTCTGATCAACAAAGAGTCAGAGATATGCACAAAACAAAAACACACAGTGTAAGTGAACATATGTTCAAGAAAACACACACAGATCCTAATAGATGCATGGACACAAGCCCATGCTAACAAAACACACAATGGCATCACAAAAAATGTAGCAAATATTACAAAACTGTACATAGGCAGTTCAAAAGAATTGAGTTTTGAAATTGTGAAATGAGATGTTGGAATCAAAGGGAAGGTGACAGATCGATGTCTCGCTGCGACGGCTGACTGAACTGATTTAAACACGGTGAAGACAAACAAACGGACATCAGTCTGCCTCGGTTTCTGAAATGGACAGCATGGATTATTGATGCTGATGGGATTGGCAGTGGAATAAAAAAAAAGCTTTCTAACACTTGTGTGTTCATACCTTGCTTCCTTCAAAGGGCTCTTCCTTTAGCAGTAAAAAATGAACACAAAGTAGAAGTTAGTTCCCATTAAATCCAACAAGTTTCAGCAGCAGCCTTTAAACACACAGACGACTGAATTAACATTTCTCTAACTGATGATGTTTATTGTCCATATGGGTGACGACTGGACTGTTTCAGTCTTTGTCATTGTGCTGACAAATGTGTTTTGGACATCACAGCCGTCCATGTTCCTCCATATTGGTGCAGCGAAGGAAGAAACACAGCACAGGTTTCATATGCGTGGAGGTGAGAGTGTGTCCTGGAGAATGGCAGAAATAATCATGGTTTTAGGTTTGGTTGTTTCCTTCGTTTCACATCGACTTTATTTTACTTATAGTGAGTGAACATTCTACAACCCAGATTTTTAATCACTAAATAAATCCCACACATAAACTCCTATAATTACAAATGCTGGCTTTAAACTGTGAGCTGAGAGTAATCTGGATGGTTGCTTTTTGTTTCTTCCTGGAGGACTCATTTCCCAAAGAGCAGGATGTAACAAAATCGGATATATCAGATCACAGCACAGATTTCAGCTTAAACTCACTCCCCTGTGTTCATAAGACTTTAACAGCTCCTGTGTTTAAAAAAATAACTGTTTTCTTTTTTGATAAAAAAATCCCCAAATCTGACACCTCACTTTAAAAAACCTAAAGTTTAAGATAATTAATAACATCATTATTAAATCCCCTCTTAACCTTGCTTTAAGGATTAATAATTACTAAATATATAGACCTGAATTACGTCCCTTTAAACATAAATTTACATTTTATTCTGCTTGTTTCTAATCATTTCCATCTTCCTCACCATGTAAATGCCACCAAAAACAGCAGCCATGAATTTACTCAGCAGAGCAGCGCACAGACTGGCGACGTGAACGAAGGGTCCCTGTGAGGGAAGGTGGAGAGAGATGTCAGCAAACAGGATACCAATTAAAGCACATTACAACACCGAGGAGGGAACACTGCACTCATCTCTGAACAAATCTCAAATTCTAATTTAAACTACTTCATGGATCAGCCATAAGCTCGAAAACAGGCTGTTATTGTCACAGTCAGGATATTAATACAATGCATTAAGTGCATTACAGTAGTCAAGACAAAAGCACAACTTCAAGTCACCAGCTGACAAAGTTGATCTGATTGTCCAAAGCTATAAAAAACAAGTCTGAACATGTTTGATTTGAGCATCAAAACTGAGGTTAGAATTGAATCTAACCACTAGATTCCAAACAGCCGACGTGATGTAATTTCAAAGATTGAACAAGACAGAAAATCAAAAACAGAAGGAACTAAATAAAATAACTTCTTGTTAAATTTAGATCAATTCAGGGCAATTTAGAATTTAATGTCAGAAATACAAGCTGTAAGATTTGCAAAGCTGCTGAGATCTGTTGGTTTTATAGGAAAAGTACAATTTGGTTTCATCTGCATAAGAATGATAATGCACATTAATGGTGTCAAATCCTTGTCTTATTTGAATGAATGGTTAATTAACAGGCTTTTGCAGAACTTAAAGAGATAATTTAATCATTAAACCTGATGTGTTGGAGCAAAGAAACAATAAACCATGCAGGTAAAAGGCCCTTAACATGGATTTGAAAAAGCAGTAAATACACTGTAAACAAAACAAACATGAGCCGAGAATTGACCCTTGAGGTACCCCAGGACCAGGGCTGGATGATGTGGCTGAAAAATGTATCACAAAATAAGCATTTCATATCAGTCAATATCGATAATAATTAATTAGTTTTTGTTTGACCTGTTTGAAATAAGGACCAGGAGAAAAAGGCAGATTAATACTGCCAAACTGGTGACATGATCCTCTTTTGTCAACAATTTCCTCTTGAGGCACAGTAGTGAAACATGAAGGTTACGATCGACACTTATTATGTGTCTATCGTGATATATTTTGTTATTGTTTTATCACCCGGCCCTATCCAGGACTGATGGATAATTTGTTAAAAGTGATGACAGAGGTTCTGTTAGTGGGGTTTGAGTGTTTTATATTCAGAGCCAAGTTTTTTAATCCAACTCATGGCTCTAAATTAATCCAAAAGAGGCCATGATTGGCAGCATCAAAGGCACAATTCACTTTAAAAGGAGTCAAATTGAGCTGTGACCTCTATCAGTACTCAGCAGCAAGTCATTAGTCATGTTAACAGGCAGAGTCTCTGATGCCCCCACCTCTTTCCCTAGAGGCATCCCACTGCCCAGAGCGCAGGTCAGACCTATGACTTTGGCCACAAACGTCTTGAAAGTCAGATACTCCTTGAGCACCACCCCTCTAAGTATCGTTTTCATCTCAGGAATACCTGAACCTGGAGAAAAAAAACAGAGAGAAAGAGATACCAGGTGGAATGATGGAGTGCAAAGAAAAGACGAGATGAAAGAAAGTAATTACACTGAATGGGGTAAAGATGAATAAATGAAGAGCAAGAGGGATGGGAGGTGGGTGATTGATATTCATACAGTTTTGTGTATGCACATCTCATCAAAGATACATTCTATGAATGCCCCGCAGAGACTTGCAGCACACGTCCTTGGAGCCTTTAGTGTGAACTTCAGAGACAGTTACATTATTCAAACACAGAAAAAAATGACCACGAATTAGTAAAACGAAACACATACATTTATGTATAAATGTTATGTCTTACCCACAGCCTGAGGTGCCAGGATCTGAGTGAACCCTGCTGAGAAAGTAATGAGCACCACTGGATAGGTAACCCACGCAATGTATTGTAGGAGCATGTTGCTGTCCAGGCCACCGTACATCCATTTCTGTGCTGCACACACACACACGCACACACACACACACACACGCACACACACACACAGACAAGTAAGTAATGTCACTTTTATATAAAGCAGCAGCAAATTAAAACCACTGTACTCTCTCTACGTTTGACTTTCTTTCTCACTTTCAGCCTGAATCTAATTATTATTTTTTTTCCCACCTTTGGCAGCTTGAGTGCTCATTAATCACTTGGTTCTAATAGCTGCAAACTTTAGAGGAAAAGAGGAAGGGAAGCCACAATGATCAAAAGTAAGCCAAAACAGAATATATCCCCAGACATAATAAGCCTATTTGTGTCTATTTGATCTGAATAGTTTAAATAAGAGGATGCATTTGAGTATTTTGGAGTGTTTGAATAAGTTCAACAGAATGAGCAAAGTCAGAAAATTTGTGCTTGATATGTCTATGAGAGCTGGATTAAGAAGACTCTGTGTTGTAGAAAAATAAGACTGACTGCTAAGATTCTGATGTTCTTATCAGGTAAAAGCCAATTTGTGGTTGTCTCGTCCGCACCTTTGCTGGCAAGTGCTCTCTCAATAGCTTCTACAGGAACATTGTCAAA
>JARVJO010000431.1:11041752-11057565 GCA_031762555.1 Cynodonichthys magdalenae | reverse complement strand
GAGAGCAATGGGCCCACTTATGAGGCCCCCGCTCACCTGGGTTGTACCCATCCCCAATTACCATAACCATAACCATATCAGGTAAAAGAATTATCCCGCATGTATCTGTTCACTGTTCAGTTTTAGGTCGTGCTGTCCTCTGAGTGATACGGCCCTCCAGTTATGATGAGATTGGTTATAATCTTTGTTCAAATGACCACCGTTGACAGTCTGAGGTCAGACAGATTGGATCTGACTCATCTCTGGGATGTTCTGCTTGACTTTTCTTTTGGAATGTTGTTTAACTCAGTTTGTTTTTGTTTTAAATTCACTTTATTTCTATAGTACTAAGTCACAATAAATCTGTCTCCCATCCTGAGCAAGCACACAGGAATAACTCAGGAAACCAAACCTAACTAAAGGATTTATCAAAAAGGAAAGTCTTTCCAGCCACATGGACAGAAACTGAAAGTAGGTTCCGCAAAAGCAGAGCTTGATACCTGAAAGCTCTGCCTCCCATTTTACTTTTAGAAACTCTAGGAACCACAAGTAAACCTGCAGTTTGAGAGTGAAGTGCTCTGTTAGGGAAATGTGGAACAATAAGATCTAGACGGAGCTTGGTTGTTTAGAGATTTGTATGTTAGAAATAAGATTTTAAATTCTATTCTGAATTTGACAGGGAACCAGTGGAGAGAGGCTAAAACTGGAGAAATATGTTGTTAAACAACAGGCTTCCTATCTTCCCTGTCTGTTTGCCATGACAATTTGATGGCAGCTGGTGGTTCTTGCACCTGAGCTAAGGCTAAAGTTTCAGACATAACAGATTTTTAAAAAGCTGAAATTCCTAGCTTATAAAGGTAAAATGTTGTAAGTTCAGCTGCTTGGTTTTGTTTTGTTTTTGGTCTCTGAAGAGCCTCAGCTCATGTTTGACCCCAGCTCAGAACTGGTTTCTCCTATTTGCACTTGTTTCTGTTGCAGCCTCTCACTAAATCCCCGTCTTAATGAGTCTAAATTAGTATCTCCAAACAGCTCACCAAGAGGTCTGACCTCTCAGTGATTAAACATTAATGCAGCTTTAATGAATAAAGTCATTTTCTTTTTCTTCCTCAGACAGTCGTTTTTCTCTTTCTTACCTTCTTGGCAGAAGGCGATGGCATAGTCCATGACCCAGCTGACCAGAGCCATGAGCAGTCCCAGCAGAATGAGAAAGATCCAGTCCTCTCCCACACGCGAGATCAGGAACTTTTGGCAGCGAGATGCACACACTGGCACAGAGACAGAAAGGAAGAAAAGAAAAGAAAACCTAAATCTCTGAGCAAATTATGTCCAAAGTCTGATGGGACTGAAGAGATAAATGGAGTTTTGTAATTTAGAAAAACACAAAAAGGAAGAGGTATCAACAAAAGACCTCTGGAAATCATATTTTAGTTTATAAAGGAAACAGAAAATATGACACTGGATGTAAAAATCAGTCAATAGAATACAATGTTTTCATAAAACAAGAAAATTTTAAACATTCTTTGACTGTGCTTTATGATTGTTGTTTCCATAGTTTGCTGTATTGTAAAATTCTGGATATTTGGTTTAATTTTATGAACATTTGCTTCAAATTGAAAGGGTTTTTACAGATTTATTTTGTTGTATATTAATCAATGTTTGAAGTGAATATGAAAACATTAACATAAAAAAAAAATTGTGGTGTCAATATTTTTAATTTTAAATCTTTAAAAGATTTTCCATTGTCTTTATTCAATTAAATTTTGTTAATTAGCAGAAAATATACACTAAAAAAATCATATCATCTTATAAAGTAAATTTAAAAAATGCTTTAGATTTACTCAATTCAGTTCAGTAGAACCTGTTGACATAATTTATTTAAGTAAATCCAGCACAAATGTTTTTATTTTTTGAGTGTATGACAGACTTGAATCTGAGAGGGGAATTTGAGAATTTAATGCTTTTTATACTTTCATGTTAGGAAAAAAAGCATTAGAGTGACCATTTCCATTCAGTGAGAATAAAGAAGCCATAAAAACTACAGAAAACAACAACCTAAAAACCACAAGCCACAATTAAAATGCAAATAATTAAGACTTTTATTGGGTTTGTTTTAAAGCACATCTGACTCTCAATCAACTTGACATGGTTAAAAATCCTGCTACAATATAATCTATAAATTGGAGTTAGGTCAGCTAAAAGAAGCAGCACTGGACTCATTTCTCCTCTCCTGTCTGTGGACGCAGCCAAAGCCTAGAATTCACTCCCACATCCAGAGGATTTGTAGACGTGCCCGTCCCATGAGGAGAGACAAAATGTGCCACTAACACACATAGATTCATGTTTCCTAAAATCGCTTTAGCGTTGTTACGTCAGTTTTGCTTCTTCTCTTTTTATGAACGTCCTACTTAATGTATTAATTGGCATAAGTGAGAAAACTGCTAATGTAGAAAAAAAGAGCAAGATATGTGTGGATGAATTGTAAAACAGGCAAAGTCAAGGGCAGAAAAACGAAAGGCCGAAAGAAGAAAAAGGTGCTAAATCTCATGAAAGATGAACATTATCATGAAAATAAAGCAAATCTACACAATAAGATCTTCATTGATCTTCTTCACTCATTTTAGTACCTCTTAAACAATAAATGACTCCTTTGTGGTTTGAATAATATTAATAATAGCAAATGCCTTCAGTGATTTGTCATGTATAAAAAAAAAATTTTAAAAACACACAGTATTGTCAAGATTTTATAAATCATAATGTGACAAAATTTTACATACAGGAAAGATTTAGCTCCTGTCTTTTGGTCATGTCAATAAAAGTTTTGTAATTGTTGCACATAATGAAACTTTCAGAACTTTATTATTGGATGTACATCAACAACTGATTGGCCTTTAAAGCCAACTTAATTCATGATGGTTGCCACCACTGAACATAAGTCAGCCAAAAATATATATATATATAATGACCTAACATTTGGCCTGATAGCAGCTGAGAGTATGGAGATAAATTGGAGCCATAAAAATTGTTCTAAAACGTTTTTTTGAAACTGAAAGAAAGATTTTGAAACTAAAAGAATAAAGAGTTTGAAACTGGAAAATAAAACAGTTTAAAAATACTTGTCAGATTCTACTTTTTTTTAAATGTTAAGTTTCAAACTTCTGGCTCTGTTTTGGCGTGGGGGCGGGGCCTCAGATGATAGTGGGTGTGGAATCATGACTGACAGTTCGACACAGCAGCTTGACAAAATATTCAAAGCTGTTGCATTCATAGATTTGTACTGCAGTTTATATCAATAAAACATTTTATTTTTCAAAAATCAATCACACTTTTTTGTTTCAGTTTTGAAATTATTTTGTTTCAAAGGTTTGTTTTCAGAAAAAAGATCCTGGTTTAAAACTTTGGCCTAAAATTTGTCTTTTTCTCCCCTTTAGGGAATGTTGAGTCTTCATTCAAAGGAAATAAAAAAAAAAATTAATGTTTATATTTGAATGATGCATTAAAAATAGATTATATCAACTTTGTGTTGCCTGCAGAGGTCAGATCACAACTGAATCTCTGAAGGAAAGAAAGCACAACTGTGTGTTTAAAAGGACACGATGCCCAGCCGTCAGGCCACCTGCTGCGTGGAAAGCTGCCAGCAGAGAACGTACACAAACACACAGAGTCAACATGCAAACGCTCATGTGCAGAGAGACCTGCTGGACTGCAACAAGCTAACAAAAGGTGAACAAAAAAAAGTAAACTTGTGCAACTAAATTAAACTAAAATGTTCATTCTTTCACTCTTACCTTGACACCCAAAATTCATTCTTTAAACCGAGTCTTGAAGCTCTAACAGGCTGGTGAAGGTGTATGAGGAGTTGATAAAGGCTGCCTTTACATAAATGTCCTCACTGAGATAGCTCTTTAGGAACACACATGCACTGAGTGTCTGGCAACCTCACAGCCACATACTTCAGCGGGCATCTTGGCTCGCGCTCACATCCGCAGGTTCGTGGCCTTCACAGATGTCTTCTATCTCTTAATAAAGATCACACCCAGCCCAACGCCAGACATTTTCTGCTCCTGCAATGCGTCACTGTACAACAACATGCTTTCATCAGGAGGAAAGGCCGAAAACAACGGGCCTCTTTTCAGCTACGTGGAGTATATTCAGACATTTAGAGACAAACCTAATACACCAAGACTAAAATGGAGAACTGAGTCACACCAGCCAGCCATAAAATCCCTGACTTTTTTTTTTCTTTTTTTTTTTTTGCAAGTCAAAATAAATCTCCGTTAGGTACATGGATTTAGCTTTCCATCACGACTGGCTCCAGAGCCTTCAGCTGCATGTGTAGGCTGCCTTGTTCAAACGCTGCTGCAGCCGCTGATCTGAAACGAGCCTCTCACACTTAAAGTCCATCACCCACACAGCTGCGGTACCCACACAGATGCATAAGAGGAAAACACTGAAACTCCCACTTCCTCTAAAAATCTGACGGAAGCCTCTCTCTGTGTGTATTACCTAAGAAGAGGCTGACCGGCCCGAGCATCTGAAGAGGAGTCTAAAAATACAAGCAGTTCTTGATCTACGAGCGTACGCTGCAGACAGGGGAGCACACAAATCACGGACTGCTGATCCCAGAATGATAGTTTTAAATGGCTTCCTTTAGCAAAAGCCAGCAAGGCTGAACTGATGTAGTGCCGCTTTCACCTGTGGAGCAATCCATCGCACTTTAATCAGACCAACATAGACACTGGGGAAAGAGGCGCAGATTGATTTTGAAAACTATCGAGCTGGATCACTTGTGCAATAAGTGTATAAGTAAAAAAAAAAAAAAAAAGAAAAGAAAAAAAAAATCCAATTTTTATATTTTTCTTTTCTAAACTTTGGTAGCCCCCCCAAGTTATTTCAAGATAAACTTTCTATTAACGATCCAATTTGGTCACTGGGCAATTGCATCAACAACATAAATAAAAAATAACATAAATGATAAATACTTTGCTTCTCAATTAAAATTCTTTCAAGAAGATCTGATAAATGAAGCCAAATAAACTACATCTCAGAGCAGAGAATGCTTTATTAGCTTTTTAGAGACCTACGTCTAAGAGCTAAACAATATCTTACCTGTTAAGATATCACTCTTCAGTATAATTCTGACCATTTTGATGAGCTAAAGGCTAGTCTGACCAGGACAGAGACCAAAATAGATTAATATAGCCTTAAAACAAGTCCTATCTATAAAAATAGAAGAACAATATTTTAAAAACCTTTCCATTGTTATATATTTGCATGTGTATTCGCTTAGAAATACATGGTTTTTTGAAAGTGGCAGCAGCAGCAAGCTGTAGCACCTCCATCATGGCCTTGGCAATGAATACCATATCATTGCTTACAGAATAATGTAATATAAAATTGACAACAACGTAAAGATTGGAGGTGCTTTAGGACGGTGATAATTTACTTTGGTCTTAGCTCTGTTCAGATTAGCTGTTAGCTCATTAATTTAGTCAAAAATAAATTGAATTCCTCCAAAGCAGATGCTGTTCAACAAGTCTTCCATTTAAAATATCTAATTATTGAGCTAAAAATGTACATCCTAATACAAAATATATTTTGGTCTTAGATGCTAATTTTCAGCTGTTCGCTAAAACTGTATTTATCTAACTTAGTCTCTTGATTTAATCTGTTTTAAAGTTTAAGTTTATGCAAAATTAGCTCATAACTTTAGTTGAAGACCTTTTATTTATCTGAATGAGTTATTGGTCAGAGCCAAGTGGTTTAACAAACCAGACATTTTCATGAAACTAGTCAAGTACTGAACAGAGAATAAGTAAAAAAAACAGCCAAGATATGACGATCAATAATTTAAAACTCAGGCCTTTAAATTCAGTACATTTTTCTTTCTACAGCTCTAATATTTGACATTAAATATATGCATGTTTACAGTAGCTTTCTAGAAATAATGTACAGGCTTTAATTTCATCGTTTTTAACATTTATTTCAGATGACGATGCAATCCATTTTCTGAAACTTGTTTAAATCCATCCTAATATTTGGACAGGCGTCCACAGTCAGATGCTAGATTCCATCACAATAAATAGAGTATATTAGAACATTTGAAGATGCCAATAAAAGCACTTGCGTGTCAAAACCAAGCAAGGGAACAGAACAAATGCATTTTATGACTAATAACGTTCTCACTAAATCAAGTTTGTAACCTTATAGATGTTTAGCCAAGCCATTATCTTCCACCTCCAAGGCTCATCCATCAAATCAAGACAAGGCAGGTGTATTGTGGAGCTGACTGATGAAAACTAAAAACTGCTGTTTCTTTCTGAAGCAGCATGTTGGCTTCACACGCTCGCCCAATCCGTCACTCTTGTTGTTGTTGGAAACATCCGTCTGAAGTGGAGCTCTCTTGTGGTGCCACTCCCTTATCCGCAGTCATCTGGGAAGACTAGACGTAAAATAATCTGACAGTTCAGATCAGAGTTCAGCTCACACACACTCACACACAAAGTGAAGCAAAGCTTTCCACTCAGACGAGCACACTGTGGCCCACTGGCAGCCAGCAGAGGGTGCAGACGCCGAGGCAGCCCTTGTTAACTGGAGGTTGTTGCTCAGATCAGTCACATCTAATCTCATTCACAGCCTCTCCTGCTCCCCCAGTGTCAGGACTCTGCTCTGCTGAGTCGAAGTTTTTGAACCCAAGCAGGAGCGTTGCGTTGGCCTGACCTTCAGGACGCATCGTTTCAGGCTCACTGAGTGAGCGACACTTACTCTGGCACTTTGCGCAGGGGTCCTTCTCGTACTCCAGCAGATCGGCTGCCCGGCTCCGAACGTTGGTGTTCCTCCGCAGTCCATCTCGCACCCCACCGTCCCGTAGGCGGGCTGCCTCTTCCTTGGCATACACACCCAGCTCCTGGGTGTAGCGCCCATACATCTGCGTACACAAAAGGCAGAAAAAAAAGGAGAGAGCGCCTTTAAAGAGTTGACAGAAATAAGAGGTTGTGTGAATCATCAGGGTTTCCGTTTAAGAACTGACATCACACAGTGAGACATCTGACTTGTGTAAACATGATGAGGTTTAAAGTCAGGCTCACACAGAAGCAGAAAAATGAAATACTATTCTCATGCTCATCTTTAATCTCTTGAATCGACTACGTTTCCCCTCAGCAGTCATGTAGAGGCTTTTTCTTCGACTGATGAGCGGACAATAAGATGCACCTGTCAGAGCCCAGCTGATTAACTCTGCAGGCCTGCCACACAATTGACTTCTGATAACAAGAGGAGGAGCTCACTGGGTGTATAAAAGCTGTGTCAGAACATTGTGTGTTATATCTGCAATTTTGGCTAGAGTGTAGTTCTTTAACACCATAATGGAGCTTTTCAAGTGGCTGTTTGGTGTTGTCTTGATTTGTGGTGCTTCTGCCCAGAATTATTGGCTGCAGCCTCCGGTGCAGAAACCCCAGTTTTCTCCTCAATTTCAGAATCCCCAGCCGCTGTCTAAGGTCCCTCCACCTACAGCTTCTTTTGATAAATGTGATGTGGAGGAAGAGGAGAAAATCCACTGTGGGAGTCCAGACATCACAGCTGAACAGTGTGAAGCCATTAGCTGCTGTTTTGATGGACGTCGGTGTTACTACGGGAAAGCTGGTATGATTTTAATCTTATGTTTGTCAAAGTGTAAAATCCCCTTTATTTTTAACAATTTTCTCTCTTAGTGACTGTGCAGTGTACCAGGGATGGTCAGTTTGTGGTTGTGGTGGCCAGAGAAGTCACTCTGCCACCAATTGATGTGAACTCTATCAGCTTACTTGACTCAAGTGACTCCTCCTGCAGCCCAGTTGATGGCACCTCAGCCTTTGTGATCTTCCAGTTCCCTGTGACTGCTTGTGGTACAGCTCTTAAGGTGGGATGTGGACAAATTTTAACATGGCAATCTGCTTCATGTTAAACAAAACTGAAGGTTGATTTCTGCACAAATCCCTTAACTTGTCCTAAAAGTTAAAGAGCTAATTGAAACATCACTTCAATGGGTTAATTGCTCTTGCTTGCTCATTTATCAGGATGAAGATGGATACGTCGTGTATGAGAACCACATGTCGTCGTCTTACGAAGTGGGAGTTGGACACAAAGGATCGATCACCAGGGACAGTCATTTTGAGTAAGTTTGTGGCAGATTCATTAAACATGCCTCGTGACTCGCTGTCCTGCATGTTTTAGCGGTTTCCCTGCTTCTGCATACCTGACTCAAAATGATTTGCTCACTAGTTTTAGCAGAAGCTGTTCAGTTTGGTGTGCAGGGAAATGTATGAAACATGCAGGATGGTGGGTTGCATAGAAAAGGACCTCTGTTCTAAAGTGTGGCACTTTCATCAGCTGCAGACATTTTTGCACCCCTGCAAATTAAGTGTAGACTCTTGTTTCAGCATGTTCTCAGATGATTTGGCCTATTGGTGGAGAAACTAAAGGGATGACTTTAAAGGTGCTCAAAGTAAATGTTAAAGGGACTATGAAGTGGGTATGAGCCATTGGTTAAACTGCGTAACATTTACCCTTTTGTGGATTGCCATCTTTCACATCTCTGAGCACTGATTGCACTAGCTTCTGCAGAAGCCTGTCAACTTGATTCAAACCAGGTGTTGAAGCAATGGAACAAGTAAAATGTGCAGTATTGGACAGCCCAGTCTTGTGAGAACACTTAGCCTTTTTTAAAAAAAAAACTAAAACTTAAATCTCTTGACTAATGATCCTCAAAGTACAACACTCATGTTTGCTGCTTTAAGATTGTAGTATCAAATCTCTCTGGATGTCTAAACATGGTCTTGTTTCAACAGGTTGTTGTTCCAGTGTAGATATTCTGGCACAACTGTGGAGGCTCTGGTGTTGGAGGTAAACCCTGTTCCTCCCCCACTGTCTGTTGCAGCTGCAGGACCCCTGAGAGTTGAGCTCCGACTCGGCAACGGACAATGTCACACGAAGGGATGTGTGGAAGGTAAGAGTGGTGCAGACTTGTCTGTCGTCTTGTTTCCTGACCTGATGGCTTTAATCTGATTGCAGATGTGGCAGCATACAGCTCCTTCTACACTGCAGCAGATTACCCAATCACCAAAGTGTTGCGGGAACCAGTTTTTGCAGAAGTGCGTCTCTTGGAGAGGTCTGACCCAAATATAGTTCTGAACCTGGAGCACTGCTGGGCCACAGCTACCCCAAACCCTGATGGCCTGCCACAATGGGACCTGCTTGTTGATGGGTATAGAGAATTGTTCAAATTCTGGTTTTAACTTCTCCTTGCTAATGGAACTCTTCTTGGCTGCAGATGCCCCTACCATGATGACAGATACCAAACTACAGTGATTCCTGTGGATCAATCTTCTAGTCTTGAGTTTCCAACTCACTACAAACGTTTTGCCAGCAGGATGTTTACGTTTGTTGCTCCAGAAACGTTTACTCCTCAAACAGAGACGGTGCATATGAACACTAAGATTATAGACTAAATTTAATCACAATGCAACTAAACGTGGTGTCCTTTGCTTCTAGGTGTTTTTCCACTGTTCTACAACAGTTTGTCATCCAAGCAGCTCAACCTCTTGTGAGCAACAATGCCACAGGAAACGTGAGTATTTCAGCTGGTACTGCAGAGACTTGACTGTAGCTGAAACTTGCTACAACTAACCTGGTGTAAATGACTACAATGAGGGTGTTTAACTCAAATATGCCTACTTGTCAGGACTGAAGTTTCATAACTTTTTGGAAATGATTAAAATGTAATCTTGCACTTGAAATTCTTCACTGCTGCACATAAAATTTTTTTTCCTTGCAGGAAGAGCTGCAGTAATGAAAGTCCCCTCAAGCCAGAGGTCCCTGGTCTCCAGCGGTAAAGTGATCCTGACAAAGGATACGTCTTTAAAGATTTAAACCACTCGAAGCCATTTCAGACTTTTAATAAAAGCTTGTTAAAGCTCAAACTTTGGATTTTTCCTGATTTTACAATTTCAGTCTGTGGTGCACAATTTTCAGTGGTTAACTCTTATGAAAGTTAATTGGTACAAATGGGCAGGCAGCTGCAATAAATCTCTTTGCTCAAACTAAAGGCTGGTTTATACTAAAATCTCCCCCTCGGTGACAATTATGAA
The DNA here is from genome assembly GCA_031762555.1 of Cynodonichthys magdalenae. Classification (NCBI taxonomy): domain Eukaryota; kingdom Metazoa; phylum Chordata; class Actinopteri; order Cyprinodontiformes; family Rivulidae; genus Cynodonichthys; species Cynodonichthys magdalenae. Next base: position 11,047,465 of record JARVJO010000431.1, on the reverse strand, counting down.
TCTTCTCTCCTGCTATTGCCCCAGTAAGAACTTGCGAAGCAGCTCACAGCATGTTATTGGAACTTGTGTTCATGAGGAACAGTCCAGGTCCTCAGTGCTAAGGACCTGGACTCCAATCAGCTCTGCAGGGGGCATGTCTAAAGCAGTTGTGACCAGCTGGTTTTGTATTGACCATGGGCATGCAGCTGATTTTCTCCCAATGGGTGAACAAAGTGAGTGCAGTGCACAGTCGCTTGTGTGGGCAGTTTGTCTTAAGTGATCGGACTAACTCTGCTTATGGGACAAGGTGAGAAATGGTGAATGACTAGAATTTAAAACTAATTTGTAAAGGTTTAACTTCAAATTTTGTGCAGCTAGCACCTTGACTAAAGTTTCCTGTTTTGACAAAGCTCACAACTTCAAACTCCACCCAAAATGGTTAACCTGACCAATCCCATCTTAAACTGTACCCACAAACGTACTGAGGGGTTTTTTTTTTTTTTTTTCAGAATAAAAAAAATCCAGGATATTCTAAGCTTGACATAACTTCAGTTCTGGCTTGTTTCACAAAGACCAAACCAGGCTGAAGAGGTGCAGTTATGTCAGGTGTGTAACCCAGGTAAACTCTTGTCCACGACCACAAATACAGATTCTACAATGGATAAAATGCATGCTCCATACTTCTGACAATTAACAGCCTTTGGTTTGAGCTTTAGGAGCCTAAGGTTAAATACTGACAAATATAGCTAAAAGTTAATGTTTGCAAATTCAATAGATATTTAAGATTGCATATATTGAGCTTAAACTGAAAGGAAGGTGTTTGGTTAAGGCATACTCAAATAGGTAAGGATTGTCGCAGTTTCATGACTACTTGCGTCGTTCACATTGACATTTCCGCAGCTTGACACAATCGGTGGGTTGAACTTTACCCCCCCCCCCCCCCAAGAACTTGTGATTGGTCAGTTTGTGGGAGTTTTTTTTTTTCATGTTGAAAGCGCTCAGATGCTGCATTTTGCTTAAAGGCAATTGCCTCCAGAGCTGACTGTACCAGGAAGCAGCGATTTAGAGTAAAATGGCCAAAAACTCGAGAAAACGGGCATTGTGCACAGAAGAATCTAACTGATAACTGTGGAGCTTTAACCAGGACAGACGTGGCTAAATAACATCGGGTGACGGGTCTCTGACGTTTTTTTTTACGGCATCTAGACTCCAGGAGGAACCCCTGTAGTGACGTATACCGAAGCGGGAGGGGTTTCCCAGGAGCTCGGCACGAGGTGTCTCAGACTATGAAATGTGTGTGAAAAACCACGTGACTGTGCATCGACTGTTTGGCTTTGGAAGGAGTATGCAGGAGCTTTGAGTCAATGACAGAAGGGAGGGGCATTAGGCTTTGGTCAGACATGGAGCCAGACAATTTTTGACCTCTATGGCTGGGTCCTCCCTGGGCCGGGTAGGCTGCTCAAATCTGCTATGCCTGTGTCTCAATTCATGGGCTGGGTCCTCATAAGTGCGCATTTGTTGGCGGCATACGTTACTATCTCGCGAAGAGTACTGTCCCAATTCGAAGGCTCCTCATCTTGCGGCCGACAAACTCTCAAAATCCTAGGATGCATGCAAGTATCCTCACGGGCCGAGGCTACCCCAGGATTCAATGTGCTTTATCAGTCATTTCTCAAGTCCTCTCAACACACTTGATAGTCTATTAAAGGCCTTTATGAAACACATTAAAACAATAACAATGCCCACATGGAGAATTTAAATATTTAAAACAAAAACCATCGTAATGTTAAAATAATCAAGACACTAAGCTTGACTAAGCCTAGCTGTTAGCCTGGTGTGGAGCAGGCTAGCTGCACAGAATAAATTGCCATGGTAATATGCACCACTGCTTTTGTAAAACCAAATCGAGGCTTAATTCAGCCAGAATATCTGGAAAATCCTGGCTTAATCCCCTATCCTGGTTTTGTGAAATAGCCCTCAGGTCTTGGACAAACCCCCCCCCCCCCCCCCCACAAGACAAAGTCCTACATAGTGACAGAGATCCCCCCTCCCATTTATTTATTTCAAACAGGCAAATCTCATTGAGATCGCAGATCATTTTCAAGGGAGGCCTGGGTCTGAAGGCAACCTTTTGTACATGTTTTTGATCCGTGGGGGAAAACCAGAGTACCCAGAGAAAACCCGCACAAGGAGAACATGCAAAATTCGCAGGGACACCAGGTTCAAACTGGGGTTCAAACTCAGGACCTTCTTGCTGTGAGGCATCAGAGCTAACCACTGAGCCATGTTTGGTCCTAGTCTGCTAGTGTTTCACAATTTAAAGCTTAAACTTGAGACCAAATAAGCCTTCTAAGAATGCAAAGTACTTTAATGCATGAAAAACTTTAAGAGCCTTACTAAAATGCCAAAGGCAACACATATCATTTATGAATCCTGTTTTTATGTAAAACTTTTCACCAAAAAATTAGAATTCAGGGTCCAGACCTTGGCTTAAGGTACCACCGATCTGAGTGCAAAGCTCTGCTCTGGTTTTCCAGGCAAGTATTTCAAACAGAATCTTGGATCAAAAGTCAGTGAGACTTGAATAGAGGGTGGAATTGTAGTTATGGTGAGAAGTCTGTCGGCTGACTTTTTTGACTAAATATTTACAATAGAAACTATTTTGCCTGAGGTAAAAAAATGCAGCATTTAGCTTAAATGAGTCAAAGTGCATCTGTTAAAATTACAAATAGCTTCTTTACTTGCTAGATATTTTTCACACCTTTAGTGATAAACACTCGAGTGAAATCTGAATGTAGTCAAGTGGGTTAACGTTGCAATCACTTGATGCTGTCTTTAATGAAATAGGAATGATGCAAACTTATTTCTATCATGAAGTCACATGAGTCACTATTCCAATCTTTACCAGCACTATATGTAGCAGTGTCTCCTTTACTGCTGTGCACCACCTCCTCCTTTGTTTCCCCCATATCTCATTGAGATGGGCATCACGACTCCCGCAGCCTAACACTCTCTGCTTGCATGAACATGAAGGTGCAGAGAGGAAAGCAGAGCAGCTGTATAGGTTCGGTGTGACTGGGCTGTCAGGATGCTGATCTCCCTCCACTTTTAACCCCTGCCCTGCTGGAAAGGCATTAAAGCGAGAGGCAGCTTTGCATCATCTTCAAAAATAAGAAAAGCAGCAGCGGCAGCGCCTCCTCTATAAGCCGCGTGGCAGAATTCTCAGAGGAATCTGCCAGAAGATGTGAAATGACAGTGGCAGCTCCTGTGTGGACATGCATCCTTATACGGGTGGAGTGGAAGTGTAAACAGGTTTTATCTCAGGAATGTTGGCAATTAAAGTGACGGATGCAGATTAGTTTACATGTGCAGAATGCTGAAGCAAATGAACACACAGGGAGACAAAAAAAAAACATTAAAGCAAAATGAGGCCATTTAGCCACATTTAAACTAATGAACCATTCTCATTTCGATCCCTTCCTGTCCTGTTAAGATGACTGGAAATATTTAGTTATAAAAAACTGCAATGTTGAGGAAAAAACAATCTTTACGCTACAATGGTCAAACTAATTTCTAAAACAGAATAATAGTGCAATATTTATGCAAAATTTATTCAAATTTTTTCTCTCCAAAAGAGCAGAACTGAACTATACTTGCAACTTTAAGCTGACAATAACTTTTACTGTGTTATCTTGGCAGCTCTTCCAGCTTTTGTTGCCTTTCATCAAGCTTTTACATAATGAAAAAAAAAACCCATAGTGAATCATAGCCGCATTGACAACAATGCACTCTGTCACAGATGACTAACAGCTGCTTGGAGTATTATCGGCTTGTTAAATAGCTGTCGTCGGTCGTTATTGCTCCCAAAATAACACCTGCAACTTTGAGTGGTCCAGAGGGTACGTATCATAAATCACACGTCTGGTTATTGATACCTGCAGAGTGACCTGAGCTGCATCTGAAGAGTGGAAATAAAGGTTCCGTTTATAGGTGAAAAAAATGAGGCAGTGTAGTTGGGAGGTTTTTTCTGTGTGCAGCAGAGGAGGTGGGAGGTGGGTGGGTGCTGAGGAGGGGCAGCAACAGTTGTTTTTTTTTTTGGGGGGGGGGTTGTTTGTTGCAATGAAAAAAAAGTTAATTCAAAGGTCTGAAAATTTACAAACCATGGTTACAAAAGGGAAAAGCTAATCACAAGGTAAACTAATGACACTTGTTTTGCATGAATTGTAGTGGTCATCAAGTGGTGGCCCATGGGCCATATCAGTTCCACCAGTTCTTCCCATTTGGCCGGTGAAGTGTTACATTATAAATAATGCACAATTTGTTACAAGATCCAGTTGTGGTCCAGCTCAGAAAGAGTTAGAAAAAATGGCCAATCAGCCAATCAAAGAAATTAATCAGGTTTATAAATTATCCTTTGAAGTTACAGGTTTAGCTGGTGAGCTTGGTAGAGACTGAGTTGAGTCTTTTTAGTGTTATAAACAAAATATTCTCATAGAAATACAGTTTATCTTTTCAAAATTTTAATTTTATGTATTGTTTAGAACTGGTAAATGATTTAAAAAATACATTTTAGAAAGACACGTGATTAGCATTGATTTCATGTGTCATACACACATTAACACCTTTTTCATTTATTATTTCTTAGAGATAAATTTAATCACAATCCAGCAAATCAGTTGGCCTTTATTAGTAAAGTAATTTATTAGACTTAAAATCAAAATACTTGCTTTTAAAATATAAAGAGAATCCAAAATAGACCATTAAAGTTGACAACGATCACAAGAGTGAATAAAGCGACATAAAGAGAAATTATTAAGCCATTTATTTATATATTTAAATATTGCTTTCGGGGCTAGATAAAATGTTAACGAAGGCTATGATTTGGCCCGCGGGCCTTGAATTTGACACAAATTAAACATTTACTAACCTTCACTTTTTGATTCAATTTAGCTTGATTATAAGACATAAACATATATATTTTCAATGGTGTGTAAACATATTTTCATAAAAATAAATTGGTCACTGGTATTGTTTATATCAAAACTGTCAAGGTGGTTATTTTTATTAAGCGTACTACTCAGTTACTTATTTTGTTATCCATCCATTCTCCTTACCTGCTTATTCTGCCTCAAGCTGTCATTGTGTTGGAAGTGGTGTACACCCTGGACATGTTGCCAGTCCATTAAAAAGTCATACAGAGACGGGAAACAACTCACGCCTGGGGCAAGTTTAGAAAATACTATATTAAATAAAATATTTACATGAAGCTGTCACTGTTAAGCCCACACTGATGCTGTGCTTACTCTATATCTTATTTAAGTTCAAACAGGTTAGTCTTCTGAGTGTATTTAAAAACTACACTTCTAATAGGTAAATTACGGTAAGGATATAAAAAAAAAGCAGCGGGCTGTTAGACTTCTAAACAGGTGGCAAAAAGTTAGTATTATAGTGTGAGCAAAACAAGTACACATTGAAAATGAGCACAAAGCAGACATGTGAAAACCAGAAAAAGGGATAGTTTAATCACTTTTCTTTACTCCTCACAGGTTTCCAAAAATGAATTGACCCGCAGGCTCCTCCAGTAACGCAGCTCGTCTCCAGTGTAAAGACCGACCACCAGCATCAGCAAACTCCCAGCAGGAGTTCAAACGAAGCCTGTTAGTGTTTCTTCCATTGGCCTGTGTGAAAGCAATCACTGGCCCTCTGGAGCGGGGGGGGGGGGGGGGGGGGGGGG